>CM049845.1:29172132-29772132 GCA_027422415.1 Schizothorax lantsangensis
TCATGGACAAATGAGAAAAATTTTTTTCAGCAGAGCGTGTTGTGTAACTCTCATGACAACTGGAATAATTTAAGACAATCAGTTTTACCAAGGTAAACTTTCATGAAATGTTTGAGTGACTACAGAATATTTACCTATAAAAATTCTGACAGGTATACCTCACAGAACATCTTGCCACTTTTTAGTCTCCTGTTTCTTTAAGTAACCGTACATGTCGTATCAAAAGTCGCAGTGCAATGCAATGCTGAACATATCAATACATAGAAAGTAAGCCTCTCACTTCAGTTGTAAAGGAGGACCTACAGATGTTCACTATATTCCGGATCAACACTACGACAAAGTTAACATGTTGGAACCCCAGAGTGGACTCAGAAAATAGACTTTTAATGATGGAGAGGAAGATTTGGCCAACTAACGTTGTTTCTCATGTTTATATACGTGTTTTGCAGTTACAAAAACTGTAACTGTGTTTGTAGCATTGAACTGTTTGAAAATAATTTATGTATTGAGACATTTTACTGCTTTTATTTTTGTACTGAATTGTATCAGCATATTTAAATTTAAAGTTATGTTTTGACTCTTAAGTTATGTGTAGGTAGATTATATTATTATTGACTGAATTGTTAAACCCTAATATTGTTCATAAAATCCTTCTTTAGATAAAGCCTATGAACTTAGTTCTTTTTGACCCCCAAAAAAAGAAAAACACGGTATCTGTATTGTATCTTTTTGCCTTGTAAAAATATCTTTGCATTTCTAAAGCAAGATAAATCTACTTGTTTTCAGAGAATATACTTCAGAATTTCAGTTTTTGTTATATATTTGTTGTATGTATGCTTAAACAAATAGGAAAACGATTCTGATTAGGATTATATTTATATATATATATATTTATATATATATAATAATATATATATATATATATATATTTTTTTTAACAGCATTTAGGTATATTCTCTGAAAACAATCCATTGCTATTTTTTCACAGTTATTTATCTTTAATTACTTATGAAAATAATTATTTATTTTTCAATTGTTTGTATTTTCTGACGTTTTAGAAAGTGCAGTACAAGAAAACAATTACAAACAGATACAGAAATGGCAAAAAAACACAATTGCACAAAGCAGAAGTGTTTTGCCAGAGCATGATCCTCTACAGGGGAAAAGATTAATGTGTGTACGAGCAGTTGTCTGGTTAAATTAGTGCTCTTACACTGGCCTCTTCCACGGTCAGTATTTCACTTTTCCCTAAGTGACACCCACAAAGAGGAAAAAATAAAAAGCTTTAGGCCACTGGGTTTAGAGTCCTTAACATTTTAGCCCTGTGATTTCAAAAACACGTGACTTGAAATAAAATACGGCCTATGCTCTTCGAAGGGTTGTAACAATGACCCTTACTGTAACTGTAATCCCTGTACTGCTTATTGTTTCACGAATAAGTGTATGTAAAGTGAGTCCTCAGGCACTTTCATACTACAGAGATCAAAAAATATGCTCGATATCAAGTTGTAGAATAACATTCCCTGCTTTTATTTGAAGCTCTTAAGGTATCCATGTTGATTATGAGTTAATGTACCAGCTATATGAAAACCAGGTGACGGATATGTTTGGATGCAAATTCATATTGCTTAATTTTTTCAGCTCCAGGGTAACTTGACCTGCACCTCCTTATAGTCCTCTCTGGCTGCATGCCAGAGGTCATCTGTAGTGTTACCTGCTTCTACACGAGGCATCCAGTCCGGAGATAGAGCAGGTTAATGTTTAATGTCCCGCTCACTGGTCAGGGATGACGTCTCAGCTTTCACAAGACACACTTTCTTAGCATGCTAATTACATTTTGTACAGTATTCGGTCAGTTTGAGCTGCCAAAGAGAAACAGATTGTTTTAAAGCAATGCATTGTTTGTTTAAAGTAGCTTCAGACTGTTAAATCAGAGTAATTAATGTTACAGAGAAACTTGATATGGAACATCCTACTGTAAAACTATGCCACAGAAACGAGAGCAGCTTTCCAGAAGTTTCATTTGTTTTGAGGATTGGTTGAAGGTGGCCATGGGAACAGCGAGATTGAGACACGTATATGTTTTTTTTATACAGTATATACAGGTGCATCTCAATAAATTAGAATGTCGTGAAAAAGTTCATTTTTTCTTGTAAGTTATTTCAAAAAGTGAAACTTTCATATTTTTAGATTCATTGCATGTAAAGTAAAACATTTCAAAGTTTTTTTTGTTTTAATTTTGATGATTAGAGCTTACAGCTCATGAAAGTCAAAAATCAGTATCTCAAAATATTAGAATATTTACATTTGAGTTTCAATTAATGACCATCCCTACAGTATAAATTCCGGGTATCTCTTGTTCTTTGAAACCACAATAATGGGGAAGACTGCTGACTTGGCAATAATCCAGAAGACGAACATTGACACCCTCCACAAAGAGGGTAAGTCACAGAAGGTCATTACTGAAAGGTGTGGCTGTTTACAGAGTGCTGTATCAAAGCATATTAAATGCAAAGTTGACTGGAAGGAAGAATTTGGGTAGGAAAACGTGCACAAGCAACAGGGATGACTGCAAGCTTGAGAATACTGTCAAGCAAAGCTGATTCAAACACTTGTGAGAGCTTCACAAGGAGTGAACTGAAGCTGGAGTCAGTGCATCAAGAGTCACCACGCTCAGACGTCTTCAGGAAAAGGGCTACCAAGCCACTTCTGAACCAGAGACAACGTCAGAAGCATCTTACCTGGGCTGTGGAGAGAAAAAGAACTGGACTGTTGCTCAGTGGTCCAAAGTCCTCTTTTCAGATTAAAGTAAATTTTGCATTTCATTTGTAAATCAAGGTCCCAGAGTCTGGAGGAAGAGTGGAGAGGCACAGATTCCATGTTGCTTGAAGTCCAGTGTGAAGTTTCCACAGTCAGTGATGATTTGGGCTGCCATGTCATCTGCTGGTGTTGGTCCACTGTGTTTTCTGAGTCCACAGTCAACGCAGCCATCTACCAGGAAATTTTTAGAGCACTTCATGCTTCCTTCTGCTGACAAGCTTTATGGAGATGCTGATTTCATTTTTCAGCAGGACTTGGCACCTGCCCACACTGCCAAAGGTACCAAAAGCTGGTTCAATGACCATGGTGTTACTGTGCTTGATTGGCCAGCAAACTCGCCTGACCTGAACCCCATAGAGAATCTATGGGGTATTGTCAAGAGGAAGATGAGAGACACCAGACCCAACAATGCAGATGACCTGAAGGCCGCTATCAAAGCAACCTGGGCTACTTCAGTCTGTGTGCATTGAATTTATTTAATACACAAGTTTCACAATTTGAGTTGAATTACTGAAATAAATTAACTTTTCCATGACATTCTAATTTATTGAGATGCACCTGTATATATAATGTATATTATATTCCATTTCTTTTCCATGACTTTTTAAATTATTGTTGATATTATTATTATTATTATTAAAAAAAAATATTTTACTAGGAGCATGGGAGAATATTCTGTACTTCATTCCATTAACTTGTGATATGAAATATTTTCACCACATTCATACGTAAATACATTAATTCATTCTTTAACAATTCATATTTTGAAGGTTTCCTGCACTCCTAGAAATATCAGGAACTTTCAAACGTGTGATTTCTAGGCCTAGTAAATTTTGAACTTTAATTTTAAATAAAATGAATTTATAAAATAAATAACATTACAAAAGGCCATTGGGGAAAAATGATTTTATATACTTCTCTATAGCTAAAAGGTACTCTATAAATATGAATGTGATAAAAAATATTTTTATATCACAAGCTGATGAGAATATCTCTCAGTAGGCCTATTTACATTTGAGCAGCTATTAATATATAATCTTGTTATCTCGAAAGAACAAAGTGGTCCTACAATATAAAAAATAGTCATTTCAAATAGTTGTCGGCTGTCTATTTCACATTATGTAATTAGTTCATTAGCTGCCGTTTACAGACAAGTTGCCAAGTTGTAACTGTAGTTGTCCTTTGTAGTGGTTGATGGATGTTTGGAAATCTGTAATGCGTAAAGATATTGAGATGGATGTTCTTGTAGCCTGGACAAGGATAAGGTTTCTTGCGCTTGTAAGAGTCATTCATAATTCAGGCCGCAGTTGTATCTCTCCAGTTTGTCTAAACTGAAACTTCAACCTTTCCTGGACCTCCTTGAGCGCTCTTGCTGCCGATTTTGCTGTCAGCTCTTTAAGCTCGCCAGAAAACATACACGGCATGGGGGAAGTGGTGAGGCGGCACCCCATCATTGCTGGCAGGGAAAGAGGTGAGTTTGTGACCGCTCATTCAGTGGAAGATTTCATTTGTGTAAATGATTGTGTCGAAAGAATTATTCAGCAAAGTGCGGAGATCTGACAATTTATTTTAGCACAGGGCTCTGTAAGGAGTTCAAACACACACTGCATGCTCCTATTTGGCTCTTGAGACTGGATTGCAGTTTGATGAAAGAAACTGTCAGTTAGGTCTTTTATTGCAACACCTGCTTGTATCATTCTGAGAATAGAGCGTCTTTTGTCTGTTCTTTTCTTGTTTTGGCAAAGCTTGAAAAGATTGTATGACATTTAACTATATAGCAAAATTCATACTATAACATTCAAATGAAAGTTTACAGCCAAGATTTTATAAATGTGCACAGCATGGTGAACTTTTTATGTCTCACATGAATCACATTCCATAGTTTTATTTTAGATTTAATAAAAAAAAAGAATGACTCTGAGGAACATAGTTAGCAGCAGATGTATACCTTATATTGACTAAGAAAACTAATCAGCCGAAGCAGACATACTTGTTCTTATCTGTTATCAATTACAATCACTTGATATTTTAGTATTATTTATTATATATTTTTACATTTATATTTTTGGTTTTCATTTTAGTTTAATTTTTAGTAATTTTGCTATGTGCTTTTGTCTTTTATTAGTTTTTATTTTATTACAATTTCATTTATTTTATTATTATTATTATTTAATTAATGTATTTGCATTTCAGTTTTAGGTTTTTTTTATGCTTGAACTTCAACTTGAAAGTTATTTCAATTAGTTGCCAAGGCAACATTTCTCATTTTTGCTTAGTCTAAGATTTTTATCTCATATTTATTTTATTTAAGCTGTATTTCAATGAACAAAAATGTTTTAATAGTTCTTAATGATAATAACTCTACTATACTGTATAAATCCTACCTTCATTTTGTTTATTTTTATAATTATTTTTTAAATAATTCTATTTAGGTTTAGTTTATTTTTATTTCATTTTTAGTTTATATTTATTTTCAGTCATTTTAATGCTTCAACTAATTTATTTCAGTTAGTTGCAAAGGCAACTTTTCTCATTTTTGTTTAGTTTAAGTTTATGTATTTTTTTATATAACCATAATTACAGTATAATACTTTCATTTTTATTATTATTACTTTGTGTGTGTGTATATATGTATAAATTCATTTTCATCAATCATCAATTCATCAATTTCATTTGAGTTTTAATTTTATTTTCAGTTAGTAATTTAATGCTTCAACTTTTCTAATTTAGTTTTTCATCTCATTTATATTTTATAGTTTTATTTCAATTAACAAAATTGCTTTTAATAGTTCTAATTTTAGTACGGTGACCGCGAGGTGACATGTTCGGTTCACTTAGTTTTGTCGTGGGAACGTGATAATATGTCGTGGCCACGAGATATTAATTCGTGGGAACGTGATATTATGTCGTGGCCACGAGATCATTTTGTCGATGTAATGACATCTATTTCTCGTGGCCACAACTTCTTATGTTGAGGGAAACCTGCGTGACCATAGCAACCCGGGAGTTAATATGTCGTGGCCACGGCAAAACTAAGTGAATCGAACATGTCACCTCACGGTCACCGTATTTTAGTTAATAATAATAATTCTACTTATAAATACAACCAGCATTTTTTTTTTTTACCCAATAATGTTAACCAATATTGTATTCACAAATTATTTTCCATTAATTACCCAACACAATTTCAGTAATAAATGCTAACAGGCTCCGCACTCTGTGTTTTTGTTTATGGCCGCAGGGCCCGGGCCGGGGCGTTATGCTCTTCCACCCACTATCGGTTACATCAACCATGACTACACCAAACCCAGCAGCCCGGCCTACACCTTCCACAGCCGCATGAGCAGCAACAGTGAGTGACACCACATGAAATCAACACCTCATAAACACTTCTCACACTGACAGACGACATGATCCATGAAACTAATGCTGGGTTTAATCATCTGAGAATGCTTTTAACACGCATGTTCATGGATATATATCAACATGGCACTCAAATGAACTGATAATTTCATAGATTAATTAGTGTCTATTATGCAGTACTGAAATATTAGGTGGATTTACACACACACTCAAATACTTACATGCCTAATTAGTGACATGTAACGCCTGCTTCCTCATGGAAGGAACTGAGAACACCCAGTCTGATCAAAAATCCTTGCACATCTGGACTTTATATCACAAACAACAGCATGCAATATAATGATTAATGTTATTTCACTGGCGTATTAAGCTAATAAAATCCACATGCTTGATTTTAATCCATATGTTTGAATAGCATTTCACTTTAAATAGCATTTCTTTAGCTCAAACAGTAGAGCATGATACTAGTGACGGCATGGTTGGAGATTCGACTGCAGGGAATGCATGAAAATATTATACACTCTCAGAAAAAAATGATACAAAAACTGACAAAAAGATACACTTTTGTACCTTAATTACTCCCAAAGGGTGCATATTAATACCTTAAAAATGAATACCTTAAATTACATATTATTACCTGAAATTAGTACCTTTTACCATCCCAGTGACAGCTTTTCTACCAGTTTCTGCAATTCAATAAATTCTTGTGTTTTCTCATAATGTTGCTTTTGAATAGTGGTGTCTGTGGATTCCAGTCCAGGACCGCAATATCATGTAGATGCCAAAATGACACGCTTTGGCAGAGACGGTACCCCATCGTACTCCATGCTGGGCAAAAAGAAGAAGACAGGTGGGTTTGCATCTGATCTGATGCTAGAGTTTTCACCGTTTTTATTACACAGATCTGATGTGTATGAAGTCAACATGCAATGGCATACACAACACATTTTACTTCTGTAATGTTACATATTCATGAATAAACAGGATAGTCAACTTTCAGGTTCCGTAAGTAAAAATCCATTCATTTTCTCCATAGGGGAATTGATTTTTAAAGATATTTTTTTAAAGTCATACCTACTATGAGCTACAAGGTTGTTAATTTATGTTATATGCTTTTGTTGAAGCCATCAGCCTGCGTTATTTCAACTTTTGTTTTTAAATCATGTTTAACAGCTGATTCATTGGTAAGAAGCTGCATTTCCCATGATTCCTCAAAGAAACTTGAAACAAGCAAATTGCACCAAAAAACTTAAGTGCCCACCCACTCTCATGAAGCACTGCAAATGATCCCTTTCTCTAAACTCTCAAACTACTTGTTTTTATATACATAATCAACATCTTCAAATCGGTAGTTTTATATTTATCCATTGCTTTTATTTAGATTTTGTCTTTCGCTATGCTGCATCATGTGATTGTAGTTCTTTCCCTCAGTAAAGCCGTTAAGTACACAGACTTGTACCTTTGTCTTTTTGTCAGATATTCAAATATGTAATGTTGAGCTGCTAAAAAAAAGTGGGCACGGTCTCACTCTATAAGAAAAAAATTGGGTTGGGCTTAAATTTTATCCATCTGGGATTGGTTGTACATATAATGAAAATGGGCATTGCCAGAATGTAAGGGTTCACTGAGAGAAATTGGTAATGTCATCTGAAAAAAACAGTTTAGTTTTTCTTTTTGGAATAACGTGCACATGCACTTTTTGAAAGAATCATGCACAGTACGAATGGTAATGTGTATTCAGAAAGTAAATAGCATCATTGTATGTCATATTCACTTTAACTTTTAAGAGGGGATTCATAATCATATGAAGAAGTTGCTGATTCTGTTTTTGATCAGCTGATACATTCCAGACTCCTGGACCCGGAGCCTACAGTCCTGAGAAAGCTCCACCTTTGAACCTTCACCACAGACCTCCTTCTTACACCATGGCCTTCCGCACACACTACCGCAGTGTGGATCCTATACCGGCCCCCAACCGCTACACCTTACCCAACCTCTTCGGCTCTCACGTTCCCCACAAACCCGCCAGCGCCAGCTTCACCATGTCAGCTCGCAGGAAAGCAGGCGGCCCATCGGAGGACCTGTCCATGACCCCAGGACCCGGCCGATACAACAGCACAGAGCCGAGCGTTTACCTGAACAGACAGCCGTCTTTCTCCCTGCAAAGCCGTTGTAATATTCCCACCGATGCCACTCGGAAGCCTGGCCCAGGCACGCACAGCCCAGAAAAGGTGACGGCACACCTGCCTCGTGCACCGTCTATCTCCATGGGTGTTCGTCACTCGGAGTTTGTAACACCACTGATTGTTGACGTATTAGACTGAAGGGTTTGATGCACTGCTTTGTGGGTATCTATAAAAAGGATTTGGCTGTATTTCAAAAACAAATTATGTTAAGGGAAAAATAAAGTTTTAGGACGAGTCACAATCTTCATTACCTGACCTCTGCTTTTATGTAAAGAGATGTTGAACATTTTTCACTTTCATTTACATCAGTTATTTTTTACAGGGAAAGTTCACCCATAAAATAAAAAGTTTAATCTTTAATTTTTGTGTTATTTTTTTCTTTAATACTTTTCTGAATGGGTTTATAATCATTGTTATTGTTAACAAAAATCAAAACTAAAAAAGTGTTTTTGTTAATCTAAATAAAGCTGAAAGAAATGAAAATATAATAAAATATAAATATCAGATGAAAAACCAGAAATGTTGCCTTGGCAAATAACTTAAACAAAATATATTGCCATTAATATATAAAAAATAAATTTTTAAGTTAAATTACTAAAATGACAAAACTTAAAAATAAATAGAAATATTACAAAATATGAAACTTAAAAATAAATTGAAATAATACAAAATATGAAAACTAATAAAACTAAAACTATAACAATTCATATTAATAAAATAAAATAGAAATAATAGATGAAGAATCTTAACAAACATAAACGAAAATTAGAAATGTTGAATTTCTAACTGAACTTAATACCTTAACTAAAATACTAAATTAGCCAAAACTGAAATAAAAATAATCTAATGCTATTAAAAATATTTAAAAAACAAAAACTAATACAAAATGGCAGGTACATAAACTTACTAAAACCCTAAACTAAAATTAAAATGAAAATTAATTAAAGCAAATTCAATTCATTAAATACTATAAAAGTGTATAAATACAAAAAACACAGTTTATAATATAATAAGAAACACCAGCATACCTCTTTTAAAATATTTTTTATTAAACATTTCTGCACAGCTTTGTTACTTTGTTACATTATTATTATTATTATTATGTGCTGCTTGAAAATGTGTGATTTTTATTGTTTCACAAATCAGTTAAAATCAGTTAGATAGTAAAGATTAGATAAGAACATTTTTAACAGGCTTACAAGCTTTGTGATTACATGCAAGTGGAGCCATGCTGGGTGTTTATTATTTATGGAATTAAAAAGATTCTGCACATTGAGCTTGTATATTGGTTGTCATTGCCTTTATAAACAAAGTTATCCTTTAGTGACATAATAAGAACTAATAATAATTCTAACACGTTTGGTTAATGTAGTGTAATGCAATGATTCACCACATCAGTTGATAGTGGCACTTATTGGTTCACTCCAATCACTGCTCTGTCCATCATCCAGGAAGTCCTTTGCAGATATTTGGATGTAGCAAGTCCTTCCTGCCACCAGACCACTCAAAACCATTTTATTAGACTCATAAGGGCCCAGCTAGAAAACAAAGAATGTTATAGTATTAAATGTCCTTCCTGTAGCATGAGGTGACTTTTCAAAAACTGCATTCTGTTTGGTGCCTTTTGTTTCAGTACTTTACAGCTAGGAATGTAGTAGCTTTGAACACCGATGAACATGGTTTACACAGGAAACTCACTGTTCTAGCCGTCTCAGGTTTGCCCCAGTGGAATTTCACTGTGTATTTAAGGAGAAAGTTGACAGGATCCGGCCAAGTGGGTGGTGGACCCCACTGCACAGACAGCTTCCTGCCTGGCATTACCATCACGCTCACATTCACCGGAGGATCAGGTTTCACTGCAGACCAACCAAGGACAAGAATTTAAACACTCAATATGAGCTCATGGCATATGCATCAAGATGTAAACATTGATAAAACCTTTAAAATACTGCAAAAGCAGCTGTTTCATCACACAGCAGTAAGGTTTTCTGACATAGACCAGCCAAAGCTTAAACTGATATTTTTGGAGGTAAATACTTATTTCTATTTAGAACGTCAGAATTTTTCATATTCATATGATTAGGTTTTATTATAGAATTATAACATTTAAAAAAATAAAACTAAAGACAAACCAGTGGAATGAATGAAATGAAGAGGGAAATCTCACCTATCTTCTCAAAAATAATTGGCCATATGCGTGTTGTGCTACCCAGAGCATTAATAGCTGTAATGTTGATGAGAGTTGGTTCACTTGCAAAGATCTCCAGTTCCTCTAACGCACATTGCCTGTCTTGTTCTCCCCATTTCTGGCATTGATGGGCACTTGACAGCGGGTCTGAAAAGCCCCTAAATTCAAATTGAGAAGAACTTTAGCAAATATTCTGAACAATTATACTTTATTTTTTAAGACCATCAAAAATAAGGTGACTTGTACAATTAGAGCAATTTACAACAGGTGTACAATTTAAAATACAGCTCAATATTTAAAATAAGGAAATATTTAAATACATAATCTCTATCATCACTTTTGAAGGAACACTTACATTTACATTTATGCATTTAGCAGACGCTTTTATCCAAAGCGACTTACATTGCATTCAGGCTAATACATTTTTTTTTTTGATCAGTATGTGTGTTCCCTGGGAATTGAACCCACAACCTTTTGCGCTGCTAACGCAATGCTTACCACTGAGCCACAGGAACACTTCATTCAAGAATTCTGTCATTATTTACTCACAATGCTCATTATAATCCAAACCCATTTATTAAAATGTCTGATTCATGAACAAATCATTATTTTGAATTGGATCTCTTCAATGAATCAATTTGGGTCACAAAACCAGTCTGAATGATTCACTCATGAATCAGACGCTATCATAGATTCTTCAGAAGACTTGGAATATAGAGCACAAGTCATATGGACTATTTACTGATATTTTATGGTGCTTTCATCAAACTATTATACAATATGTAGCATTAAAAGGCAATCATTTACAATTCAACATTTTAATAATGTAAAGTACCTTTTTTCCACTATAAAGAACATTTTGTGCAATGGAAACTTGGATGCAATGGATGTTACAGGTTCTTCATGGAATCATTAATGCCATTATTAAAGAACCTATATATTTTAAGAGTGTAAGATACCTGTATGTAGCAATATAATGTGTTGGAAGTATTGGGTCTGGAGTCAGTGTCCAAGAGCATATTGCCCTTTTAGGGTAACTTGGAGACCAACAATACACATCCGGAGGAGAAGGGGGATCTGAATAGAGCAGGACGAAATTTCAGTTAAAGCTCTTTAAAGTCTCATAGGAAAATAGTGAGACATTTTACCAGACTGACATGTACCGCAATAAAGGAAAATATGCATAAACCTACATCCCAGGTGTAGAGATACTGTTTGTATCAGATCTCCATTCAGTTGGTGGCAGGTGTAGATGCCTTGGTCCTTCAAACTGCTGTTCTGTATGGAGAGAACAGGGCTTGAGACAAGCACTGAACTGTTGAATCTCCACTCCACCCCTTTTTCTTCTTCGTCAGAGCATGGTATCTTCACAGATGAACCCACTGCTACAAACAGGTCTATTGAGGGAGGTGAGGAGGAAAAGAGACAGGCTTGGACAGATCCAACATGCTGTGTGTGTGTGTGTATGTAGGAGTTTATGTGTGTGGAGGTGTCTGTGCATGAGAGAGTAAGAGTCGGTTTTCAGAACAAATAAAACTTACCTCGAGTCTCTGGCAGTAAGGTTGTCGTGTCTTGGCTAAAAACTCCACTTGTTATGGCTAGTGCTCCAAAAACATATATCCAGCACATTTTTGGTGTTTTATGGTGACGAACGTAAAGTTGGTGTTTTTATAATAGAAGAAACTAAGTATGTGTGTAGTCACACACAGATTTAGAGGTTCAAGCTGTTCTGTTGTGGAATTTTGTTAATCATTAGTTGGTAAATCTATTTGCAAAAGAAGGCAGGCTTCTGTTGGGCACCAGTGTGGAAATAAATACAAGAAATTTCAAAAATGCATGTATACGTGTATTAGGGTCAATGACACATTAGGACAAACAAGATGATAAAAATGGAAAATGCAACTAAAACACTTTTAGTGTTTAACAATTTAGTTTTAAATCATGTGCAAATTCAAATTATTTCATGAATAATATAGATCTCAACAAAAAATGAGTAGATTCAAAAACTAAATTAGGCCTTATGTAAAAATGAAGTCAAACAACATTAGTTCAATAACCCTCTGTATTATACATGATGAATTGATATTAAAGGATGAAATGAAAATTTACTTAAAATTTACTCACAGATGAGTTTGTTTCTTTATCGGAAACAGTTTTGAAGAAATTTAGCATTACAGCACTTTCTCACCAATGGATGCAGTGAATGGGTGCCGTCAGAATGAGAGTCCAATCAGCTGATAAAAATGTTACAATAATCCACAAAGTAATGCACATCCAGGATAACGCTTCTTCCAGTGAAAACATCCATCCCCTGTTGTCTTCTCACATCAAAATCCACAAACATATTTACTTAGAACTATTTTCACTTGTTAACAGTGCATGAAATGTTCATATTTCTCTCCTGATTCAGACTTTTTCACTGGAGAAAGCAATATTATTGATAGGGGAAGCACTGGTTTTAAGTTAAAAAATGTCTTGATGCTGGATTTGTTTTTTTAGAAACACAGCTTTTTGCTTCACAAGATGTTAATTGATGGACTGGAGTTGTGTGGATTACCTGTGGATTATTATGATGGTTTTATCAGTTGTTTGGACTGGATTCTGATGGCACCATTGCAGAGGATCCATTGTGATGTAATGCTAAATGTCTCCAAATCTGTTAAGATGAAGAAACAAACTCACAAAACAAATACATTTTGAGGAAATGTTAATTTTTGGGTGAAGTATTCCTTTAAAATAATGTTTACTATACTACTACCTACTACTGGGTCAGTGCATACAAATAACCACTGTTATGAAATATTAAAATCACAGTTTCCTCAAACTATAGATACTACAAACAACTAATGCGTCAACACATCATTAGTTTTATGTTTGCAAAACAGAACCAGGACGCACTTGTGTAATAAAACAGATAAAATCTAAGAAGGTATTCTGAAATCAGTACAGAATCCCAAGAGTTTAGTCACCCAAGTGACACAGTGACAACAGCACCCAGCCGTCCAATCACTGGATTCATACCTCAGGGTGCATCCTAGCAAAGTGTTATATAGTGCCTTATAATTCATAAAATATTTTATCTAGCCCATCAATTATAATTTAAACTGAGAAAAAAACTCTCACAGTTTACATACTGCAGGATTCAGTGAGCGGTTTTCGGCTACCATGTGGACTTGGATATAATGAGGTCAGAATCCTTCTGTAAACAGCACAATGTGCTTGTTTATTGAGTGTGTGGGACTGTTCTCATTCTTCCATGTATTTTCACAATCCTGAGTGAAGACTTAATTCACATAAGCCTTGAAAGTGCAATAACTTTAAATGAAAACATGTTTTGCATTTGAGCTCTTTGGCTGAGACTGAGAATTAAAGGAGACTGAGATTAGTATCAATGAGAACCGAGGACTCAAGTACATTGACAGATGTTATTAGCCATTTCGTAATGTTTGAGGGATTCATAAGGTGAACAGAGTTGTTTTTGATGTGTCTTAATATGATGTTGTTAAAGAGCGAGACCTGCTCTATGTATACAATCAATGTCTTTATGCATTTTTATAGACTAAATGGTTGAATTTGTTGTTTGAAATTTAATTTCAAACTAGTTCACACTGCTTTAACAGACACCAAATTTATCGGTTAATTTTATTGCTCCAACATTTCACTTTCATGCCTCAAGAGGCTTAATTTAGTTTTTGGATAGGTTTAATTGAATAACCATCTTTCAGTATCCGTTTATACTTAAAAATGCTTAGGAAAAAAAGCAGAAACAATTGCTTAGAACTTTACAATTAATGGTAGCATAGACCAGATAATCTGGTCTTGGAAGAATTTGATGGGAACTTTTCTGAGATCAGACTCCACAAGCCCATGTCTTTTTAAGGCTTTATTATGTATGTTACTTCCTGTGTCTTTCCGAATCCCAGATGAGGTAAGAAATATCAACTGCCAGCAAACAAACAATTTAATTTTGATTATTATTGTTGTAAAGGATAAGATGTTATCTATGAGCCTTATGACATCACAACAGAACCTTTAAATGATTAAAAACAGAAGCTTCTGGCTCTTCTGAGGAGGAGCATTTGCTTTAATGATAGCAGCTCTCAAGCTGAAGTCTGTGTAAAACCTGATGAACATGTTGCATGATTTGAATATGGTTTAAATTAGATTTTCAAAGTTGGCCGAGACCTTTGAACTCAAACATTTGAAGACAGAAAGAACGAACGAACGAACAAACTGTGGTCATTAGGCACCATCTAGTGGTTATTGGACATTATTACATTTTGTTGGGAACTTACCATTTTCAGTAGCTCACCCGCGAGAGGAGCCATCCATTTAAAAATCAATAAGGTAGCCAGTCCACACGATTGATGACCAGTTTTCCGAAGGGTTTGTTTGAGGAACACACTTAAATTTAGGTCACTATTTACTGATACTCTTCAGTCAACCTGTGAGGATCTCAAATCACTGGCATTAGCGCCATTACGTCCAGCATTTTTAATTGAACGTCACTGGCAGCGGACAACTCAACGGGGAAAACTTCAGTAGGACAGAAGTAGGTCAGTAGTTCCTTCAGAACTAAATTTCAGTTTGGTCTTTGGAATATTTACACAAAGGTATTGAATGGTTTAAGAAAACTTGATTAAGTCATGGCTTTTACTCTTTTTTTAGCAGTACATTTAAAATGATCGTCTTTAATCGAATGGCATGAGGTGAGTAATAATGACCATTTTAATTTCGCTGTGAATTCTTCCTTTATGTTGTTGCTAGCAACTGTAATGACAGGAATTCCAGTTTTAGAATTCTCAGTGGTTCTAGGCTAGGCACTGTCAAACTGTGTCAGTGGAATGGTAGAGTTCTCTTTTCAGAGGATGTTGCTGATTAGATTTGCTAGTTTATGAACCAAGTTAATTATTTGTGGTCTATCATCAATGGGTAACAAATTTTGGTAAGATTTTATGCTGACTTGTCGAATTTGGTGATCCTGCTGTTGTATCTCTGTTCCCGTGACACCAAAATGCTTTTTGGGGTATGAAACAGAGAATATTACAGCTGCAGTCTGTAAGTTTTGCCTCTTTGTCGCCATCTCTGTTTGAAAACCTGGAATTGCAGCCTTGTGCAGAATTATCTTGCTGTGTGCGGATGAATCTAATGTTTTGAGGAGTATGTGTGGCTGTCAGTCACCGCTAGGGTTGAGTATCGTTTGAATTTGATCAATTCCGATTCTGCTTATCGATTCCGATTCTTATTGATTCCCAGTTTCGATTCCAATGTGGTTAAAAAAATGAAGTCAAACATTTAGATATCAAACATATTTATTCTCTCTTTTTTTGCAAAACATTTAATTGTTGCTGAATACCATGAACAAAAATCAGTCGGTTGCATAAAAACTGGACTCGATTAAGAGCTGTTTGTGTGTAAAATAGAGCTGCACGATTCTGGATAAAATTAGACTTTAGCTATTTATTTATTTATTTTTAATGGAGGTTGTAGTTCTCTCACAATTCTAAAGAAAAAATTGTAGACAACTAAACAAAATCTCATGGAATTTATGAATGGAATGATTCAATGACTCACTCAATGAATCAGTGTTTTTGAATGAAGCTCTTGAATGAATGATTCAAAGACAAATACATTTTTAACAGCCCCTTTTCGCCAACTAAAAAAAAAGATGTACACACAGGAATTGATTGGTGGAATTGAAATTGAAATTTTACAAGTATCCGATTCCTAACCTTAAGTATCCGATTCTGGAATTGGAATTGATTTTCGATTCCCAACCCTAGTCACCGCACCGGTGTGGATATTTACTGTACTTTACAATCACAGATCGTAGCCTACATCTTGGAATATGTGACCCAAATAAGAATGTTCCCCGTATATTGTAATCTAGTAATAGTCTGCCACGTTTGTTTTGACCAACTGAGGAAAAAAGCATTACAAAAAAACGCGCTACCAATGTTGATGTAATCTAAAGATCGGTTAGCTCATATCACATCAAACCGTGCAAATTATTATTATTGTTATACTTTATTCTCAAATTATTAAATGTTAACAACATCAGCATTGCCTGACTATGAGTATATAGTGTGTATTAGCGTGTAGATTTCAATTTCTGTACAGTCTAATCTAGGGCTGTAGCTATCGAATATTTTAGTAGTAATCAGATAAGAACTCTTTTCTTTATTAAAGAGCAATACTAAATATACAAGAGAAAATAAGACAGGTCTCTTAAAATGAACAAGTAACTTGTTTCCTTTTTAGAAAAATTAACATTTTTATTGCCGAAATTGCATATATTAATTACTGTGAAAACTAAACCCATTTAGTGCATTTAATTGCCATATTACATTCAAAATGCAAATACAAATATATAAATAAAAAAATCATTAATAAAAATATAAAAATCAATTTCAAATTACTTTAAAAAAGGTAAACATAGTACAACCTAAAACTAAGACATAAATCAAAATAATAGTTAAAAATAATAATAAAACCTAAATATTGTGTAAATTAACTTTCAAGTTTCAGCCTAACTACAGCTCAGCCATGACACAAGCCTTTACTGTCTTCTTAGAAGGCTTTGTGGCTTTTGTAAGAGGCAAAAATTTGTGAACAAAAACAAGAGTCCATACACATAAAAGTTCTTAACACATTTTTCAGCTGCATGAAATTAAATTTATTTGGAGATTAAACCCTCTTGAATGTCTCTCTGCATACTGGTGTGTGTGTGTGTGTGTGTGTGTGTGTGTAATCCTTTAAAGGAAAACGCCACCGTTTTTCCATATTCCAATATGTTCTTCCCTCAATTTAGACGAGTTGATATGTACCTCTCTCGTCTCAGTCCGTGCACTTAATCGCTCTAGCGCACGGCACCACTATGCTAGCGTTTAGCTTAGCACCATTCATTTCTTAGGATCCAAACTGGGATAAATTTAGAAGTCACCAAACACTTCCATGTTTTCCCTATTTAAAGACGTTTACATGAGTAGTTACACGAGTTTACATGAGTAGTTACACGATTTTCTAAGCGGATAAAAATGATAACTATAATGTGTGGCGGAAGAGCACTTTGCAGCACTTCGACCTCGGCGCAGTAATATCATCACTCCTGAAAACTCCCCCTCTCGCTCTCCCTGATAGTGATAGTGCAGGCCACGTTGGTTGTATTGACGGAAGAGGGAGAGGGAGAGTTTTCAGGAGTGATGATATTACTGTGCCGAGGTCGAAGTGCTGCAAAGTGCTCTTCCGCCACACATTATAGTTATCATTTTTATCCGCTTAGAAAATCGCCACGTTTTATTTTGTGTCGCCATACTTACTCGTGTAACTACTCATGTAAACGTCTTTAAATAGGGAAAACATGGAAGTGTTTGGTGACTTCTAAATTTATCCCAGTTTGGATCCTAAGAAATGAATGGTGCTAAGCTAAACGCTAGCATAGTGGTGCCGCGCGCTAGAGCGATTAAGTGCACGGACTGAGACGGGAGAGGTACATATCAACTCATCTAATTTGAGGGAAGAACATATTGGAATATGGAAAAACGGTGGCGTTTTCCTTTAAAGGAGCAGTGTGTAGTTTTTAGCGGCATCTAGCGGTTGAGTTTGCGAATTGCAACCAACGGCTCAGTCCCCCGCTCACCCCTCCCTTTAGAGAAGCTACGGTGGCCGATACAGGGCTAAGATGCCGTCGTCTGAGACCGCAGAGAGCAATGAGGTTTCTTTACAAAGGTAAATTAAGGAATTATATTTACTGAATTATTCAATAAACGATGTCATTGCGAATATTACTGTTACTTGTTCATCATTGTGTCAGTGTTTTTTCGTGAGAACAACATAGTGACGATACGCGCTCTGTAGAGCAGTTTGTCCGTTAAGGGCTTACTGTAGAAACATGATGGCGACTTCCATGTGAGGGGACCCACGGTATATGTAGTTATAAATCGCTCATTCTAAGGTAATAAAAACATAACAGTTCATTAAGTAAGGTCTTTATACTCCTCTGAAAACGTAGTTATGTATATTATATTGCATTTCTGCCTATAGATCATCCTAAATATTACACAGTGCACCTTTAAAGGTGCATAGCTGACTGGGCTAGGGTATGGCGACTGCCATACTCTGCCATACGGAAACGCCGTCCCTGTATTCAGCGCAACAAACACCAGTGATCAGTCTAACACTAGACAATGTTAATGCAGGTGCTTGATACATTTTGCAGTTTTAATGTTAAAAAAATGATTCATCTACTCGTAAATGTAACAAAACAAGGCATTAATAAACAGATGATTTGTAAGCCAATTTCTGTTCATAAGTGAATATGATATAGCACCCTTACAAATATTGCTGCTACACTTACATTATGTACATTTATTAGTACAGTAGGTAAATTGACATTAGCCAGCACTGTCATAATTTTTTTTTATAAAATTACAGAACGATTCTTAAAGCTTTTTTTCCCAATGCAGAGAATTGGTTAACTAGGTTATATTAAAAGTTTAAAGAAAAAGACAACACAGACAGTGACAATGATAGACCAAGAAATGGCTCAGTAGATCAAGAATTGCAATATCTACAAATTTTAAAAACAAAAGTTTTGTGGAAATCTATGTATCAGAATAAATGCTTTTTTTATTTTTTACAATCAATCAACAAGAGTTTGTATAGTTATATGCAACAAAATATATGTAATTTCTTCTCTCAAGCTGCCATGGTTTTAAATTGATTGAAAATGTCAGGGATGGCTTGATTTTCAAATTTGTTAGTTCATTAATATCATCATACCCATTTAAAACTGTGGTAGAATTATAATAGAAATTTGGTTAAAAATATAATCTTAAAAATATAATCTTAAAAATATAATCTTAAAAAACACTGAGTGTAAAATGCTTCAAGATCAACCCAACTTTAAAATCTGATTTAACGTACATTGTGTACTGTAATCTGGTCTGCAGAGACCACACAGCCTTGACCTGAATAATGTTTCAGTAGTTTCTTCCATGCTGGGCTGCAGTTCAGTACCTCCTGATTGCCTAAAGCACAGAATTAAATAAATATATTAATATCTTATAATAGTAAATTAGTAATGGTAGTAGCAAGGATTCTATAATTCTTTTCCATAAAACATTGCGATTTTAGGACATTGGTATATGTATTTCGTTAAGAATATATAATTTAAAATCATTCCTAGCTGAATGTAATATAGGGATTACCCAGAATGCATAGCCCATTCTGTGCTCTTGTGATGCCCACGTTGATCTGGTTTTCATCACCCACAAAGCCAATGTGTTTGGAGAGCCATTCTCTTGAAGGATAAGGTTCAATTTCATCGCTGGGGCAGGAGCGAACCATCGACAGAATCACATAGCGCCACTCACTACCTGCAATCACATCATTATAACACTCCTCATCATCACATTTTTTTATAATGCAGGTTGAAAATGAACACAGACATTAATACAATTTTATATTAAAGCACAAACATAAGAGTCTTCAATAAAAAGTGTCACCTTGGCTCTTAGTAATGGTGGTAACTGTGATTCTCTCCATCTGCGGGTCAGTGGACTTTCTCAGTCTGTCTCTGATCTGGGCCACCTGTGCATTGTATGGTGACAGAATGGCAATGTCCTCCTGCCTCACACGGCCCACTGATACCAGCTGACCACAAATCTCAACCTGCGTAAGAACACATTCAAACAAATATGGTCCTCTAACTGTATACTGTATAATACATAAGTAAGGTGATATGTAAAACAAAAAGGGGATTAAATTGTTTTTTTTTTGCAATTGAAGTGTCAAGTTTAGGTAAACTTTATTTTATGTGATAGTTACAAATAAATACTGTAGGTTTTGTGCAGAGTTTGTTTTCTGGTGTAAATGTTTTCATATTTTTTATCTTTCACTTACAGCTTTCTCAACTTCTGCAAAGTTGGCTTTCGAGTTCTCATTCCCTCGTGCAGTTGAAACAACCAAACTGATCTCAGCATCTCGTATGTCTCCAAACAGAATGTGTTTGCTGTGTCTCGTTCTCTCAGTTTCAATGTGCAGCACACTGGTCCGTTCATCCACTTTAGTTTTCAGCCTACCCAGATAGTAAGCCTCTGATGGGAATCTGCAGATCTCTTCATGCTGAAGAAAGAATACCACATTAAATATGTGTATGTAAGCATGAATGTGAAGCATATATGTGTTTGTCTTGTACCATTCTGTACTGGGTGTCAAGCAGCAGAGCTCTATCCATGTAACGTTCAAACAGAGAGCGTGTCATGCCCAGTCTCCGCGCAGGCTCATTCTTCACAATCGGACGCAACTGCTTGTGATCCCCCAACAACACAACCTGCAAAACGAGTATATAAGATTGTGTGACAAGGAACTGAAAACCCTCACAGAAGGTTCTGAATGAATGTTTGGAAAAGTAAGGTGAGAGAAATGTAGCAAGAAACCGGTCCCTTATCAAGTTTGCTTATGCCAGTTGACCATTAGACAAAGTTTGCATTCATAGTTAAAAATGTGATACATATATTATTACTTTATTATATTATATTTAAAATTGACTAAAATACTATATTCCATAATCTACTGTATTCTCTATTTTTTGTTGCGTTTAAATTTATTTTGTTTTTAAAATGCTTTTCTTTTTTTATTATAATCAAGCATAGTGCTGTGCAAAATGTGATGTTCAACCTTCATTTGTTTACTCTGCTTCTAAGTTTCTGCTGTATTGTTTTCAAAGGTGAGCTGGTAAAGAGTTCTTTGTGTCCAGCAGCTTCCTGTGAATTCTTTGTTTAGTGTGCTATAAAGGGTGTGTCTTAAGATTAGTGTTCTTCCAAAACTAGGTTTCTGTGCTTTAATAATTTGGGCTATGCAGGCAGTTGTTTTTTGGAAGTCTAGGACATATGGTTTGCAGAAAGTTTTTGCTTGGCAATTCTATAGGCTTATGTCCAGTCTGTATAGTTTATATAGTTTTTGATGGTCTTGTTTGCTATGGATAGGTCAAGAGTCACTCTGACCTTCTCAGGTTTAAAGCTGACCAATGGGACAAGCGTCTGGGGTTCTGTTGCCATGGCACACTCATCGATGAGGATCTGTCGTGCACTGAGTGTCTTGGTTAGGTTTGGGGAGGCAGCGGCCGTGCAAGTGCATAGAATAATATCATGACTTTCCAGTTCATACAAACGTGCAGAATTTAGCAGCTTCTTATATCTGGGGATACACACAATTAAGCGTCATGCAGACATGCATTTACGTGTAATCACACACCTGTAGACATACTGTTAGATGTGGAGATGTGCTTTAGTCGGGTGGTGATGGAAATTAAGCTAAAAGTTTTTATAGTTGTATTTGAGTTTCTAAAGAAGCATTAATAAAACAGAGACTTCTACTTACTCTTCTATGTCAGCATCTGTCAGTGAATCGGGGTTATGAGCAATTCTTTCATCAAAGCCAGTTATTGCTTGAGAATGAGGATTGTGACTCATTCGAATTCTGTGATGAAGTGTTATGTCCCTACAAAAGAATGTGACAATTTTGAGTACTGTTCAGATAAACTAATGATCATTGAGCACTTTTACATGCATACTGATATCGTGATTTCTATAGAAAGAGATTTGCAATAAAAATCCGGCTAGTGAGAGTTTGTTCTTTTAGTAAGGGCATTTCATCATAAATCTTTCATTATAGATTCAATAACTGACAGTACAATATCAAATGTGATGTTAGGTGATCACAAAATGGCAGTTTTTGGTTCATTGGTAGTACCTGAGCTCAGGTTTAGACCGCTCTTGGCGCAGTGATTTGTGTGATAACTGAAGGTTGCTACCGGGGTAGGGATACTCCTGCATCTCCATCTGTCTGCTGTACACACGTCCAAACTTGAGCAAGTATTCTGTACACACAACACAAGCACATCAATTCAGAAATTTCATCTTTACACAAATTCTAGTTCTCAAAATTATGCTTACTGTACCTGCAACTACATCCACAGACTTGTTTGAGGGTCCACAGTAAAGAATAACCTCTCTCTTCTCTTTGTCTTTCAGCTCCTTCAGCTTCCAAGGATTCTTAGAGTTCAGCTGTGAGAACCAGTACACTATGTACGCTCCTACAACTGTCTTTCCTGTTCCTATAAAGGATAAAGAAAAGTTTTTTTTTTTTAGTAAAAATGGTAAAATCCCTGTGACTGTGAGTCCATAAACTGTCTGTGATCTGTAAGATTAAACTAAAAAACTGTATATGCTCAGAATGTGTAACCTGGAGGCCCTTGAATGACAGTGAATTTTCTGTTCAGTGCTTGTTCCAAAGCTTTAAACTGGCTTTCATTCAGTCGAGGCAGACCTGCTGGTGGTTCCTCTCTCATGAGCAAATATAGGTATACAGCTTGTTCAGAGCCTGTGGATTGATAGAGCCAAAAGTACCTTTAAAACCAAAGGACTAAAGTGTATGCAATTAATCTCCAGTGTAAATATATCATTTTAAGCTCACATTGTGGTTCACTGTGGTGCTAAATATGGAATAAAAAAAAATGTAAAAATTTGATGCGTTAATAAGACACTAACATCCTGTCCAGGTATATTATTAATAAATAAACTAGTGCTGTCAAACGATTAATCGCATTAAAAATAAAAGTTTTTGTTTACATAATATATGTGTGTGTACTTTGTATATTTATTATGTATATATAAAGACACACACATACAGCATATATTTTGAAAATATTTATCTGTATTTACATGTATATATTTATATTCATATAAATTATATCATATATAAATATATAAACGTAAATGTTTTCTTAAATATATACATGCATGTGTGTGTATTTATATATACATTATAAATATACACAGCACACAGATATATTATGTAAACAAAAACGTTTATTTTGGATGCGATTAATCGTTTGACAGCACAAATAAATAGAAGCTATAAAAATATAAATTTTAACTGTTTCTTATGAAGTCAAAATTATGTTGGATATGTTGTACTTGCAAAAAAAAAAACTGCAAAAGAGAAAGTTGTAATTAAGAACAGTCATTCACTGAGAATATACAGGTGCTGGTCATATAATTAGAATATCATCAAAAAGTTGATTTATTTCACTAATTCCATTCAAAAAGTGAAACTTGTATAATGTATACATTCATTCCACACAGACTGATATATTTCAAGTGTTTATTTCTTTTAATTTTGATGATTATAAGTGACAACTAATGAAAACCCCAAATTCAGTATCTCAGAAAATTAGAATATTGTGAAAAGGTTCAATATTGAAGACACCTGGTGCCACACTCTAATCAGCTATTTAACTCAAAACACCTGCAAAGGCCTTTAAATGGTCTCTCAGTCTAGTTCAGTAGGATACACAATCATGGGAAGACTGCTGATGACAGTTGTCCAAAAGACGACCATTGACACCTTGCACAAGGAGGACAAGACACAAAAGGTCATTGCAAAAGAGGCTGGCCGTTCACAGAGCTCTGTGTCCAAGCACATTAATAGAGAGGCGAAGGGAAGGAAAAGATGTGGTAGAAAAAAGTGTACAAGCAATAGGGATAACCGCACCCTGGAGAGGATTGTGAAACAAAACCCATTCAAAAATGTGGGGAGATTCACAAAGAGTGGACTGCTGGAGTCAGTGCTTCAAGAACCACTACGCACAGACATATGCAAGACATGGGTTTCAGCTGTCGCATTCCTTGTGTCAAGCCACTCTTGAACAACAGACAGTGTCAGAAGCGTCTCGACTGGACTGCTGCTGAGTGGTCCAAAGTTATGTTCTCTGATGAAAGTAAATTTTGCATTTCCTTTGGAAATCAGGTCCCAGAGTCTGGAGGAAGAGAGGAGAGGCACAGAATCCACGTTGCTTGAGGTCCAGTGTAAAGTTTCCACAGTCAGTGATGGTTTGGGGTGCCATGTCATCTGCTTGTGTTGGTCCACTGTGTTTTCTGAGGTCCAAGGTCAACACAGCCGTATACCAGGAAGTTTTAGAGCACTTCATGCTTCCTGCTGCTGACCAACTTTATGGAGATGCAGATTTCATTTTCCAACAGGACTTGGCATGCACACAGCCAAAGCTACCAGTACCTGGTTTAAAGACCATGGTATCCCTGTTCTTAATGGCCAGCAAACTCGCCTGACCTTAACCCCATAGAAAATATATGGGGTATTGTGAAGAGGAAGATGCGATATGCCAGACCCAACAATGCAGAAGAGCTGAAGGCCACTATCAGAGCAACCTGGGCTCTCATAACACCTGAGCAGTGCCACAGACTGATCGACTCCATGCCACGCCGCATTGCTGCAGTAATTCAGGCAAAAGGAGCCCCAACTGTATTGAGTGCTGTACATGCTCATACTTTTCATGTTCATACTTTTCAGTTGGCCAAGATTTCTAAAAATCCTTTCTTTGTATTGGTCTTAAGTAATATTCTAATTTTCTGAGATACTGAATTTGGGGTTTTCATTAGTTGTCACTTATAATCATCAAAATTAAAAGAAATAAACACTTGAAATATATCAGTCTGTGTGGAATGAATGTATACATTATACAAGTTTCACTTTTTGAATGGAATTAGTGAAATAAATCAACTTTTTGATGATATTCTAATTATATGACCAGCACCTGTATATGCATAAAATTTATATTCGGATGTTTTCACAAACATTCATGATTCACAAAAAATTTCTGTATAAAATGTTTTGACAATCTACAAAAATTTTACAATAGGAACAACTGAAACTACACACAAAATGTACAGCTAATGATAGGTCTGTAATCTGGGTCTGTATTATAGGAGTTTTATGTGTTTGAACTGGTTTTGAAGATAGCACACATGGCATTGCTTAAAGATCTTGTTATTCATGCTCTCAGTTCATGCTTGTACATCTTTAGAGATTGTCATGTTTGCTGAGAGTTAAAGAATGTAAAGAAAAGGTTGTGCAACTATTTGCATCACCATTTTGACTGCATACAGTAGTTTCTCAGAACCACACTTTGTGATTTAAAAAAATATGGCATATTATGAATTTAATGCATACTTTCTTTCAGAATCCGGTGTCTTAGTGCAATGTTCTTAACGAGTTCATTAGCTGCTGGTAAATTATTCACTGCACTTTCCTTCCGTCTGGATGAATCAAGCAAAAAAAAAAATTAGACATCAATGCAATTGGTTGTCATAACTTTACATCTCAATGTTGGAAAAAATAATATATTTATGAACTGATACATGAATATACAAAAAGTAAATTATGTAATAATGAGATTTTGTGTAATGCAGTATCTTTTAATGTTAAGGGTTTAGTTGTAGTGTATTGAAGACTCATAATATGTTTGTGATGTAATGCATTTGTTGTATGTCACATGCTTACATGTCTGGAATGAGTTTAGGGATCACCTCCACTGTGAATGTGTCATTCCTCTTGAATTTTGGAATTTTCATGGATGCATATTTTATGCTAAAGTTAATAATTTTGGACTTATTCACACTGTTATCTGGAGGATCCAAACATTGGGTTGTCAAACCATGGGCCACCCAAGTAAAGTATTCTGGATCCAGCTTTGACTGATCTGTATGGTTCTGTTTCAGAACTCTCTTTCGGATACAGATCAAACACTTGGACAGGTCAAATTCAATTGCCCATTTTTTGACATATTCCACAGGCAAAGAGAAAGTTCCAGAGATTCTGGAATCATCAAAGGATAGCATCCAAGTTATGAGCACATTCTCTATGACAACACAGTCGCTATCATCTACGGCAGTAGCAGCAGACTCCATTTCACAGAGAGGCTTCCATATCTGCACATATTCCTCTACATCCTTATAGAAACCTTTGGATGGGCGGTTTGCAAGTTTGGAAAAGCACCTAATAGGATTGTCAGTGTGTTCCACACAAATCTCAAAGCTTGAACTCGCGCTGAATAACTGTACAGTTGGCGCCCAGTAGCCCCTGTCCCTTTCTGAGGTCAGCTGGACCTGCACAGTGTCTCCGGCTTTCAAATAGAGTGTGAAGTCAGTGTAATGATCCTCTTCAGACATAAAACTGCGATCAGGATCCAATTGAGATGTATAATGCACTTCATTGGTCTCACTGTGATCTCTCACATCTGTTGCTAATACAAGGGATTTTGCCTCTTCCCACTGTTCGTCTCGTACTGCCTCAACAATGGCGTGCCAGGTGCTTAGCTGTATCTCTGAACAGGATCTCAAGTTCTGCATTGGTGTCTGGGTCATGCTCAGTGAGTATATCCGTTTTTTCCAAGTCAGTGTCACCTGTTTTTGTTTATTGTCAAATATTGGTTGATCCTCAAGCTGTAAATTTCTGTACTTAACAAGAAGCTTATCCGGGAAAGTTCCTTTGTCAAACGGAAATGACAATTTGAAATTTTCGCTGTCTGGATGAACAATGGTGACAAAAGCTACTTTGTATGTGCTTTGTTTTTGTAGATTGACTGCGAGATGAAGTGACTCTGCTTTGCTTTCATACTCTCGTGCCCTCATTTCACCTCTTTTACACTTGTCACATAAGAGATCAATGTCTATCTGAGAGTACTCAACAGGACGTTCGCAGAGAACCGAATGCATGAGCCTCTGAAGAACCACATCTATGTACCGGCGAATGGGTGAGGATGCATGTGTATATGAATCCAGATGTAATGAATAGTGCCCAAGTAAAGCATCTTTGCAGGAGAGAGAACGAATGACGAAAGCTTTATTGATGGTGGCCTTTAACTGAACAGTCGCTGGAACTAAATGTGGATGAATGTCATCTGTAGAAATCAGATCAGCCATTCTGTAAAAGTCACATGTCAAAGCTGCAGATTCAATCTTTTGCCACACAGATGTCAGAATGATGAAACTGCCATAGTTCTGCCAAGGATGTGAATCCAGACATTCCTCCAAAGCATGGAGGGACCCAAGCTCCTCATTGACTCTCTTCAGTCTCCTCACCAAATCAGGTGAAGCTGTCACTGGACAGCTAAATGTATTTGGAAAAGGGGTTTCTTGATCGATCAGCTGATCACAAGCTCTTTTAAACATCAGCTTCAGCTCCACCATCATTAACCTGCACTTGCTGTCTTCAGATGATCTGAGATCTACAGGACTGGAACTGTCCACATGTCCAGAGAGTCTCTTTTTCTTGTGATCAAGTGCAAAACGATACGCCACAAGGATGCAGCCTTTTAGAGAATCACACTTCATCTCATTTTCACCTGGCTGGTTGATGATGCTGTCAGTTTTACTGTAGGACAATGCTCTACTTGACTTTATGCGGGAAAGCACCAACTTTTGCTCCACTACTTTGCCTTTTGTCTTTTCCACTTTCAGAATTAAAGAGATTGCGCGACGATTTTTGCCTGGCGTCAGACTCCACATGTCTGATTGTGCACCCAAGTTCTGAATATTGTCCCCAGACACATAGCTGAAAAAATCTGCTTTGTGAACTCCAATTTCAAAATGATATTCAGAGTCACTGACAGAGATGGCATCTCGTAGGTGGCTAGAGTTAGCGTCAGGGTTAGGATTATTGTTAGGGTGAACATCTCTAGACCCTGTAGAATACACAGTGAAGGTGACTGTATTATTCAGGTCCACTCGATTTCTGTCAATATGAAATGTCAGGTGTGAGGATAAAGGAATGATTTCCATATATTGATTACTGATCATCTCTAATTGATCTGCCATAGGAGGAGCCTGACACCTCAGAGGAGTGCAGAATGTAGTGTCTGTGTGTTCTGTCAGAAATTTTGACACTTCATGGTTAAACATTATGTTTAACTCTTCAACCATTAGATT
Source organism: Schizothorax lantsangensis (assembly GCA_027422415.1). Lineage (NCBI taxonomy): Eukaryota > Metazoa > Chordata > Actinopteri > Cypriniformes > Cyprinidae > Schizothorax > Schizothorax lantsangensis. Next base: position 29,200,479 of record CM049845.1, read on the forward strand.
TGCTTCTCTCTCCCCTATATTCCGGTGTTTATCAGGTTGGGCATAGTTCCAGTCTTCTTTAAGTCGTGCTTTGCGATGGCTTCGGGCAAAACGGTAAGCCACCCTGACACAGTCCTCCAAAGTATCAAATCTTAACTCATCGTCACACTTACTTAGTATATCCTCAGCCTCCCTGTAGTTCAGCTTCTTTTTAGATTTTACCTTGGAGAGGTAAAAGGTCCTTTTTGTGATAATGCCTGATTGCTTTTCCACTTTGATAATTAATGAAATGGCTTTACGATCTTCACCTGGGAGAAGGCTCCAAAAGGTGGTGGCAAGATGTTTTGGGAACATGAATGTAGGTTCTTTTCCAGGATCATAAAAAGTTGCTCCCATCTCTTTTGCAAAGCTATCAAGTGAACTGTCCTTAGACACGAAACTAGCCACATCTGCAACATGAACCCCTATTTCATAGCAGTTTCCCAGATCATTAATACTAATGGCATCATCTAAGTCTCTAGCTGTGGTTGGATCAATGGTAAAGGTTTGTAAACCTCTGAAATCTCTTCTTTTCTTGTCATCAATTCCATCAGCTTTCATCTCTGGAAATGAGTCCTCTTGCAGTAGAGGAGGAGGTGTTAGTTTGAACTCTGATTTTAAAATCTTAAGTCCCTCCTCTAAAGATGTCCCAATTGGTATAACATCCGTAACTCTGCCTAGTGGAAATGAACAGTGTTCTTTCCAGCCCAAAATCTGAACAACAAAAACATGGTTGTGTTTTGTTTGTTCATTAACACGAAAAATTCTTGTTATTGTCCAATTGCCATTGGAATACTTCCATACTGGAATAAAATTGCGAGTCTCTTTCCTCACTAAGACGCGCATTTTGGTGGTGTTGTGATTGAGGGGTATCAACATTTTTGGCACCAAATATTTGTCAGTGTTCTGTGTTTGTTTGTGATAATTTTCATCCTCTAAAAAACACACAAATTCAGAGGATGTTGGTTGTCTGTTTGTGAAACCTAAAACTTTCCCAGTAAGAGAGCCTTCATCATCTTGTCCAGTCTCAACCACAACTTCATCACCAGAGAAAGACATGCCAATGTTCTTTCTCCCTTTAATATTAATATGTTCAGATGGATTGTCATAAGGTACTACATATCCTGTCTGAGGTCCCTTCATCACCAATTCTCCATGTCTGTAGATTGCAGGCTGTTTCCTGACCAGCTCCAATAGGTTTTCCTTTTCAGAGGAAGAGAATAAAGGCCTCCTTTGTTCGTTCTCTTCATCTGAGTCTTGTACATCAGAATCATAGTCATCCATCTCTTTCAATATAGCATCAGCATCACTCTCAGACATTTCTACCTTTTCTGTCTTTTGAAATGTCCAAATTTCCAATACTTCCTGTTGTAGGATGTCTCTGTTAAAGTTATCTGGTTCAACGCTCCCCTTGCTGATGCAATGTTCTATGTAGGACCTCCAGATTTTTGAGCACTTTCCAAAACAACAAAGAGCACCAGCATCTCCAACTACAATCACCAGTGATTGGGCTCTGGTCAAGGCAGTGTTCAATGCACGAATGTCATTAAAAAACTCTGGGCAGCTTGACTCTGATTGAAGAAGTCTGTCTCTTGTCTGAACTGTTGTTATGATGATGACCCTGAACTGTTTCCCTAAGGACACAGAGTTTTATAGGTAGGTTGTATTTTAAAAATAACAATAATAAATGAACAGACACAATTTGTGACTGAAATAAAATGCAAGACTGAGATTATTTAATTTCTTTCCCCCTAGATGAATCAAACATTTTTCCTAAACTCCAGCAGACAGTGATGTTCTGAACCCCCCAGTACCTTGAATGTTTGCTAAATTTTGAACAGACACTCCATGAACTCCTTTCTGGCGGAGATGATTTTTGATGACATCAAGCTTAAGAATTGAAAGAGAAAGGATGTATTGATGATGTATCAGTACTGTGATTGTAACATAATTCAAGTCTTTAAGCAGACTTGTAAAATTACTTGCATTTCTCATGCCTGCTTAATTAATATTAACAGTTGACGTTTAATTATTGTTAATAGAGCATGTCACCATGCAGCAAGTATACAATATGTTATTAATACGTTTTAGTCATAACGCATTTGCCATATGTCAGAGTTATAAATGCTTTGAATTGTACCTGTTGGCCTTCACTAAGAACACAGATTTGCTTCAGCTCTTTATGACCCCATTCCACTGGCCAGTCAGTCAGAAGTCCTCTCACCATGTTGACCACACTGTTGACCTCAGCAAGATTGAACCAGGACATGGAGGTGGAATTCAGACGACATTCTCCTCTGACATGCTGAAAGATCAGGGGGTGTAGCCTTGGGTGGGGAGGGATCTCTCCTTTGGCCTTGATCCCATCACTCACATAGAAGTAAGTGGATACAAAGTCCACTATTTCTGCAGTGGAACGGTAGTTCTCATTAAAGATGACTCTACTTTTCTTGGCAATGTTGCTGCTCTCATCCTGGTAGTAGCGGAAGAGACGATACAGCAGTGTGTGTTCTGATCGTTTGTCATCGGTTACAGAGAAAAGTTTTGGAGCCATCTGCATGTGGTCTCCTGCTAAAACCACTCGAGTGTGTTTGCCTGCTAAGCCCAGAGCCATGAGTGCTTCACCCTCCAGCATCTGAGATGCCTCATCAATCAGGATATGACTGAAGAAACCTTCAGGAAGCTTCAGGTCACGGAAATGCCGTGCCATCGATGTGGTGGTTATAATGATACGGTGTGACTCTAGATCAGACCGTGCTGGGCGAATGAAGGACTGTCTATCTGGAGAACAAAGACAGTATTTCTGAGTGATGTCATCAGTTGCCTTGATGGAGGCTCCACCTCTGTTTGCCTTTATCCTGAGTATTTTGATGTTAGGGTGTCCATTTGTAATGTATGGATGGAAGTGCTCTCTGACATATAAGTCAGCAGAACTATATGGAACAAAACTCAAAATTAGATTTCTTAAATATACATTTTAGTAGACAGAAGCTTTTATATTCACAGGGGAATATATCTATACAGATTAACTTGCTATCTCTTTATTCAAATAAAAAAACTGATAATATTGTATTTTATGGACACATAAGTAACTCTTTTATGCCATTTTTTTGAATAATGAATTCTGATTTGGTCAGTTCTTTGGTCAAATACTTTTGTATAATTACCACTAAACTATAATTGTTGTATAATGTCTGATATCATTTTTCAGTTTCTTTCTTCTCACAAAATTATGTAAAATGAACATAACGTACCTGTTAGTATATGTACAGATGAGCACTTTGTTTTGAGAACGAAGGGCCAGCTGTTTGGCTGCTGAGGCAAGACAAAGCGTCTTCCCGGTGCCAAATGGCCCGTAGATAAGCAAGGGAGGAGCCACTTTGTTGACCTCACACTTGCCAAGGATGAAGTTCAGGGCGATTTGTTGCTTGTTATTCAATTCAGACTGTTTGGTTATGTTCACAGGGACACAACTGTTACTGAAGTCAGGCAGAACATTGTGCAAGTCTGGTAGGTGGTCAATAGCCTGGTGTATCTGACAGAATGACAGTCTATCCAACTGAAACTGAACCTCCATTTTACACCTGGTTTCTTTCCTCAGCTGTAGCTCAGACACACACTGTGCAGACAGATGAAGACCGATGTGACCCTCGCCAGCAGCCTGTTTGAGCACCAATGCCTCATACACATGGTTTCTGTGATCTACTGACACACTGGCCTTTGCTGGTATGCAATTCACCAAAGCCATCTGCACCCCTCGCTTAAGCATCAGCCCTTCAGGAGAATCTGGTGTGAGCAAGCAGGACACCTTCAGAGTGGCAAAAAGCTTCCCTGCAGCAGCGGAAAACTGTGATATGCCATCACTCAACTGGTTAGAGAGAGACACACTCCCACAAACATTTAATCTACAAATGTGGAAGAAGAAAACAGGATGAACCATTAATATATATTACATATGTAATTTAAATATTAAAAAAGAGGAAATAAGCATGCACCATTAAAATATGTCAAGAGTTCAAAAGAGTGGCAATAATGTTGCCACTGAGACATATCAAAGTGATGGGAGTATTCCGTTTGAACGTTAACCCCAACCCATTCATCCACCTGTTTGCCATTCAGCAATCTATTTATCTTTTTATACTTCACCGCCTTGGCTATACATAACAACGGCAACAGATTTTTCAAGCAGCCCTGCCCATGTTTTAACCATTCATGGAAACACCAATTAACTTGTTACAAAAGAATGCCTTTACTCTTTGCATTGAGTTTGCTTTCAGTTACTGTCATATCCAGTTTAGTGATTATACCTGCCTAGCATTATCACACTCAGAGGCCATTACATGATGTGATATCATGGTCCCTGAATGAGTTCAAATTCCAGCATTAGAGGCATGTGATGAGGAAAAAGTAACTTTACAATACACTATTTTAGATGTAGACATTCTATTAAAGAAGTAGAATTTGTTTAGGTAGTAAGACAATGTCGCCATTATACCCACACTAAGTAGTCTGTGACTCATCTGTATGCAGATGATTTAAAAACCCCAGGAACATACAGAAACATATCTGCTAGGGAAAATATGTCTGTGGGTGTGGCTGATGTGTGAAACAAGATAAATTATACTCCCTTAAAGATGACATGGCCTGTAAATATCAACAAACGTTTCTTGGACTTAGATCAGCATGTACTATTTACAATTACATATTGGATCTCTGATACCATAAGGATATAACCTCTCTTGGCACTTAAGAACCAATCATTATAATAGAATCCACCTGCGAACCCCAACCCAAACCTGTTTATCCACCTCTCCATTCGTCTTATCTATACATTACATCAATGTGAACTTTGCCCACATTTTATACAATCATTAGAACAGGATTAAATTTGCACTTAAAAAGACTAAAATATTGGTAAACATAATGTGTCCTTGGTCTATACTTATAAAAGATGCACCTTATTTTTAACTAGCACAGCCAAAACAGCTGTGCGAAAAAGCTATGCTGCTTGATATTACAAACTGGTATTTGTTGTTATATTATTATTATATATTATAGTTCCTGGAGATCTACCTGCAGTAGATCTACTTCAGTTCTAACCCTGCCCCAACATAACTGTTTGTAATTATCAAGTGCTCCTGAACATCTTAATTACCTGGTTCAGGTGTGTTTGATCAGGGTTGGAGCTAAACTTTGCAAGAAAGTACATCTCCAGGAAAAGGATTGGACACCCCAATCCAAATACTAAACGATAACCCAGGGGTGTTTCAAGTGATGTGCTATTTCAAGCTATTTGTACCTGCTAATGAGCTCTTCCTCTGCGATTTCCTCTCTGAACAGGAAATGGTGAGCTCTCTCTCTGTAATTGTTCCGATGGAGTGGGGAACTGTGATCTGCATGGGGATTGAACTGTAGGTTAATCTGGGGTGGTTTGTATTTACTAAGTAACTGCTCGTCATCCTCCCTTCTGGCAAAGAAGGGTACGATAACCCTGTTTCCTCTGTTCCAGCGCTCATCCGAAAAAATCTCAGCACATTCGCTCTCTTCTGCCTCATCTGGCTGGACATGGAACTGCTGACCGACTCTCACTTTCAGTTTCCTAAGCAGAACTGGACGCATGTCGAAATCGAATACCAACCATTGCTCGTACACACCGGGGCGGAACGACAGGAACGACACACTCAGCTGGTAGGTGGAGTGAGAGGAGCGAAGGTGGTGGCCTGCAATGTATGAGATTGGGGGGAAGGTGTTCTTTAAACTGTCACTCAAAGAGAAAACGGCGCCATTTTCTGCTTTCAGTAGAGCCACATGAGCCAAGGACCTCTACACAAACACACAAAACAAACAAGGAGATAATTAGTAACTAGTGTGCAATACGGCTGAGTGTAAGATGATGCTGGTTAGTGCAGCTTAGTATTTCTGACCTCTGTGGTGATTGTGAATTTCCATCTGATTTCACTGTCTTCTCGTAAACAGTCCAAACTGAGATTCTCATCATGTGTAACACACACATCGTCCACCTGCTCGGAGATCTGCAAAATACACATACATGCATCTAAGATATTAAACATTTTGTTGTGGAATTTATATTAGTTGTTAAGTTAGTATAAGTAAAATAATTAAAGGGATAGTTCACCCAAAAATGAAAATTCAGTCATCACTTGCCCTCAAATTGTTCCAAACCTGTATGAATTTCTTTCAGCTGTTGAACACATAAGAAGCTCTCCTCCTGTTTTTCATGAGGCAAAAAAAGGATTTGGGTGAACTATCCCTTAAATTTGCATGGTTTCAAATTCTTAAGATAACAGGTTTTTAAGACATCAAAGTTCCGTGGTTGTGCACTGTTGCATTGTGTAGTTTTTTGTACATTATACTTACAATAAGAATCTCATTGCAGCTGCGTCTGTACTCTTCCAGAAGTTTCTCCTTGTATGACAAAGGCTCATGTGCTCTCGACTGACCATCTTCTTGTCTGCTCTGTTCGTCCAGGCCCTGTCTCTGAGTTATCAGATGAATTAATCTTTTGTGGTCAAGGTTTGTGTGTTTTTGTAAGTTCCACACCGCAGCTTCTTCTGGGCTACTGGCAAAAGTGCAACGGTCATGATGAACATAGCACCCGACATCCTCCTCAAAGTACCAACACACTTCATATCGATTAGGGCATGGGTAAGTGGGCCGCATAGACACAGGGCTCCATTTGTGACCTCTGACCTTTGCTCTGACTAGCAAAATATTGTGAGAGCAACGGTGAGGCGTTGCAATGATAGAGTAAGAAATGCGTGACTGTTTATGAGTACAGTCGTTACAAGCAGCTCTCAGCTCATACATCTGCATGAACGCCTGCAGCTGAGCATCTCTAGACTGTACTGTAGACATTTCTAGAGATTCAAGCCATAACACACATACAGTCTTTAGCTGGCACTCTCAGCTTCCAGTACTGCTGTTGAATCAACCTAATGTGAGGAAAGAGAAGAACACAGCTCATCAGATGACCCCTGTATTGCTCGCATAAGAGAGAGAGTATGCAAATATAATTCAAATTTATAACCGAGCATAAAAAAAACACTGAAAAACTGCTGCTATATTGCTGTATTTAGACCTTTGAACAGCTATAGAGAAGTATAAAGGACAAATTATGTTTCATAATAGGTAGAGATACTTCATTTCAGATTTTGTTTCTTATGCTGGTAATTATCAAGAGGTTTTTTGAACCCATATTAGTCTGTCATTTAATGGGTAATTTTTATAATTCTTTTAAAGAGCGTAATATTTTGTTAAATAACTTTTTGATAAAAAGGGATTAGAATTAATAAAACATTTCTTCTCTACTTCTCTTTAATTCTAAGTAGTTCATTGGTAATGATAAGCAAAGATGTTAATCTGTAGAAAGACAAGTGTTCTGTAATTATTGGCCAGATTTGTTATGGTTATGTGAGAAAGAAAAGCTGGGGGTGTACAATACAAGGTCGAGATTATCATGCACAGAAGTCAAAACAAAAGACTTATTTTCTCGTTTGACAAGCGGTCACAACACCTAGCAACCAGATTTAAAAGGCATGTAAAACCACGAAAACAAGAGAATCTAACTCCATAGAACAGGTTTTGGGTCAATTAGCATTCAGACAGATATTACTGTAGTTAACCACAAACCTCTTAACCTGAAACCCGTGAATGACAGTATGCATGTATTTGCCAGGGTGGATAAATGGAGTTGTAGGTCATGTTAGGGTTATTTTATGTCAATATGCCTGAATAAAAATGGCTTCAGATCATGTAAGGATTATTTTAGATCAGTGTGTAATGAAAACTATGTAAACTACCTTTGTAAATATTGCACAAATGCATTACACACAACCTGCAAATGCACAAGGATTGATGTCATTGCATATTTATCTTCTGGTACACAGACTGGTGTCAGATATCAAAGCACACAGGTTGTTGCTGAGCAGCCCTGCCTACTTATGAGGTGATTACTTCAGCCTAGAGTAAATACTGTTTTTTTATTACTACCCAACACTAATACTACTAAATTAGGACATATGATGCATCATATATCCTCATTTCACAAGTATGCAGAAGTTTTTGTGCTGGCACCAGGAAATTCTACCAGTTTGACTACTCTTGAACAGTCAAGTGCCATTTAAACAAGTTTATCACTTCAAATACTAAAAATGGATTCACATCTTTCCACACATCACATTCCACACATTCACTACCCTTGATAGATAGGATGATTATAGGTGAAGTCATTCATTAAATCCTGTTTTCAACAAGGAAAGGTTTACAAGGAAATGTGCAGTGATTGTTTTTATTTGAACCCTGCACGTTATAGCACCTTTCTACACGACTTTTATGTAGCCTCCATAATAACGGAACAGTTGGAGAGCCTTAGTCCTACTCGTTGTGGTTCCTTTTTCTAGTTTGTGACTCTCGGTTGGATTTACGCATCTCTTAAGTTTTGGGACGATTTGGCGCTACACCGTTTCCTTCATCATTGTTACATTTTCCACTGAAATGTTAAGTCTGAATGAACATGTTTATCTTAACGCTCGTAATGTTTGTACGACCGTAACGACAAAACAGCAACAAGAGTAGACTATCTAATTCCTTACTATTATCAATATTGAATGACCTTGTTGTAAATTATAGACTACACTTCCTGTTAAAGCGTCGCACCCAATGGCTGATGCAAAGAAACGACAATATTGCACTAATAATGAAAATGCACTTTATTATGAACCAAGGTAAATGGAAAATAAGAACAGCGCGTGCTGTGTAATTAGACGCCTGAGAAGCGGCACGCCTAAAACGGAACAGTAGGCTAACGTTACCCATCCTTTCCACACAAATAAAACCGCTTAGTTCATTTTTAACCTACCTTTACATTTTTGAGTAGAGAAACATGAGACATCTCCATCAAGTGCACACAACGCAAAACCAACTTCATCTACCTGGCTATTAGTACTATTACCGTCGCCGCTTGAGTTTCGTTTTCCTGGGAGTGAGAGGGGATTGGTCACGTTTGCCCTTCCCTTTTTCTGTTTGCACAACGACAGAGTGCATGTAAAAAGAATATGTGTCCATCCATTTATATGTCTGTCTGTGTCCTATCTGCATATAGGGTAGATGGGGGAAGAAATATCCTACTCCCCTTAGTTAGGATCAATGTGGATTAGGTTAGTTTTAAACATAGATAGTTGCATGATAATGCATGTGTTGAATAAATAGAAACATCTGCTAATTTAGTTGTTATAGCGCGAAATTGAAAATATTGTAAGAGAGGTAAGTTGACCCCTACTGGGTTAAACAGACCCCCAACAGTGTTGGGGAGTAACTAGTTACATGTAGACTAATGGAATTACGTAGGCTAATTTAATTAAAAAATAAATGTAACTGTAATCAGTCATCTGTAATAACAAAAAAAAAAAAAAACCGTGTAATTAAATTAGTTACTAATGAAAATATTAACGATTACAAAGGGGATTGCATCTGAATATTTTCACACACAAGCACACACATTTAATTGATTTCTTTCTCAAATTGCATTGACTGCTCTAAAATATGAGACACCAAAAGTTTCAGGGGTTTAGGACACAGAATATGACACATGCTTATTCAATAACTGTTTTATTTCCTATTTGGTTTATGTATAGGCCTATGCTTTATTTTTTTAAGATTAACCGTTTATTCCAAGGTATTGTTAGATGTCAGTGTTTAGCTATGCAAAGATTTGATTGCAAAAATAGTATAGCTATTAAACTATATTTTATAATTTTAAATCTGTATTTAACCTCAGAAAGATCTCAAAGTAAAAAGTGGTACTTAAGTCTGCTTTTGTGGTGTCTGTGCTTTAAAATGTAACTTTTATAATCTTAATTCAAGTGATGAAGGATTTTGAAAGTCTGACAGTAATCAGTGTTGAGTGCTACTGTAAAGTTAACCCTGCCTTCTTTAAATGTTTTTAAATGATTAACAGTTGAAAACATTCGTGAGAAAATGAGAAAAGTAATTAAAAATTAATCAAATATAATTAGTTACATTACTTTAATAAAAGTAATTGAAATAGTTACACTACTTATTACATTTTAAATAGGGCAATTTAAATAGGGCAACTTGTAATCTGTAACCTATTACATTTCCAAAGTAACCTTCCCAACACTGCCCCCTGCCTGGGGTAAGAAGCCCCCTGGATGAACTTTTATGAATAACTTTTGATATCATTCTTATTAATACTTATATATTTTTAAAACTGTCATTCGTGTAAAATACTAAATCAACTATTCTATTTAAACATAGACAGACAAAGCAGAATCCCAGTAAAGGAGTTTAATCTAAAATGTCAAATTATTTCATGGCTTATAAACAGACATATAAATATTTACATATTCAGTTGCCCATATTTTAATTGAAGATATGTTATAATAGCAACACTATGAATGCAAATTTAACGATTAACCTTAATGATTAGGTTTTAATGAAAGTGAAAATGTCTGAAATGGAAATATTAAATAATAGCCCCATTAATTACAGCAAGTATTACATTTATTGCATCTTACCCCAAAGTAATTTTAACTTATTTAATACAAATCCTTCATTAACTAATACACACAAATCTTTGATATTCAACACAATGCAATGTCATAGATCACTATTTTCCAGAGACACAATTAGAAAAAAAATAGATCAATTAACCTCAAAACTGTTTTGACTGACTAAATCTCACAATGTCGATATTCAGATAAAATTATCAAATTAAGATTTTGTGTTGTCTATGGTAAAGAGAATATATATATATATAATTTAATATAATAATAATAATTGCAGCAAACCATTGCACAGAAAAAAGAACCAGATCAGAGGTGCTCAGAGGAAAAAAAAATTATTGTAGAATATTGGAATGTTATTATGCTACAATATATGCTGTATGTTTTGTGGACCAAATTACATTGACATGAAAATACATTCAGTGTTACACAAGTTTTCTTCGCTGTGACTTGTTACACTGATCTGATGATTGGTCATGATGATCTAATCTAGTTATATGACTGTGAGTTCTGCTGTGTGAAGCGTTTTCGTAAGTCTAGACTGATCACATATAGACTGCATTCAGAATGAGCATGATCTCTGTGCTGAGCATCCTTGCCTTCATATTGTCTGCACATCTCCGCTTGCTGTTTTTAAATAACCCCTTGACACTTTCTTGACCACGTGTGGCCTATTACATCATTTCCTTATTGCAACATAAGTACATTTTAAAAGCTAAAACAGGAACTAATAAATTAATTTACAAAAATTTGGGAAGGGACCCATTTTTGTCCCATCATTGGCTGACAGAGGCATGTTTTGGATTCAAAGTTCCAGTGAATGCTTTTTGTGAACGCAGTGTGTAATTTCTACACCAGTAATGGCACAAAATGGAACTGCAATCCATTTCAGTGAACTGACCACCAGTTGTGTATGTTTGAACTTTGATTACTTTCTATACAAAATATGACCTGTTCACTGCATGCACCTGCCATTTTGCAAATTCTATGGGTGCTGCTAACGGTGTAGAAATTACATTGTGCACTTTCAAGGGTGTATGTTCAGGATTCTCAGCTCATTTACTACCTGCTCTATAAAGCGCATGCTTTAGTAAGTCTTTAAAGGCTACAAAATCAGACACAATGGAGATATGTCAGTGAATAGAAAATATGAATCAAGGATAGTTTTGTATCAGGTTTTAACGTTTCAATCCCTTTTTCAGGCTTTTCATCATCGATCTCTGCATGAGGAGGTTGGGAACCGTTTCTACAAGTGGGCAAAGAAATGGCATCACATAGTCCTTAAATATGCCACCACCATGTGAGTGCTCCTTTTCATTTTTTAACTTCTTTATTTCTTCCTTAAGGTTATCAGCTTCCTCTTTAAAGCCTTTCTTTATCATATCCTCCCGCTCCTTCAGTTTGCTCTCAATGGCTCTGTCCGTCTCCTGCTGCTGCTGCTCCAGCTCCTTGCTGAACTTCTCCTGCATCTGTTTTACCCTGTCCTTATGCCGCGCTTTCTCTGTCTCCATCATTCGTTTACTCTCAATTTGTTTCTCCTCCTCTTCTTTCAACTTCTGTTCCAGCAGAGCTGCATTCTCTTTCTCCTCTGGACATTCAGTTAAGATAGAAAGAATATGAAATGACAATGATAAAATAACCTCAACCCTAAGCAATTGAGATTTAAGTGTTTAAGGTGCCTGCCTACATTCTGTGCTTCAAAAAGCCTAGTATAAACTTACTATTAATTTGTTTCTCATTTTCAGTAAGTTTATTATCCATGCAGAGGATGCTGTTTGCTTCAGGTTCCCGTTCTTTCAGAAACTCTTCCAGCACAGCCTCAGCCTGCACACAGACATATCTTAGACCAGTGGTTCTTAAATCAAGTCATGCTAACCATAATTCAGTTATATTTTTCTTGAAATAAAGTGTAAGCTGGTGTAAATAAAGTCCAGATACTTTGCAGATATAGTATAGTTTCGATGCACTTGAGTCACATACACTCACAAATGTGACCCTGGACCACAAAACCAGTCATAAGCACGGGTATATTTGTAGCAATAGCCAACAATACATTGTATGGGTCAAAATGATCGATTTTTCTTTTATGCCAAAAATTATTAGGATATTAAGTAAAGATCATGTTCCATGAATATATTTTGGAAATTTCCTCATTTAAATATATCCAAACTTAATTTCTGATTAGTAATATGCATTACTAAGAACTTCATTTGGACAACTTTAAAGGAGATTTTCTCAATATTTAGATTTTATTAACCCTCAGATTCCAGATTTTCAAATAGTTGTATCTCAGCCAAATATTGTTACTATCCTAATAAACCATACATCAATGGAAAGCTTATTCATTCAGCTTTCAGATAATGTATAAACCTCAATTTCAGTTTTGTGGTCCAGTGTCACAAATAGACACTGAATTGTCCTTACCCTTATACCTCTGTTGGGTTCTCTGCGGTACTGTTCAACAATGGTGTCTCTGTCTCTTTTATAGAGTTCATATCCTCCAGACTGACTGTACTCTCCATCCTGCAGCCGTTTATTCATGTCAGAGAACAGATTCTTCAGCAGATCTCTGCACTTTTTCTCTGATGCCATCTTATTTTCTTCCAACAAGTCTGTATAGAACATACCTACAGCTTCCTATAAACACATGAAAGCAGAAATAATATCTCAAACATGCATAAATACACTTATACAAAGACAGAATGTATTAGGCACTGTGTTTGTATACATTGTTGTGTGAATTAGTTGTATTAATCTGATGGATGTACAGTAATTTATGCGGTCACCAGATATCAAGACATAAACAATCTCCAACCTGACACATCCAGTGAGATCTATAATACTTGCAGAAAGCTAGTATTCCCATTAATGTCAATGTCATTAATCTCCCAGATACATAAAGGCTATGATGCATAAATGAGTGTACAAGTATTAGTCGCTTTTATAAATTTATACTCGCCTCCAGTTTCTTCAAGTATTCCATTTTTTCATCTTTGAATGAGTGTTTCGTGAATTTAGCAATGGCCAGACTGCTGAATTTCTGGTGCTCACAGGTCACATTTTCTATACTGATTGGTAATGTCTTCTTCACCTGTAAAAACATAGTATGCATTTTTGTGTTTGTGCTTTCACTGAAGAGGTTCAAGCCAATATTGGTGGTTCTGATTTTGGAGACATATTCAAAATGCAGCTGTGTACAAAGTTTGGTGTTCTGACTTCAAATGGGATTATTAATGGGATTATTACTCTGTATAGACACACAGAGATGTAAGGTGAAGGATAGAATTTGGAAACATGACCATATAAAAAACAACTGAACTCAATCAGAATGTGCCTCACCTCTTCCATCCCTCCCTGATATACTTTCAGAGCTTCTTGAACAGCTGTCTGGTTTTCTAGATTTGCCAGAACTACCACTGCATTGTCCAGACAGGGCACTTCACCACTGCTGATTGTCTCTACATATATCTCAACCAGATGTCCGAGCACTGACAACACACACAAACAGTTAAGAGTACAGTAAATGCTCCACGGTATCTTCAAACCACAGATGTAGAGTTTTACTAAATAAATGTTTAATTAGTTTATTTATTTGTTTGATCATGCAAAGCTTATTCTGAAATGTGTTAAAGATTCAAAGGAATGAAACTCTTCATTTGGTAAAACACTCACATCGGCCAGTAACTATGTGTCCTCCTTTCAGTCTTTTCACAGCACTGTTGACAAACATGTGGTCACAGAAATGTCCCGTGACCTCCAGAAATTGTTGTGCAAGGTCCTGGTCTTGTAAGATCTCCAGGCGTGTCATGTCTTTGTGGGAGGTAACGGGAAACGGGAACACAAAACACTTCCGGCTAGGGAAATAACGCTTAATACATTCACGAGGCAGATTGTAGTCTCTAACTTTCTTATTCAAACCTAAAAAGAGATTATTCAGGAAAGAGAAAGAAATATTCACCAAATCAGTGGCACTGAGTCAGTCAACATACTTCATTTACGTTTTTCAGGCATTGTTCATTTACAGAAATACATACACAAATATTCAAATAGGCTGTGAGTGCAGACAAATACACTATATTGCCAAAAGTATTGGGTTGCCCCCTTCTAATGAACAGGTTTGACTACTTTAGTAATTTGAGTACAAATCTTAATGTTAAAGCATATAATGATATTCTAGGAAATTGTGTGCTTCTAATATTATAGCAACAGTTTGGACAGGACCATTTTCTGTTCTAACATGACAATGCCTCTGTGTATAAGGCAAGGTTCAAAAAGAAAATGATTGATTCAGTCAGTGTGGAAGAACTTGACTGGTCTGCATAAAACCAAGTCTTAATCCCAGTTTAACACCTCTAGTGTGACTGTAAATGCAGACCTTGAGCCAAAAACTCATCACCAAACACCAATGACTTGTACATATGGGTACAGTCATTTTAGACACTTCCAAAACTGTTGCAACAGAGATGGAAATACAATTTTTAAATACATGAATTCTGTTCCCATCGTTGTTGCCACAGATTTGGAAGTGCATTTTTCTGTTCTAAAGAAGGGGGTGTCCCAATACTTTTGTCTATATAGTGTATGTACAAGTCATTGGTGTTTGGTGATGAGTTTTTGGCTCAAGGTCTGCATTTACAGTCACACCAGAGGTGTTAAACTGGGATTAGGACTTGGTTTTATGCAGACCAGTCAAGTTCTTCCACACTGACTGAATCAATCATTTTCCTTTTTGAACCTTGCCTTATACACAAAGGCATTGTCATGTTAGAATAGAAAAGGGTCCTGTCCAAACTGTCCAAACAGCTACTGCCAAATATGTCAATGTAATTATGTCTTAAATACCTTTCTTCAGATTAAGGGCAAATTCAAGGTAATCATCATCTGTCACTTTCTTCCCATCAATTTCCAAATCCAAAGTGAAATCTCTCACGACCCAGATGAACGATGGGAAAAACCTCACGAACTCAGAATCTTCCCCTTCCTCCTCATCTGCTGCTTCTGTCGATCTGATCTTGATCTGCTCGGTGAGCTCAGCAACATAGCTGCAGTACATTAAGAAATAACAGCATCTTGTAAAGTGTATGTTTGTATATGTGAAAGAGGAATGGGTTGTGTTGTTAAAGGATACTGCAGCTTTTCCACTGCAGTGTTATCAATAGTGCCACGGCTGTTGTACACCAGAGTGCTGCTGAGCAGAACAGCCAGACAGAAGATCCAGCCGTCATTCATAGAGTCTCCCTGAAACACGCAGAGTCTTCAGATCAAAGCAACTTCATTCAGAACAGAATACAACTTAATACTGTTCCTTCTAAGGTACAATGGCAAACTGAGACTGGGAAATTATTAGTAGTAGTTAGTGACTGTGCTCACCTTTGCCACGTCCCCAAGTCCCTCTGTGTCCAGCAGCACAAGAGTGTGTCCGTCTTTATTAGGGTGAGGGACACACCACATCCAGATGCCTTTAGTCTTTGATTCAATAGTGCTGCCGAGAGCAAAGCCTGAGACAATCACATTATTATTATTATTATGCAGTTACTGTTTTCAGATGTTCTCGTTATCATTTCAACATATACTGCACTTGAGAAAGACTTTCAGCATTTTCTCTCACCGGACTGTTGTCCTGCCAGGCGGTTCATAAGGTAAGACTTTCCCGTGCGGTAGAGTCCCACCACAGACACCACCACCACCGGCTCACTGATCCCATCCAGAATGTCTTTGGCCTCTTTTCTCACACGCAGCTGCCCAATTTCATCATTTTCGATGAGACAAACTGGAGCGGACATATACTTACTACAAGACATGATCCTCCTAAGTAAAAAGCATACACACAAAATCAAACAGACTTAACATACAGTGTCAATATGAGTCTGAGTTTCAGCATAGCTGTGATAAACTGCAGCTAGGCTGGGCTGCATTATGGTATTACAGCTCTTGATTATGTAGTATTTCTAGTATTTTAGTCTGTGTGTAATGTCTCTAAATTTGCTGCTGTAATTGAAGAAATATTGCTAATCTTTAGGCCTGCGTAAACCACTACACCTACATACAGTTAAAGAGAAACAGCTTAACACATCTTCTGCCTGTAAGTTTCTTATCCTCTGCTCTATGCATGATATTGATTGGAAAAAATGCACTGTCACTGGCCTATCCGTAATGGAGGAGTTGAAAGTGAAAGTGTTGCAACTGCTGTCTGTTATCTGAAACCCTGCACAAGGGCTCTGTAGAATAATAAAACGCATGTGCATGATTATTTATTTATTTAGACAGAAATTTAATTCCACAGTCATAACTCTTCATTTGTTTTTGTTTTTTCTTATGGAAGCCCTTCCCATCATTAATTTGCATTTCAGTTTTAATTATAGCCTATATACATTAGTGTTATTCCTCTGCAATGGAATAACTGGAGAATATGTGGAGTAGCTGTTTAAGCAGTGCAGTGCTGCCCCCTGACTACAGTATAATATACAGCTCTTTTTATTATTACATATAGTGTTCATTAGAATTTGGTCTGAAAATACCAAATATACCAAAAGGACAGTAAAATACCAAAGGACAAATAAAATAAAACAAACAAGATCCAAACAAATAAACTAATGGTTGTTGTGATATCTTTTTTTATTGCTATTTTTCATATCTATGCATATGATGATATCAATATGCAATCTTGAAATATGGAACGCGATTACAAACATTTGAATTACTACATTAGACTGTAGACCTATGATTATGTGTTTTAAGAGATTTTATTTCTAATGTCTGCTGAAGTAATTTAAAGAGGAGAAAAAAATAGATCTTACCTCTGCTTGCCTTCTGTCGTGGATGGTTGACTGAAGCTCGTGTATAAATACTGAAGAGGTCAGCGTCGTCTCAGAAGCGCCCTCCCAGAAAGTAAAGTGGGATGATTTCTGGGAAATCATGATGCTGCAGAATTGACTTCGTGAACAAGGTGAGCATTTGCAGAATAAAGATAGGAGATCTATTCGTCCGGTGATTGAGTTGGTGGTCGTATATTAATTTCATTTAAATATGGATTTTGTCTAACTCTTTTATTAACAAATGGGGTAGGCTAGTTTATGAATTATACTAAATTTAACGTTTGTTAAAATGTTTACATTATTCTGTTGTGTGTGTGTGTGTGTGTGTGTGTGTGTGTGTGTGTGTGTGTGTGTGTGTGTGCAGTGGATATACAGTCGCAGCAGATGATAGGATCTCCAGTCGGTTCGGTTTCGATTTCACTTTCTTTCTTTGAAATTGGATGGCACTGAGTTTATCACATATGCCAGTTTGATGAAAGAGCCGTTGAGAGAAAGTTAGAGAGCCGTTTTTCTTTTACTTTAGTGAGCCTTTATGATTTAGCAAGTTAGGCAAAGCACAACAAAACGCCCAATGATTGGAGAAGAGTAGCTATAACTGCACCCTGGAGATCTCCAAATGGGTGTGGGAGCGCAAAAACAGGGCGTGGCTTCCTCCCATTGACAGACAGAAACATGAAAAGAGGTGCTTATTTGTGCATGGTTTCCTTTCCTCGCGTCTTAGCTCCACATGAGGGAAGGATGCAAAGAGCTCGTGAACAGTTCTTTAATCACCACAGGTGAACTCTGAAGTAGCCTAAATTAAGTTTTAGAAAAGGAACACCGGTTCCACTTGAAATTCAGCCATCTGGAATTCCTGCAGAGTTTAGCTCTAACCCTAATCAAAACACAATGAACTCTGACGTAAATCAAATTTTAGAACAGGTAGGAGTTTGACAGGGTTGGAGCTACTTCAACTCACTGCAGATTGTACTCCAGGGAAAGATATAAGGAACCCTGGGCTATAGCTATTTACCCTTACAACCAGGCGCGGCTCGTCTCGTCTCGTCTGTATGGGCAGGTGGGGCAGAGGCAGAGCCCCACCAAAATAAATTGTAAATGTGTTCAGCATTCTGCAAGAAATATTTTTCGGATTTTCTATACTATTTTAAGTCGTAAAGTAAGCAGTATATATTAAATCCCGCGCATGGCTTTAGCAGGCATGTATGATACTATAAGTGGGGCAGACGGTGCCTGAGTCCTCCCGAGCTCAACAGCGCCCCACAATTTCAAGAAGTCCTCGCTGCAGCCTGTAGCACGATGATGTACTGGACCAGATCCAATACGTACTGGACGTTGTTACGCGCATGCGCGGTGGTCTGTTTTGGTGACGTCATAGACGCATGCGCAGTAGAGAGTTTGTGAACGATCGCACGTGCTTTGGTGTGCCTAGAAAAATCTGCAGAAAAACGATGGATTAATTAACGACAGTGATTGTATGTCGGTAGGTAATTAATCTTTATTGACTGTTTTGTTGTTTCAACATTTAACGTTATAGTAGTGTTATCCGAAGCGGTATAAACGTGCCGCTTAGTGTTTAGCTGACATGACTTTTATGTTGCGCACAGGGATTCTCATTTTAATCGTATACTTCAGTACATAATACCATGTGGACAGACTGCAGGGCTAATGTAAAATTAACCTGATTTTGCTCGGCTAATGAATACTTATTTGCTATTGTCTTGTTTTAGATGAATGTCTTTAAAAAGGGCTGTTGCCCAGTAGTATCAAGGTGCACACAGTGCTGTAACCAGTATCACTGTCCTTTTTGTGAGACGTACAAAACCACATCACAACTGTCCATTGATAACCATGTACAGAATCATCTAAAATTGGCAGTACACCATGATGGTGAGTATAATTTCATCTCTACTAATATTATGTTGCATTATACAATTTGATCAGATTATAAATGCTTTTGTTACTTTTTTTTCAGATTTTGTGATTAAGTGCAATTTACTCTGTAGAGAAAATGCACATTTTCATTGCTGTTACTGTCCTGCTACAGTACTAAGAAAAGTGCAGTTTATTACTCATCTTCAAAAATGTAAAAAAAAGTTGGGAATTCCTGGCCAGGAAGCTCAATCTCCACTCCTGCATAGCCCAGCAGCCACTGCTCCACTTCCTACTATTTCGGCACAGACTTCTCATGTCATTACACAGGTGCCTTCACGGTCATGCCCCATGTCTATCCGTACGTCTTCATCTCCAGTTACGTCAGTGTTTCAGTCTCCACCAACGACACAGTCTTGGACAAGTCCCTTATGTCAACCTTTGCAGCCTGGGACAACTTGCCCTCTTTCCGAAGCTTCATTTTCTCTTTCTGCGTCCACCCAAGTATTTCCATCTCTGACTATTTCCTCTGTCCACGTTCCACCAGAGCAACCAACAATAAATCGTCCTCGAGCAAAGAACAGAATCAGATGTGATTACTGTGATATGGAATTAAATAAAAAGAACTTACGTGTTCACATTAGAAGAAAGCACACCAAGGTTAAAGAGGCCATCACATTAGAACGACATTTACTTTGCCAGTGCATTGACAGTAAGCATGGAATTTTTGCAGTGGCAAAATCTTTCAGTTCACCATCACTTCCCATCCATGTTCAAAAAAGGATTTGGGGTGTAAACGACAAAGTGATGTGTGAGCTAGACCAATGTAATGCTAATGCTGAATTTGCACAAAGGAGTGGCTTGAAGCCATTTGAGTGCTGCCATCTCATGTCCTTAGCTTTCTGCCCCAAAGATGATGGCAATTCTGTTCATCTCAGAGAGGAAACCCTAACAGAGATGGTGAAAGATAAATGGTTTGGAGAAAGTAGGAAAGATGCATGCATCGAAAGGCAATGCATGGCAAATGAAGAAGATGTGCCACTTTCTGTGGAGATCACATTTGCTGGGCCCTCGACAAAAAAATATATATCAGTGTATGAACCAAAAATGTCTTATTACTGCAGACTTGGAAGAGTGACTGTTGTATATGACAGTAAAAAGATCACATGGGCCTGTCCATGTAATAAAATAAAACAGTCATGTATTCACAAAGCAATAGCTAAATGGCATTTATTTCAAAGTCAGAGAGCTCTTTTCCAGAAGGTGAAGACCACCGAAAGGATTGATTCCATGCAGATACCCCAACAGCAGTCTGAGAGTGTGGATGATTGTAGTGATCATCAGTACCCACCTAATGATGATGGAATAGAGACGATGGTGCGCTATTTGATGAAAAATAAATCTCTGCCTGTGGACCTTCCTCAAAATTTGATTAGTGGTCTACAGCTTGGAAGTGAATTGAGACACCAACTAATTCCTGAAGAAACATTCTGCTCCGAATGTGAGGGTAATCATGTCTTAAGTGACCCAATTATTATAACATCACGAGCAAAGATTCTGACCTTTACTGGGGTAGTTGAAGGTAAATATTGTTAAATAAAACATTCAAATTGTTTAAAGAGTGTTCAGTTATTTTGTATTTAACTTTTCTGCTCTCCATTAAGGAATTTCAACTTACTACAAAGTATGTAGCAACTGTAGCATGATGTACAGGTACCAGGAATTCACTGATGGGATCCATAACTTCAATGACCACCTTCTGCTTTCTCTACACTTGTGTGTAATTCTTCGCAATGCTCTTCAGGTAATATGTGTAACTATTTATGTTGATATTGTTTCATTATGTAATAAATGAAATTATGTAATAAAATCATTTTTTTTTATAATCTGTGAATATGCCTAGAATCACACTGCTGTTAGCAGAGTAATGAGCATACTTGAAGCCACTGCCAAAGCAAAATTCCCCAGCAAAGACACAGTGCTCCATGGTTACCTCCACTTTGAAGCCTTGAGCAGCCATGTTTATTCTTACACCTGCATCAATTGTGGTTATTACCCCAAAGTGGTGATTATGGATCTCCACAAGAAAGGTGTCTTCAGTATTCCTTGTAAGTATGTGTTGTGTACATTGTATTGCAAATGCTTTCTAAAAACTGCATGTTCCTGATTTGTGAATTTGCGTGTTGCAGTCAGTGAAATAGCCACACCACCATCAGAATTCAAGGGTGATACAAACATTGTCTCTTTTTGGGAATCCATAACGATTGAGATGATTGGCCGGGGATTTCTTTCAAGTAAGTTATTTCATGTGTAATATTATTTAGGTCTGTGTAACTAAAGGAACAAATTTTCTTTAATGTACTTATACACTGTATTTCTCTTAAGGTGGAAGGAAAAATCCCTTTGTAGTTCGCCCAAGTTATGATTGCTGGGCTCCGTGGATTGGACCTAATACCCGAAAGTCAGACATTGTTCTAAACACTGAGCATGCAAAACTACAAAAAACGGAAGTCCTGTGATGTTCCAGATCTTGACGTCACAGAGGAAAGGTTAGGTGATGAGCTCTTTAATCTTAAGGTAAGAACAAGTTTAAAATGTCTAATTATGTTTTGCGACAATTTTGGTTTTAACCAAAGCCTGTCATATGTTTAGGTTGATGCAGTGAGGAAGCTGTGCAAAGAATGTGGATTGGACACAAAGGGATCAAGGATGGATCTTGTGTTACGTTTGCGAACAGAGATGCAAAACCGCTCTGCGTACGATAAAGTCTTCCAGCACATTTGGGGTGCTTCTGGTAAATTGGCTAACTCTTCTCTTAAATATCTATATATTAATAATATATATTTTAATAATACATAAATAAGTAGCTTTGATTGAAAAAAAAAAAAAAAAAAAGTGCCAGGAGTTTAAAATGTTTGTTGATGAACATTTAATCGTCAGCAGTGATGCTTTCATTGGAAGATGCAATATTTAATTTGCTATGAGAACCTACTTGCAATTTATACATGGGTTAACACTGAGTAAACTAGTCTCTGAGTCAACCTACTGACTAATTGTTGGTGAAATTAGGTAGATTCACACAAAATTTATAATTATGGTATGATGAAAACCATCTTTTACTGTTACTAAGTTAATATTTGAAGTGTTACTTGTATTTTGTGTTTGTGTTTTAAGTAACCATTTCAATATAATTTTTACAGATTGTTTAAATTGTACTTTCTCAATTTTACTTGTCTCTTAGGTGGCTGGGCAGTCATTACATGTCCATGTGGAATAGTGTATTCCATCAAATTCAACATAAGAGCAGAGTCTCCCAGAGACTTTGCGGACTTGCTTCTGAGTTGGAAGCACTTCCCTAATGTAGTAATATATGACTTTGCTAGAGGACTCGTAGCACACGTTAATCTTCGTGAAGCGGAGTCTCTACCTTTCAGTCCCCATGAAGGGAGACTTGCTGAACCAACTACAGAGAATATCCAGTTATCAAAAGAAGGCAAGCTCAAAGTAAATTTACCATGGTTGAAAAATAAGGAGGAGGAGGAGGATACCAACTGCCATCCTTTGACTGGGTCTTCAGAGCATTATGCTTTGTATGACAGATTTCACGAATACAATACAAAAGACCCAAGAGATGCTCTTAGGAGAGTCCAGGTAGTCCCAGAACTTTGCGGATGGGTAAATACTCAAACCGCAGAGCAACTCTTTGCTGCAATGCGCAAAAACAATTATCTCCTGAACATGCTCACGCCATCAGGACACACATTTTTGATGCGCAACATCATTCACCATTATAACACAGCACAGAATAAGAACATGGAGGACAGCATAAGAAAAGTTGTATCACCATGTGATCAGTTAACCCTCAATGGTTATGGGCAGATAGTACTTGGTAATTTTTTTTTTTTTTGTTATATCTTACAATGAACAGTAATTTTGTCATGTATTGCAAAATCACTTTTTCTTGTACTATATGTGAAGGTACACCTCCACAGTCCCTAAATGATAGTGAGAGACTCTCGTGTGATATTACACAAACAGACCAAGTACACTGTAAGTAATGTCATATAAACACTGCACTTGCAAAATCTCACTTCACTTAATAAATACATTTGGGTCATAATATTCTGTCTCTTTTCAGACCCCAGCCAGGGTTCAGTGATGAACATGACATCCCTGCGAAATGTGCAGCCAAACAGGGCATGCTGGATGCATCCACAAAGCAGTGACCAAATGAATATGGTATGTTGAATTGTTTTGCATTTTTATGCAAAGTGTATAATCATACTTACGATTGTTTTTGTTTTTCTAGATAAACAATGCTTTAAATGAAAAGGAATCACGACAACAATTTTTGGCTCAAGTAGGAGCAACAATTCTGGACAGATCAGATTTTATTACCTTGGGACATCCAAATGATGTTGAAGGGACTGTGAGTATTATCACATGCACAATCATGCTTTTGTTTTGTGATGAGAGAATATTAAATTTGGGTTCTCTCAAATTATTACAGATTTTGAATGCCTGCCTTTCAGTTGTCAGAGATATTGCTGACTTAAAGGTAATATTTTTCCTGTCTTCTGTGTAGAACCTTTTTTTTTTTTTGGGGAGTAAGAAAGTGTGCATAAGTGATCCTTTATATGCAATCCAATTAACAGTAATTTTAAATGGTATCTAACAGAACATAAAGGTCCATTGTTTTAGCTCATATGTGACAGTGACATGGTTGCCACCAATGTGTGCAGACCCTTCAGCTAACTTACCTGTAAGTATGACTGTGACATTTTTAATAGAAGTTAACTAAGGTCATTTTGGGTGGCATTTAAAAATGTCTGTTGTCTGTATTAGGACCATATAGCAAGATGTGACTTCATCTTACTGCCTTCCTGGGCATCAAACCATTGGATGATATGTGTAAGTCTATTATTATGTTTAAATGATCAGTTCCCCTTAATGCAAGTAACACATTGAGTGCAAGTTATATTTTGACATGACTAATAATTGTATCTTCCAAGAATCATTTAATAGAAGTAATTTTACAGATCATGAAACCAAAAAGCAGAGAGATGTATTTGCTTGATTCACTGTACGGCCTTGGCTTCAGAGATTGCCGTTACATTGATCCCTACAGGTTTTTTTAAGTAAAATATTAAGAGTTCAAAAGAAGTTCAGGATTATGGTAGTTCTGTTTTATACCGTACATCCTTTTGCATGCATTTTGTTTTTGTTTTATGGCTCATTTTTCATTGATGCTTAAACTATTTAAAACTTGATCACTGGAATTATATTTTATAGTTTAAACAGTGATAAATGAGCCAAGTATTTGTTTTGGGTTGTTCCACCCCAGTTTGTTTGTTGATTAGTATTTCGTTATTATTTTTATTATTAGACCATTTTTGTTTTAATTGTTGTTGTTGTTGTTGTTTACATGCTTTGTAGAATACTTGCACAGCAACTACATCCTGGGCCATGGAAAGAGTATGGACGTGATGATCTCAGCGTAAGCAGTTTTCTTGTTGCCATTACTAAATTCCATTTCAGATATTCAACCACATTTTTTATTTTTGAATAATTATAACATGTTTATTTCAATTTAACTCAACAGGGTGCTCCAAGGCAGAGTTGTTCAAATAATTGTGGAGTGTTTGTGTTGATGGTAGGAAGAATTGTGTTTGATAACAATAAGAAATGTTTATTTTCTTGATATCTCTGTCAGATTGTTGTCTGCCATTGTTAATTTATTTTTTAGTTTATGATCAACCAATATCCAACAAACTTTAGATTTTGATGCAATCAACAAAAACATTTAATTAAAGTTTATTACTATTGTTAATGTCTGTTTTGATGTAACTTACTATTGATGTTACAGTACGCACTCTGTCGTAATGGGAGGTCACTTTGATTTTGCTGAGGTGAGCTATCAAAACTAATAATTTGGGAAAAGTTTATTCTCAAAGGGTGATTGTGATTAATATTAAGCATATTTTCCAGTCTGACATGGCTGCAGTAAGGAGATGGTGGTGCTTGCTTCTGCTAACAAATTATCCTGTGAAGTAAGTGTATTTGCAAGTACTTCCTATAAATAAAACATTTATTAGTATTGTAGGTGGAGGAGTAGATGTAGTAGTGTTGTATCCTCTCTTCAATAATATTAATTTTATTTTTGATTTTTTTTTTTCTTGTGTGGAGTAAATTCTTTCTAGGCAGTCTGTGTAGTTTACACTTTTTTTATTTTTTCCTTTATTTATTTATTTTTATAATTTAAGATCAGATGCTGAAAGACGGCTACTCAGAAAAAGGCGCAAAACAAGGAACACAGGTATAACTTTAACTAAAATAGGTTTGCAACAACTAATCTGACACCTGATGATAAAATGTTCAAGTTCCTTTTTCCATAATTATTCCATGATTGATGCACCTTTCTTTCTTTCTTTTTTTTAAGGAGAACTGGAAATGGAACCAGATTACACAAGTAAGGTGGGAGTTTTCCCTATTCCCTATATTTACTTTTTTTTTCTTTTCTTTTTTCTTTTTTTTTAAACATGTTTAATGTATACTTTTTTTTTTTTTTTGAAAAAAAGTATAAAAATAGTATTTTATATTGACTAATATTACAAATTTTTTTATCTTTTTTTTTTCTTCTACAGATGCCACCTGACATCCTGAGGCATATCCTCATGAATGTGGTCAAAGAAGATGGAGATGTGGCTTTCTTCAGACTGTCTCTGACGTGCTGGCTTTTCCATGATGTTGTTTGTGAGGCATCATTCAGAAAAGAGGCTCATTTTGCCTGGCTTGACAGTAAGTTATTTCATTTTATTATTTTTTATATTTTTACAAGTAGACAGTTTTTTATTCTACACTAGTAACACTACACACTACGTTTAAACGGCAAATACATTAAGCTTTGCTCAGAACTTTTTAATACTTTAAATCTCTTTCTTACAATAGGTGTTGTCAACTGGAGTGCATACTCCAGTGACTACAAGGAGATGTATCGAGTGCCATATAAACTGACCAATTGCCTTTGGTGTGGGGACTTATTTAAAGACTCCCCGCCGGGCTATATTGGAGATGGAAGGAAAGGAATCCTTCGTGGATTTTACTCGATCAAAGAGTTTGAAGGTTACTGCTCAGCAGACTGCTTCATCTGTGACGGCAATCACTATAGCCCCAAGGACAACTAGTTTGTTGTGCTATATTTAAATATAAATGGTCACGTGACTGACAACTGCTTGATCTAAATGCTGTGATCAGTTTGTATATTGAACTTAAATTCATGTGTAATGTTGTGGGTTATTTTTTTTTTTTCCATTTACATGCATGTCTTGCTGACACTGATCAGCAAATTGAAGAGGAACCCTATGTACAGATCACTGTAGAAAAATGAGTATAGCCATTAAAGAAGGAACTCTTACCAGACAAAATATCAAGCACACTTTTTTTATTTTGACATCTGACAAGATTTCTTGGTGCTGTTATTATTTTGCATTTTCCCTTGAATGTGTACTGGTATTTTAAGTTGTTTACAGACCTTATTGTATTGTACCTTTAAGATTAAAATTACATGGAGACATTTACTTGACTCATTTTTGCTTCCACTCAACAGTAAATATGACCTGAATAGAATAAAATGGCTTTATTTTAAAATGTTCCACATACACGCATTAAAAATAATACTTGACAATGACCTTATGCTATCAATCCATCCAATTTAGGTTTAAAAGCTCTAAAATCCTGTGATTTAAAATGTGAAATTTTAACTATTTTGCAAGAAACACATTGTTAGTTGTTAGTTGTCACATTTGTGTAAATAATTACTTACTACTATCCATCAGTACTACTACTACACAGGTTAGAACGTCATCACAACACAACTTTGAGCATGCCTGTCACTTAAAACTAGCACGTGCGCATTATAATCAGATCGCTACTGCGCGTGCGTCTATGACGTCACCAAAACACACCACCGCGCATGCGCATAACAACGTCCAGTACGTATTGGATCTGATCCAGTACGTCATCGCGCTGCAGGCTGCAGCAACGTAAATCTGTGGTGAAAAGGGGAACTGCAGCGCTAATTGAGAGCCATTGGGGCAGATTTGAGACTGCCCCGCTTATTTTCACGTTATTTTACGTAAACCTCGCTTCACCAAGACGATATCAATCTGCTTCAGCTATGTGTCTGCATCAGGTCAGTAACTAGTTGGCATGTCTTTTTTTTTTCAGAATCGCAGATGAATCGCATGCGATAGAGAACGTTATATTGCATAGCTTGTCAGTGATCTACGGCTCTGTGTATTAAATGCTGCTCCATTTGAAAACAGGTGATGGAGATTTACGGCTAACCACAGAACCGTCTTTACTGACGAGATGCACATGACTATCGATTCGCATCGTGCATCCCTACTTTATATGGTTCTGTTGTTTGTTTTGTTTATTCTGAGAATAGACATATGATCTTCTTTCCTCACCCGAATTGCACCACAACTTGTAACATTCTAAATCAAAATTTGGAGGTGATAAATACTATATGAAGGCAATTATTATACAGAATTTTATGCGTGTAACATTACTTCGAGCCTGTCAATCAACATTAGCGCGACACCCACAGGATAACGCAAGGACATCTCTGCCAAAATGTTGTGTTCAGAGATTAGAATTAGTCTATGATTAGAATATAAAGTTTACAAAATAATCTGCCCCACCGACATTTACAGTCAGGAGCTGCTACTGCTTACAACAGCATTATAACAATATGGCTTTACAAAAACACATTAAAAGTAAAACAATAAATATGAGAAAATAAGATAAATAAAACTGTATTTGTCAAATAGGCCCTTATGATTAATATTTTTCTAACTGTAACATTTAACAAACTGAGTACAGTAATTAAAGCTTTTAAAATTGTATGTTTATGCTTTTGGAAATGTATCTTTTCAATCCTTAATCCAATAGATTCGTTTACTGTCATGTACTGTCAAGTTTATAGCGCAGCGCCCTGCTGGTTAAAATAATCACAATCGTACAATTGCCAGCTGGCTGCTCGGGCTTTTACTTTTATTTGGGTGTTGTTTTAACGTGCTGTAAAACGGGGACGTCTGGTCACCCTATCACAGAGTCTATGTTTAGCTATTTATGTTAAACGGGTGATTTCTCGGAAGCCGCTGGCTGCAGCCGTTGTCTCGGCGAATTGAACCAGCATACTTTCACTTTCACTCTCGGCAGCATCCGTGAGAGCGCGTGTCTGGCAAAAGACTTATGAACAAAGAAACACATTTAAGACGGGAGGAGCCTCGGAAGATCGGGGTTGTGCGCTTCTGGATTTAAGAACGGTGTATGCTTTCTGCTGTTGAAACAATCGCTTTGCTTTACGGTAGGCCTAGGCTATAAACAGCTTCTTTTACTATATGTGCCTTTCAGTCATGTATTCAAATTTAAGTTTGCTCTTTATTTTATATATGTTTTTTTTGTTGTTGTTTCTGTGTGTAATTATGAAATTACTGGCTATTGACTCTGTGTTTTTTTTGTTATTTTGCAGAGTAATGGCGTGTAGCAGGCTCATGTCCGCTCCGGTGTGTCTCATTGAAAATGATGAAAATGGGCAGCTGTGTGTGAGAAAAGAGGCCAAAGACATTCTGGATGGGATCAGTGAGCCGGTGGTGGTGGTGTCTGTGGTGGGACTCTACCGCACGGGGAAGTCTTACCTTATGAACCGCCTGGCAGGACAACAGTCCGGTGAGAGAAAATGCTGAAAGTCTTTCTCATGTGCGGTTACGGTACATGCTGATATGATCATGAGGACACGATAACTTAATACAGTCAAAACAAAAATTATTCAGACAGACACCAGATATAGGCTAGCCTAATTTTTATATATATATTATTTTACTAGTGGATGCAGGACACTATATAGTTCATTTATGTAAGTGAGGATAGCAAAATAAAGTAAACTGTGACATATTATACCCAAAAATTCTTCATACAGTGGACTACTAGAATAAATAAATAAAATTGGGACCAAGAATTAAGACACTGACCTGACCATGTTTTGCTTAAGTGTTTTTCTTTAATTGCTAATGCAACCTTTTTACACCACAGATTGAACAAAGCATTAAAGGGTTAGTTCACCCAAAAATGAAAGTTAGCCCATGTTTTACTCGCCCTCAAGGCACCCTAGGAGTATATTTTAAAATGTTATTATATATATATATATATATATATATATGTATGTACGTGTATATGATGTATTGTCAAGTATGGTGACCCATACTCGAAATTGGTTCATCTGCATTTAACCCATCCAAGTGCACACACACACAGCAGTGAGTAGTGAACATGCACCCAGAGCAGTGGGCAGCCATTGCTCCAGCGCCCGGGGAGCAATTGGGGGTTCGGTGCCTTGCTCAAGGGCACCTCAGTCATGGTATTGAAGGTGGAGAGAGTGCTGTTCATTCACAATCCCCACCTTCAATCCCTGCCGGACCTGAGATTCGAACCCACAACCTTTGGATTACAAGTCTGACTCTCTAACCATTAGGCCAGGACTTCCCCGTCAAGCTTATAGTCTTGCGAGTTTGTTTACAGGAGCAAAGAAAGCAAAGTTTCCGTACTTTACCAAAGGAAAACCAGTCTCCTCTTGGCTTATATCGAAATCCTCCTACATTCTTCTTTACAAATCCTCATTTTGTATTTCTAATTCGTGACCGGCGTTTTGTTTTGCTGTCTCTCATCCGTGCTTAGGTGTTCGTCACTAATCACAAGCGCGTGCGCAGAGCGTATGTCCTACGTCATATGCCGGAACGGCTTGCACGTATGACAGTCAGTAGCAGGGGCGGATTTAGTGAATTGGGGGCCCAAGGCAAATATAGGAATGGGGCCCTATACATTTGCACACATTTACCTAAATCAACCTTGAGGTTCCTTTTTTGTCGTGGTGCTTGCTGCTACACAATGGTGCCCCATAGTTGTGTCCAATGTTTCTAAATTTTTTCATGTACATGTTATAATACATTTTACATGTTACATTTACATGTTACATTTACATTTACATTTATTCATTCAGCAGACACTTTTATTATTTCATGTTGTAGACCACAAAATAGCAATTTACCATTGAGATACAAGTTTTAACAAAAAACAAAATAAATTATAAAATGATAAACTTCACAATTGAACCTTTTAAAACATTTTTTTTTTAAGAAAAGGGATGAGTAAGAAGTATAAATTATTATATTTAAAACGGGTTTATGTGGGTGGATTTTCGCATTGGTCTGAACAAAAACTGCAGACTGGATTATTGAAAAATTACTCTGCCAGTAGGAGGTGCTTTTGGAACATCAGAAATATAGCGGTTTCCCCGGTAACGGCTGTAAACAAAGCAGCACTCAGCTCATAAATTATACTTTATCAGGTAAAATGAAAATGCCATCGAAACTTTTCTGAAGACAATCGGTTCCCTTCAGAGGTTCATTCTTATAAAAACTCGAATTAGTGAGAATGAGAAAAGTGTGAATATAGCCTATATTGACGGGGAAAGTCCGCTGATGAGTTACCAGCATAAGCCTACATTTAATTTTAGTCATTTTAACTTAGGGCTGTCAATCGATTAAAATATTTAATCGTGATTAATTGCATGATTGTCATGAGTTGAATAATCGCAACTTAATCGCACATTTTTATCTGTTGTAAATGTACCTTAAATTAATACTTTTCAAGTTTTTAATACTCTAATCAACATGGGCATGGACAAATATGGATGCTTTATGCAAATGTATGTTTATTATTATTGAAACCATAGTCAACATAGAGCATGAAGAGTAGACATGTTTCAAAGGTCATAGATGTTTTTCAAAGAACTTGTTCATGTCTATTAGACTCATGAAAAAGAACATAGACATACCAGGTTCCTATTACTTCTCTTTCTTTGCACTGAGCAATTTACTTATTTTCGCAGGACAGGGCAGCTCTTCTTCTGAACATGCAAAATGTACATATATTATTAATTATTACATTTGTTTGTCACACACTGTATTTTGATGCAGCTAAATTCTCAATAAAACAGTTTTCATTGATATATTTTATTGTTTCTGTTGTCAGACAAAGGAATGAATATAAAATAGTGGCTGAAACGCGACCCATTTTTAATCTGCACAAAAATCCTGATTTATAATCGTGCCGTCGTCTGATTAAAATCAAATAGGCTACACATAGATAAAGACAATAGCTGTGCTGTGATTTCGGCTATACTTGCATGTAAAATTAGAGAAGCAACATATCTGCGTTTTAACTGAAAGCGCAGCTCCTTTCAGCCGCTCGCTGAACAGAGAGAGAGAAAGAGAGAGAGAGAGAGCGGGCAGTCAGCTTCAGATGCATAATATTTTCATTTGCTACAAGCAGGATACACAAGAAGCACGTTCAACTCGGACAAGCAGACGGTTGTCGTGGTAATAGACACTGTAAACAAAAACCATTTGTGTGTCCGCGCTTAATGTGCATCTTGTATATGAAAAGCATTTTAGGGGGCCCTTGGCTTTTGGGGGCCCAAGGCAGTCGCCTACCTTTGCCTAATGGGTAAGTCCGCCCCTGGTCAGCAGAAGTTAGAAAAAAGTATTTATAACATTTTAAATATGTATATTTTTCTTACAAAAATGCATCGATTCACTACAGGGGGCCTTTATTCACCCCTGGAACCGTGTGAGGCATGTTTTATTATGGATGCGCTCGCTTTATTTGATTACTTTTGGACTGTTGAACAAAACACCTGCCTACTGCCATTCTAAAGCTTGGAAGAGCAAGGATAATTTTTTATATAACTCCGATTGGATTTGTCTGAAAGAAGAAAGTCATATACACCTAGGATGCTTTGAGGGTGTGTAAAACGTGGGCTAATTTTCATTTTTGGGTGAACTAACCCTTTAAGCATTGCTTGGTAATTGGTTGACCTAAATTGATATTATCTAATTGTGTACTTAAATTTAACAGCTGATAGCTGTTCATCTTAATTCATTGCATACCTTTCTATCAAAGTTATCTGACATTATCAAGATGAATTTATTCTATGAGTTCTTGTCATATTTTATTACCATTTTCTAAACTATAGCGAATAAACTGATAATGTGAAAAATGGTATGTGCAAAACAGTCTGGAATTTTGGTATGTGCAAAACAGTAACTTCACTAAAATGTGATAACTTCGTACATGTAAACAATAAATATAAATTAATAACAAAGTAAAAGTTAAAATATTAATAAAGTGTCTCTGATGCTCATTTTGTGCTCAAACTAATTTACTGAAAAGATACCTTAAATTAAAATGTAGTTACATTTTTATGGGGCGTAAAGTAAACATAGTACAGCTATCCTGAGATGGTAATGAAGAAAAAAGTTTTAATTATATGTGTACTGAGTAAATTTTTCTCTCATTACAAATATTTTACACACAAAGACACAAATGGTACATACACATAAAAATACTTGATGTTTACAGTCATGCACCGTTTCATGAGTCTTCAGTCATAACAACTGCCCAATAAAACCTGTTTTATTTTACTTGGAGTGGTTGAGCTTACATAAGCAAGCGATACTCGCTTTATCTCAGTAACTCATTATCTGATATTGCTGCTCACAGAATCATGACCGACTGAGTAAAGCACTTCAATAATGGCATCGGTAACTAAAAACTATTGAATGATGCTGCATTCTCACCACT
Source organism: Schizothorax lantsangensis (assembly GCA_027422415.1). Taxonomy (NCBI): domain Eukaryota; kingdom Metazoa; phylum Chordata; class Actinopteri; order Cypriniformes; family Cyprinidae; genus Schizothorax; species Schizothorax lantsangensis. Next base: position 29,233,432 of record CM049845.1, read on the forward strand.
AAGTGCTGATGTATTTCCAAGGTAACTGGCATATTTGCCAAACCAGCAATAAAAAAAAATAAGCACACCTTTAGATGGCTGAAATCATTCAGCAGTTTTGGCATCATTGTTATCATTATTTCTTAAAGAGAGCAAGAAATAGAGAAAATATTATTTATATTCAGAAATCGTTTGTCAGGTTGTGTTACCAAACATGCAGGAAACCATATTATGTGGTTCGCATGTGACAATCATGAAAGAGAAAATGACGTCACAGAGAGGATATCACAGAGTCACGTTTCTTAGAAATAGTATAGCCAGTTTTTCAGAGAAAACTGACATGAATACAAAGATTACTTTTTTTTCAGTTCTGGATTGGCATCTAGACTTTTAAAAGATTTGTTTGTAATTTTGGGCATCCGTATTTGTGACTCTGGACCACAAAACCAGTAATAAGGGTAAATCTTTTTTAAAAAATGAAGATTTATACATCATCTGAATAAATAAGCTTTCCATTAATGCATGGTTTGTTAGGATAGAACAATATTTGGCTGAGATACAACTATTTGAAAATCTGGAATCTGAGGGTGCAAAAAAAAAAAAAATATTGAGAAAATCGCCTTTAAAGTTCTCCAAATGAAGTTCTTAGCCATGCATATTGCTAGTCAAAAATTAAGTTTTGATATATTTATGGTAGGAAATTTCCATCTTCATAGAACATGATCTTTACTTAATATCCTAATGATTTTTGGCATAAAAGAAAAATCGATCATTTTGACCCATACAATGTATTGTTGGCTATTGCTATTACCCGTGCTACTTATGACTGGTTTGGTGGTCCAGGGTCACATTTGTCATTGACTTTAATAATGTGATTGTCTCAGGCTTTGCTCTCGGCTGCACTATTGAATCAAAGACCAAAGGCATCTGGATGTGGTGTGTCCCTCACCCTAATAAAAAAGGACACACTCTTGTGCTGCTGGATACAGAGGGACTTGGGGACGTGGAGAAGGTGAGGAGGAAAACCACAAAGCATCTATAGCAATGTTATTTTTATATAGCAATAAAATCTGCCATCACCTTATGCTTTCACTGTCATTTAATTAATCACCAGATGAGAAGATTCACTGCACAGAATTATTTGGCCTTTACATGGCCTTTTGCCACTAAATGTAAATAAGTGGCCACTTTTTGGCACTCGCATACTTTTAATATTTCAGGGGGATGAGAAACACGACACATGGATCTTCTGTCTGGCTGTTCTTCTTAGCAGCACTCTAGTGTACAACAGCTTAGGAGTCATTGACAACATGGCACTGGAAAAGCTGCAGTATCCTTCTCACACACACACACATACATGATGTATTCAGAGTTAAGTTAATGAACACAGTTAATAAATGGCGCAAGTGTTATACCTCCTGAACATTGTTGAATAGCTATGTTACTGAGCTGACGGAGAACATTCGTGTGAAGGCAAAAGGGGGTCAACATGAGGACGAGTCGGCAGATTTCATGCGTATTTTTCCATCATTTGTCTGGGCTGTTCGGGACTTTACTTTGGAACTGAAAAGGGGAGATAAACTAATAACATCAGACGAGTATCTGGAGGGCGCACTGAAACTCAAACCAGGTGAGATAAAGAGTTGACATTCAACACATACACATATTATTTTACTAGCAGGTATATATGCCTTCACAGAGAATTTTTGTCGAGTTGAAAAACGTCAAAGTCATTAGTCAAAAATGCAGAAATAACAAGCTTTCAAAACTGATTTCTCACTTCAAACTAATAGAGCTGAGCCAAAAGTGCCAATCAACCTACAAATGGCCTACTAAAACTTTAAAACAGGATAAAAAAAATATATTTTAACATTTCAAAAACAGCACAGTTTTAGGTATAACATAAAAGTGTCCATTACATACAGTAAATTGGCACTCATAATATAACATATTCAATATATATTATGATTTCATAATTATCTTATTTTAGGTAGCTCACCTCAGACTGTGCAGTATAACCTGCCCCGTAGATGTTTGCGGCATTTCTTTGCGGTGAGGAAGTGCTTTGTGTTCCCTCGGCCTGCTAGTACACAAAACATGAGGAAAATGGAGGAGCTGACTGAGAAAGAGCTGGAGTCAGAGTTCCTTGAGCAGGCAAACACCTTCTGCCGCTACGTCTACAACAATGCAGAACCAAAAACCATCACTGGAGGCCGTACAATTACTGGAACAGGTGTGCGTCTTCACAAAATCCCTTAAAGAGAACAAATTTATGACAGTTGTTAATCTGTTCTGAGAACCAATGATTAGTGGACTGTGTACAAAAGAACATACATTTGACTGAACTATGGAGTTGTGTTTTCTGACAGCTCTGGGTAATCTCGCTGAGGTTTATGTAGAGGCGATTCGCAGCGGGACTGTTCCATGTCTGGAGAACGCAGTGGTGTCTCTGGCTAAGATCCAGAACGTCCGTGCAGTGGAGGAGGCCCTGCAGTTCTACATGACAGAGATGCTCAGCATGGTTCAGCTTCCAATGAACCCAGCAGAGCTGTCCGACATCCACACAGACGCAGAGAAGAAGGCCGTTGAAGTTTTCACCACCATGTCCTTCAATGACAATGACCAGATCTACCAAAAAGAGCTCATGGTAAAGTACCTTCTGCATACAGACCAAACAAAATTAAGTACAAACAGGGAAACTACTTGGAGATCAACTTTGATCAACTTGAAACTGAACTTGAAATCTGAACTATACTGTGTCCTAGAAATTTTTTTTTACCTTTCTGTCAGTTATAAAAAAAAATCTTCAGAAATGCAGTCGATAAAGCTTGAATTGAACTGGACACATTCATTTACAAAATGCTGTGACCATTTCTCAACAGAAAAGAAAAAAACAAGCTATCACAGACATCTTTTTTACATAATTTACAGTATTATCTAAAAAAAATGCATGCAAAAATACACACAAAAAATATGGCAGCCTGTTGTTTTACAAATTTCCATTTAATGGAACTGAATAATCAAATGGTTTACATATTATGCATTTATGCATGTGTAGTGTATTGAAAACAATTAATTAAAAGTATTTAAATGCATGAAGCTTTAAAAACTTGTACTACTTTTGTGTTGATTATAATAAATATGTGCATACGTAGATTAGATTAATGGAGATTCAATCCATGTACAATATTCTGTCTTTATGATTAGAGTATAAACAGTTTTGCTCTCTCTCTTAATTCTTCTCATGATTTAGGGAAAGATTCATAATGAATATCAAGATATGTGCCAGCAGAATAATGAAGCGTCTCGCATGCAGTGTGAGGAGGTTCTGCGTGAGGTGTTTGATAAGATGGAAAAAAGCATTTCTAACGGATCATACCTGAAACCTGGAGGATACCAACAGTACAGGGACACACTCAGACATCTGTCCAATGACTACAGCGCAAGAACACACTCACAGATAATGGTACAGTTCAAACATGCATGCTTTGCTCACGTTTAATTGTTCCGGAAGCTCACACAGCACAGCATCTAGTTATCTGATTACATTAATATGATATTTAATATAGTACACAAGTAATCTGGGTGACTTTAATAGCACATTAATTGTTTTATGGTACCTTAAAGGTTTTCATTTTCGAGTTTGACAGCCACGGTAACTACAAACTCTCATTTTATGGAAAAATTAACTCCATGTTGGTAAATTATAAAAATGTTGATATATTTGGGCAAATCTTTCTTTTAAGTATGATTTGTTGCAATCACAACAAAACTCCCATTGATATTTTGAATGATTAGAAATGTGTTTTTCATCACAGAGTGAAGAAGTGTTGAGTACATATTTGAGAGCAAAGGAAGAAGCTGGAAATATGATTCTACAAGCTGACAAATCTCTCAGTGCAGCGGAACAGGAGAATGAGGGTACAATTTAAATCAGCTGCACACTTATCTATCAATCAAGACTCTCAATGATACACAAGACAGACTTGAATTAGAGCACAGAAGAGTAACAAACAGATTTTGTGATTAATACACTGTTTAGTAGCTGTAACTCAGGCTTTCATTACTAAATACCTGTTTTGTGTATTGTCTAAACTTTCACTTTTTCAATACAGTGCAAAGACTAAAGAGTGAAATTGTGGAGCAGCAGCAAAAACGTCTAGAGGAACAGAACCGGTTACAGGAGCAGGCATTTAAAGACATGCAGAGAACCCACGATGAGCATGTGAATCAGATCATTCATCAGATGGAGAGAGAGCAGGAAAGAATCAGTAGAGACAATGAACGAGTCCTGGAAGCAAAACTGAAGGTAAAACAGGATACTCAAAAAAAAAAAAGTCACGTTTAATGCTGTGCTTAAAGGAGTACATAAAGTCTGTAACACCAATGGAGTCTGTACATGTTTGGCTTGTTTGAATTAATTGCTTGATGCTTAATGTTTATTGTATTGTACTGTTTTTGGAATATAAATATAACACCGTTTATGGTCAAGTTTAAGAGTAGACTGTCTTAATTCAGTTGCCTGTTTGTGTTACAGGAAAGAGAAGCTCTTCTACAGCAGGGCTTTCATCAGGAGGCTGACCGGATGCAGTGTGAGATTGACAGCCTAAAAACAAGACATGAATAAACAGGAGACATCCCAACCCTCCACAGTGAGCAAGGTTTTGGATGGTATCGGCACTGCAGCGACTTTGTTTTTGCCAGGTTTCGTTCCTAAATTAGCTGGTGTTGGTCTGTCCTGGCTTTCAAAACTGTTTTGAAAATCGATATACATTATTGACATACTCGTGTGTGTGTGTATTATATATATATATATATATATATATATATATATATATATATATATATATAATACAGTATATGTATAGTTGCTGTTCTCATATTATAACTGACAAGCGAGCAACGTTTGTTATGAACTATGAACAAAGCTGCTGTTATCAGAGTGACTGCCTTTCATGTAGTGTTAAAGTGATTCATGAAATCAGTGAATCCTGATTTATATCTTCCTGGGAACCTTTTAATTATTAGGTCATGATATTTGGCCAAATTATGGCCGATATCTGTGTCCAGTAACAGCTTTGACATTAAACAATAGTGTGGTACTTTCTTTGTGTTTAGCTAACAGATCAAATGTTCTTAAACCGAGTTAGTGTATTCACTTTTTTGTTTTTGTTTGCTTGTGTTTAGATGAAAAAAACTATGCTGTTTATTTTGAAACCCTTATAGGCTAAATGTGGTGACTTCAGTTTTCTGTGAAATATAATAAACATTTCTTTTGATTCAGGCTGATTGTGTATATATGACAATGTGTCCTTGGCATTGAGTATATATTTGTATATACCCTAGCAACAATAAAACTCTGAAGAAGCTTGAACACGGAACACTGTCTCCTGTCTGTTTCTTACCATGGCTGTACATAAAATGTTGTAAAAGATATCTACTTGGTTTATCTAAAATATTTTATTTGGATTTTAAAGTAACGTAATCTGTATATTTGAATATGTTTAAAAATGCTAAAATACAGCCTAAAATAAAATTATGTGGCAAAACCGTGCAAACAGCATAAGGACTAAAACTACTAAGATGCACTTGATAAACTGGACAACCACTTAAGTTCTTACATATCAGCTTACCGGTGTGACTATAGTTATTTTAGAACAGTCTCTTCCAGTAATGTTCACCAAAGACCTTATTAAAAAAAAACAATTCTAAAACCAACAGGAAATTCCTGAGAACACTTCTTGATGGCCTTCTGGTTTGGCCTATAAATTCATGTCACTACTTAAGGATGGCAAGATTTAAAATGTACATGTGGCCATTTCTTGTATCCTGTTCTTAGTTTAAAATAACTAGTTCTTAGTTCTTGCAGACAAGAAATTTGTTCAATCACTTTGTAAGGCTTAAGTCGGGAGTCAAATTGACTCCAAAAATGGGAAAAGGAATAAAAGGAGTTTGTGATGACAGTTTGAAATGTATGAACCTGCAAGTTAAACGATGTTTTATCTGATGCATTAAATGATTGTTAAAAGAATGCAATGCTTACACCAAAACAAAAACAGTGTGACAGAATGTGAAACAGAGGTCTTCTAAACACTTGTATACTTGTATGCCTTACTACATGCTAAAATCTACGATTTTAATAAAAAAAAAAATATAAAAAAAATGGACAAAAGATATTGGTTCCATCAGTTTCCAAGGCTGAAGTGGGGAGTCAAAAATGGGAAAAGGAATAAAAGGAGTTTGTGATGACAGCAGCTTTGAAATGTCTGAACCAACAAGTTAAATAATTATATTTTATCTTATGCATTTAGTGATTGTTTAAAAAGTGTAATGCTTACATTAAAAAAAATGGTATGAAAGAGAGAAATAAATGTCTACAAAATACTGTTTTACTAAGTTGAGTTGAGTCATCTTTATTTATATAGAACGTTTTACAATATAGAATTTTTTAAAGCAGCTTTACAGGAAAATAATGATTCAAGTGATGATGCAAACAGAATTCAATTCTGTAAAGGCAATAGCAATTATTCATTTGAAGTCATTTCATTGTTGATTCAGATTGGTTCAATAACTGCCTAAGCCAAAAGGTGAAAGTGGCAAAAAAAAAACATGCTTTGTCTTGCAAGCTATATGAATAAATCAATTTGTGATGTAACAGTGATTTGCATAGGTAATTATAGTCTTTTGAGTCCTTTCATCAGCACTTTATAATTAAGAACAGATGGAAGGATTTCTGCCACAGCTCCTAGAACAGGCATTACACATTCCTTCATAAAACCACCAGAACTTTCCTTTTCTTTTTTTAGAGTCGCTATCTCTTCGTTCAGGAGATCAGCTTTCTCACTAAAGCCTTTCTTTATCATCTCCTCCTGCTCCTTCAGCTTGCTCTCAATGGCTCTGTCCGTCTCCTGCTGCTGCTGCTCCAGCTCCTTGCTGAACTTCTCCTGCATCTGCCTCATTTGATCCTCCTGCCGCTCTTTCTCTGCCTGCATCATTCGCTCACTCTCAGCGCGTTTCTCCACTTCCTCTTTAATCTTCTGTTCCAGCAGATCATTCTTTTCCTTTTCCTCTGTCAGTCAACAATGAAAACAAAAAATATGTGAAATATGATATTACTACCAAACCTCCAGAACCTGAACTCCAAGATGCCTTAGAGATGCTCTTGAGTAACAATTTTGGTTTTGGGGTTAATTAAATTACAAATGCTCCAGAAAGAAACAGCTAAATGAATTACAAATATTCATAGGTTGATAAAGATTTACCCTGAATCTTTCTGTCATTTTCAGTGAGTTTTGTATCCGTGTAGAGGATGCTGTTTGCTTCTGGTCCTCGCTCATTCAGAAACTCGTTCAGCACGGCCTCAGCCTGCACATAAACATAGATATTTTAGAGAACCTTTAGAGAGACACTCATCCTTTCTATATTCAAAGAACAATTTCACAAAGACACTTTGTGTCCTCACCGATACACCTTTGTTGGGTTCTCTGCGGTACTGTTCAACAATGGCGTCTCTGTCCCTGCAGTAGAGTTCATATCCTCCAGACTGACTGTACTCTCCATCCTGTAGTCGTTTATTCATGTCAGAGAACAGATTCTTCAGCAGATCTCTACACTTTCTCTCTGATGCCATTGCATTCTCTTGCAGCAGGCCTACATAGTACATACCTATGTCTTCCTAAACATACATAAACACACAAACATACATCACATATACATGCTGGAAAAAGTCTAATTGACTACCATAGTGGAGTTACCGTTTAAGGAATACATGATCTGTGCACTTCTCAGGCTTTCATAAAATAAAAAAACTATTTTTTTCCTTGCAAACATAAGGGCAATATTTAAACACTTCTATCATTACAACACTATCATTTAAAATAATGCATAATGAAAAATAAATTAACAAGACTTTGCATATTTAAGATATTAAAATAACAGCTGCATTACGGGTGTGCATGTAATTATGTGCATTTCAAATTCACCGTCAGTTTATTCAGGAATTCTCTTTTTTCATCTTTAAAGGAGCGTTTCATAAACTCCCTGGTGGCCAGACTGCTGAACTTTTGGTGATCTGAGGAAATATCATCCACACCTACAGGGAACTTGTTCTTCACCTGGAAAGAGCAGCATGCTTTGTCACTGAATAGCTGTAACAATTCGGATCAGTTTCAAAAAATTAATAACTCTGTGAATCAAAGGAAGAGCTTCATTTATTGACTGAATATTATCATATTAAATGGTTAAAGTGGTGGAGTGCGTTTCATGATTAACAAGAAATGGTGCGACCCCAGGAATATCTCCATTCTGTCGCGTTCCTGCTCGCCTCATCTGGAACATCTCTCCATTATCTGCCGCCCATTCTATTTACCCCGCGAGTTCTCCGCGGTCATCGCTACTGCCGTTTACATTCCACCTCAGGCAGACACGAGCTTGGCTTTGTCCAAACTCCATGAGGAGCTAAGCGGCTACATCAACAAAAACCCTGATGCTGCCTCTATCATCGCAGGGGACTTTAACAAAGCCAACCTCAGGAAGGTCATGCCGACCTTCCATCAGCATGTATCCTGTCCAACTAGAGGACCGAATACACTGGATCATTGCTACACTCAGTTTAAGAATGCCTATAAAGCTCGTTCCCTCCCGCCCTTGGCAAATCGGACCATGCCGCCATTTTCCTCACACCGGAATATAAACAAAGGATCGTTCAGGAATCCCCGGGGGTTGAGGGAAGTGACGCGCTGGTCCTCCCACTCTGAAGCTATGCTACAGGCGTCTCTTGATGACGTCGACTGGGACATGTTCGGGCGGGCGAGTTCAGCTGACGTCAGCGAGTTCACGGATGTAGCATTAAGCTTTGTTTACATGCTAACCGACCAAGCCACTGAAACGGTAACAATAAGGACATTCTCTAATCAGAAACCGTGGGTGGACAGAACAATCCATGCTGCGGTTAACCAACGCACTGCCGCACACAACGCCGGTCTTTTGTCAGGAAACATGAGCGAGTACAAAGCATCATGTTATGCTCTCCGACGGGCAGTTAGAGCTGCTAAACTCCGATACAGAGAGAGAATTGAGTCACATTTTCAGCTCAATGACTCTCGACGCATGTGGCAGGGACTGAAGACCATCTGTTCCTCTGGAAATAACCCCTCCGAGGTGAGAGCAGATCCATTGCTGGCCGAAGAGCTAAACACCTTCTACGGCTGCTTCGAATGCAACCGCGGCGCGACTCTACCGATCAGCACGTCAGGAAGCAGCAGACAGAGCAGCGATGTTGATCATGTTATCACCGTGTCGGAGGATGAGGTTCGGAGAGAATTAAGGAGAGTAAACATCAGGACAGCAGCCGGACCTGATGGGATTACTGGCCGCGTTCTAAGGTCTTGCGCCGATCAGCTTGCTGGTTTGTTTACTTCCATCTTTAATGAGTCCTGTCCCTTGCTACCTCTGTGATTCCCACCTCATTTAAGAAATCTGTCATCATCCCTGTGCCTAAGAACAGTAAACCCTCTTGCCTGAATGACTATCGTCCAGTTGCCCTCACATCAACAGTCATGAAGGTTGTTGAGAGACTTTTAAAGAAACACATATGCTCCTCCATCCCTGCTACCTTGGACCCTCTTCAGTTTGCCTATCGCCCAAATAGGTCTACTGATGATGCCATCTCTCAGGTACTGCACTCCTCCCTCACACATATTGACAGCAAAAATGGCAACTATGTCAGACTGCTATTCATTGACTATAGCTCAGCTTTCAATACTATAGTCCCCACCAAGCTAGCTGTCAAACTCTCAGACCTCGGCCTAAACACTTCACTCTGTGACTGGATTCAAGACTTCCTCACCGGCAGACCACAAGTGGTGAAAATGGGCCAGTTCACCTCCAACTCCATCACCCTGAACGTAGGAGGAGGAGCCCCGCAGGGCTGCGTTCTGAGTCCCCTGCTCTACTCTCTCTACACACACGACTGTGTGTCCTCTCACAGCTCCACTTCTATTGTTAAATTTGCTGATGATACTGTGGTTCTGGGCCTCATTTCCAACAATGATGAGACCGCATACTTGGGTGAGGTAGAGAGACTTACATCATGGTGGCAGGACAACTGTCTCTCTCTGAACGTGAGCAAAACTAAAGAGCTGATTGTAGACTTCAGAAAGAGACAGCAGCGGCCCTACACTCCTCTTATGATCAGCGGGACCCCTGTGGAGAGGGTGAGCAGCTTCAAGTACCTCGGTGTAAACATCTCCGAGGACCTGACTTGGACTGCACACATTCAAACACAGGTCAAGAAAGCCAGGCAAAGACTGTACCATCTGCGACAGCTGAGGAAATTCAGGGTCTCAACAGCAATCCTGAAAACTTTCTATTCAGGGGCCATAGAAAGTGTATTGACTCAGTGCATCTCAGTGTGGTACAGTAACGCCACAAATCAGGACTGCAAAGCTCTGCAGAGAGTCGTGCGCTTAGCTGAGCGCATCTCAGGGTCCGCCCTCCCCTCTCTGCAGGACATCTACCTCAAACGCTGCAAAAGCAGAGCTGCAAAAATAATCAAGGACTCAAATCACCCCGGTAACCGTCTTTTCACTCTGCTGCCATCTGGCAAGCGCTTCAGGAGCATGATGGCAAAAACTGAGAGACTGAGGAGGAGCTTCTACCCTCAGGCCATCAGGCTCCTAAACTCAGTCTCATAACATCTACAGGACTCAATTTAATAAACTGTAAAAAACACCCATTATTCTCCATCATCCGCATTGCTGCTATGTGTACATACCCGGTACAACCTGTTTGCACATTCCTCTTGCACATCCCTGTTTATATTAATATTTATTAAATCCACAGTAGACAGTATTGCACATTTTATTTCATTGCACATTTTACTCATTTTATTTTATTTTATTTTTTACTTATTTTTTATCTTATTCTTACCTATATTTATATATACTCTCCTGTGTTATATTTCATCTTTTATTTTATTTTTTTGCACTGTCCATTGAGCGGACCTGTCCTGACCTACATTTCACTACTGATTATACCCTGTAACATTGTGTATGTGACAAATAATAAAGAACCTTAAAGTGCCTGCCCAAGTGATCTGTATATTTATGTATAATTTCGATGAATGTCATAGTAATCAAAAATCTCAAGTTAACTTTAGTAAAAGTAAATTACAGTCTGAAGAGTACCAGCACTGACTGAATATGAGATTTTGTGTCTTACCTCTTCCATCCCACTCTGATACACATTCAGAGCTTCTTGAACAGCTGTCTGGTTCTGTAGATTTGCAAGAGCAACAACTGCATTGTCCAGACAGGGCACCTTACCACTTTTGATTGTGTCTACATAAATCTCTACCAGATGTCCGAGCACTGACAACACACACAAACACATAAACAGATTTACCTTGCAATTATAAAAGCATATGGGTCTGAACACTGAACTTTCTCAATATTAAACTGGTAAAACACACACATTTGCCAGTAACTCGGTGTCCTCCTTTCACTGTTTTCACGAAACTATTGTGAAGATGTGTTGACAAAAACGTTCCGTGACCTCCAGAAAATCGGGTACAAGGTCCCGTTCTTGCAAGCTTTCTAAACGTGTCATGTTTTGTGGTGATGCTGGAGAAGGGAACACAAAACACTTCCTGGGGGACGGAAATAGTTTCGGATGCATTGACGAGGCAGGTTGTAGTCACTGACTTTCTTGCTCACACCTTTTTTGAGAAAATAACACATTTTTACCAAATTGCACTAAGAAAAAAATTATTTTGTCAGTCTTCAGTCACTGTTTATTTACATATGTTTCAAATTCTAGCAATGTTTATGTCACTCTTAAATACCTTTCTTGAGCTGGAGGGCAAATTCAAGGTACTCGTCCTCAGTCACTGTCTTTCCATTAATTACCAATTCCAAGGTGAAATCTCTCACGACCCAGGTGAATGATGGGAAAAACTGCACAAACTTACAATCCTCTTCTTCCTCCTCATCTGCTGCATTTGTCGATCTGATCTTGATCTGTTCAGCGAGCTCAGCAACATAGCTGCAGCACATTAAGAAATAACAGCATCTTGTAAAGTGTATGATTGTATATGTGAAAGAGGAAGTGGGTTGTGTGGCAGTTTAAAAGATACTGCAGCTTTTCCACTGCAGTGTTATCAATAGTGCCACGGCTGTTGTACACCAGAGTGCTGCTGAGCAGAACAGCCAGACAGAAGATCCAGCCGTCATTCATAGAATCTCCCTGAAACACACAGTGTCTTGAGATCAAATCATCCACAACATATATCAACAAGATTTTGAAGTCTACAACTTTATTTTTTTCCTCACTTTGGCCACATCACCAAGTCCCTCTGTGTCCAGCAGCACCAGAGTGTGTCCGTCTTTATAGGGGTGTGAGACACACCACATCCAGATGCCTTTAGTCTTCGACTCAATAGTATTGCCGAGAGCAAAGCCTGAGACAATCACATTTTTATTATTATAATCATGATGTAGCTAATATGTACACATTAAGCTGGCATGCCTAGACGGTTCTCTCACCTGACTGTTGTCCTGCCAGGCGGTTCATAAGGTAAGACTTCCCTGTACGGTAGAGTCCCACCACAGACACCACCACCACCGGCTCATTGATCCTACTCAGGAACTCAATGGCATCCTTACAGACGCTGAGTGATCCATTCACGTTCTCCACCAAACATACGGGCGAAGGCATTAGTCTGGCTTTAGACATGCTGGGTCTCTCTAGCTCTTCCTGTTTGCTAATGAAAAACATGATTTGGTTACTGTAAACAGAATACTGTAAACAAAATGTATAAAAGTCTGTAAACACAACATACCCCAAAACAACACATTCTTCACTGACTCTCAAATATATTGTGCTATTTACATCATTACCTACCTATTCTTTTTTTTCATCACTTTTTATTATTCCACTAGAATTATGATTTTATTAGAATAGCTGGATTGTGTTATCTGAGATATTTGCATGATCATATATTGATTAGAAAGGGTAAAGGTCAATGACTTAGGGTAACTTAGTACCTTTTGTCTGATTGTGAACGCCTGCTAGAAGCAAAAAACATAGAAAGAATGAATAATAATAGTGCCACATTTGTCAGGTTAGATCACAAAATAAATAATTCCTCTGGCACCAAATACATATTTACTGATATGCATTTGCAATCTTACATAACTTAATTTAAAACAAAAATGAAAAAGAAAAAAAAATCTATATAAATCTTAAATATATTATATATAAATGAAATATTTCATAAATAGTATGATAGTACAACGCTAAACAAGTATCTACATTTTTTTTTATGGGTGCGGCCTCAGGTCTGACCTTGTCTTGGTCTAAATGCGATTCAGAGGCTACATGACAAAAAGTAAAATGATCGTGGTCAGATAAGACAATATTCTGAGTTAAAATATTTGTGTAATCCAGCCACAGATGCAAAACAGAATACAACAAAACGTCCTGATTTTCGAATCTCATGCGAAAATAACCTTTGTCTCATAGGAACCATTATTTACCTCGCCGCAGGCTTCGATGTCTGGATGTATTTTCAAAACTAAACTTGTATTCGACACAAATTTCTTAAATTAACCAGTAGCTCTTCAGTTTTGTAAACAAAAGGTCTAATTCAAAGTTAAAATACGCATTAAATAGCCTACACGTCAATAAAAATCACGCTGTAAATAAAATTTGCAATTGCACAATTAAAAGAAAAGTCTTGAGTGGACATAAGAGACAACATGTAAACTGCACAGTCTCAAGCATTAACGGTAACCAAACAAAAATGGTTTCACTGAACTCTCAAAAAATGAAATAGTTTGCATTTTATATTTGTTTTTGAACAAATGCCAAAGAAATTAATAAATAAAGTTCACTTACACAAATTCAAAACGTGTCTTATCTGTACTGTATGATGAAATGAAAGATTACCAATGCTTCCTCTTCCCTCTACGATACCTCTCACTGCGCACCGCGAATTGCAGGTCTTATGAACCACAACGACAAGGTTGTTTACAAGTATCCGCCCATACCGTTCTATAGCTTAGTTGACGTTAAAAGGTCGATTTCTGGGAAATCTGTTGCACAGCGACCGAACCGAACCTGACGGAGTTGTTTCACTTTTAGTTTCACTTTCAGCATCACTGATTCGCCAATGAGAGAACAAGCCTTGTCTCTGCAGCCTAATTTATGGTGGAAAAGAGAACAGCACAGTATCATGCAGCATGAGCCTGTGTTGCTCACTTACTCCGGTTGTTTTGAGAGCAGCCAATCCAGAGGCCTCGCTAACGGTCTTAAACACGAGGCTGAATCCAGCTTTTTATTCGCAGCTTCTTATTGACACTATCCGTTCCACCTTAAAAACGCGACGCTTCCGCGTTTCTTAGCTTCTTATTCACAGGACTTCTTTTTTTTTACTTCGTTATAAATTGTTTGATTACCGGTAGTTTTATAGCGGTTGTTGCTTGGATTATGTTGTTATTGTGTGTCATTTCAATCCTTAAAAGTTTTCCATTTGGTTATTTTTTTCAGGAACTAATGCTGCCTTCACGTCAGTCGCGTAGCTACCACCCACTTTCATCTGTGGTCCACCCAATGAGAAGTTGGTAATTTTCCCAAGTAGGTATAACGAGAAGGGTATAACTGCAGCCTGGAGATCTTCAAATGGGGGCGGGAACTCCAAAAGTGGGCAGAACCTCCAAAATGGGGCGGGGTCTCTTCGCGCAAAGACTTTCACCATTGGCTCTGGCTTCAGCCAATTGTTATTGATTTACATTTCAAAATAACACTATATGTTATATAAATCAATATTCTCGGTGAGAGCAGAGCCCAAAGCTCGTGGCCAGTGGTGTTCGGACCAGAGTTTGAACCTCTGCTTCATAAACGGGAATCACCCGTGAGCCATCCCAGCGCAGTGCAAGGGAAAGATTTTACTCTATCGCTTTGTTTTAAGCAACGGAGGCGTCCAGGGGCTTGAAATTGGCAGGGTAGGATTGGGTAATTAGTGATGCTGGGTGTAACTAAAAAGGTGCCATTGTCCGGTGAGGTCTGGTTGGGTAGTTACGAACGGCCCGTCTCGGCGATCTCATATCGCAGTGTCTTATTAACTGCTTATCTCCTGAACTGCAAATTTCTTTTCAGCGCCAATTTCACTGGTTAAGGTTAGGGTCAGGTGTGGGGTAGGTTTAGGGGTTAGCACTTTTTTCAGCATAGTGTAGTAGGAAATTAAATTAACACTGTGATTGACACAACCAATAAAATCTTTAGAATCAGCTGTGGGACAGAGTTTGCGCTGAAGTTGATTGGAAGAAAAAAAATGCGCATGCGTGTCATGTGCCTGTCTGTCAATGGGAGGAAGCCACGCCCTATTTTGGAGCTCCCACCCCGTTTTGGAGTTCCCGCCCCCATTTGAAGATCTCCAGGCTGCAGTTATACCCTTCTCGTTTGAAGCATCATATTAGCATAGGTACAGTGTTTGATCCGCTAAAAAGATGCGTCCTTTGTGCAAAGAAACACATACATTTTGTGTTGGATCCTGGTCGCCAAAACAAACTGCATAATTTGCAGCTGCGCTCATTTCTGCGGTCCTCGATGTGCGTGAACTGACAGAGATGTTTGATTATGAAATCATCAGCGAAGCCCCGTTGTTTCAGACTGAGGTAATAACTTCCTTTAATTAACGTTCGTTAATGCATTAACTAACATTAGCAATACATTTGTTACCGTGTTTATTCATCTTTGTTAACCAGCTCAGGCAAATGTTAACAGATAGGCTACAACTTTGAATTTTAATAGTGTCCTAAATTTTGAAATGAACATTAATATAACAAATTACTAATGTTAATGCATGCTTTACACAGTTGCCAACTCTCGCGAGACAAATAAGCAACCGCAGCTTCAAAAACAAGCCCAATATTTTTTTGATGATTTATTATCATCAATATTATTTATGATCAATTATTTATTACCAATAAATGAGCCACATATTTATAGCCTAAAATATATAGGGGTCATTCTATGGAAATGTAATGTTTTCTGTCCCTAGCCTTTACAGAAATATTACAATTGAAAAACACTTGGTTACAATTTTTTATATATTTTAAAATGAAACGATGTGTTATTTGAACAATTACACCTTCTTGAGCCATCAATGTGGCAATATTTGTTTTTAATTAATTATAAAGAATTCCAAGCACCACAAAACTGCTCGTCCCCACAGCCATGTACAGAGGGAACGTGCTTTATTTTGAGGTCAAAAACAGATTTTTCTTCCATTTAAAATAAAATAATGTACATAACTATCAAATAAATGACATAAAAAACAAAATGCCACATAAATATTATAGAAAAATATATAAAATATATTAAATTATAATGTATATTATATTAAAAAAAGAAAGTCAAAAGGTAATCTAATAATGTGGTCTTAGTTTAAATGTTAAAAAAAATAAAATAATTTAAGACATCTTGCCATACCAGGCTATTCGAACCAAATGTATTTACTCAGTATTACTACTTGTTTTTTATTATAGCCCGTGATAATTAATACATTACAAAAACATTGTAACAAATTAGACTAAAAGAAAGTCACCCCACTCCTCTACTCTACTTCTATCATCACTTGGATTACAGCGTCACGCGCCTTCTTTTTGAATGTGATTTTTTTCCAATGAGAGGCAGAACATTTGGTAAATTACTCTACAGCACTTATATTATTGCACTGGTTGGCTATTAACTGCGAGCAGACAGAGTGTCAATCAATGCATTGGAGAAAACGGCGAACATAAATAAAGAAACAAAGTTGCTTGTCAGATTTCCCTAACAAGCAACCATTTTTGGATTTTTTCCCGCAACTCCCTGTTTGTCTGTTTGCTTATGTGCATCAATCCGAGTGTAAACAGTGAGAGATGTTCAGTCAGGTGAAAAGCGTTTGGTTAATGGTGAATATTGACCTATCGTGCGTCCTGTTGCCGAGCCCCGCCTTGATGTAATGATTGACAGCTAGACAGTGCTCGGCTCGGAATGCATTTTCAAATCCACAATGACTTAAACTATATTCATCTCGTGGTATTTAATGAAAATGCAATTGAAACGTCATATATGTAAGTGTCAATGCATTTAAGAAAAATAAGACATTTAAATCACCATTTTGCTACCCGTTTGCTGCACCTTTGGCTCAGAATGCATTTTGAAACTCTCAAATGTAGTATCACGATGAAAATGCAATCTTAATTTTGCTACGGTTTTTGCTTGGACATGTTAAATCTAATCAATTTGGGTGATACATTTTCATTTTGCAACTTATAAAGCTTTAAAATATGTTTTTAATTTGCATATTAAAACTAGTGTAGAAAATGGCAAATTTAAATTATATAATTGAATTTTCATTTTCATTTTGCACTAAATGTTGCACATATGAATGGGAAAATGTAAATTTAAATACAGAAATACATTGCCATTTTACATATTGCATTGCCATTTTGCATATTACATTGCAAATTGAATTTAGCTACACATATGCTTCCATATAAGGGTTGTGGTAAGTGTAAACATTAATAAATAATACAACCCCAAATCAGAAAAAGTTGGGACAGTATGGAAATTTACTTTGACTTGTATTTCATTGCAGACAATATGAACACAAAATATTTCATGTTTTGTCTGGTCAACTTCATGTCATTTTTAAATATACATCCTTTCCTGTCATTCAGACCTGCAACACATTCCAAAAAAAGTTGGGACAGTAAAGCATTTACCACTTTGTAATGTTGCCACTCCTTTTCACAACACTTAAAAGACGTTTAGGGACTGAAGACACCAAGTGATGAAGTGTTTCAGGTGTAATTTTGTCCCATTCTTCCTGCAATCAAGTCTTAAGGTGGGCAACAGTACGGGGTCTTCGTTGTCGCATTTTGTGCTTCAAAATGCACCACACATTCTCTATTGGAGACAGGTCGGGACTGCAGGCAGGCCAGTCAAGTACCTGTACCCTCTTCCTCCGCAGCCAGGACTTTGTAATGTGTGCAGAATGTGGTTTTGCATTGTCTTGTTGAAATATGCATGGACGTCCCTGGAAAAGATGTCTTCTTGAAGGCAGCATATTGTGCTCCAAAATCTCTATGTACTTTTCAGCATTAATGGTGCCATCACAGAAGTGCAAGTTACCTTTGCCAAGGGCACTGACACAACCCCATACCATGACAGACCCTGGCTTTTGAACTTGTTGCTGGTAACAGTCTGGATGATCCTTTTCTTCTTTGGTCCGGAGCACACGGCGTCCATTCCTCCCAAAAAAATACCTGAAATACTGATTCATCTGACCACAGTACTCGTTTCCACTGTGTGATGGACCATCCCAGATGCCTCCAAGCCCAGAGAAGTCGACGGCGCTTCTGGCATTTTGGCACAGTACAGTTTTAACTGGCATTTGTGGATGTAACTACATATTGTGGTACTTGACAAAGGTTTGCCAAAGTAGTCCTGAGCCCATGTGGTGATATCGCTTATAGATGAATGACGATTCTTGATGCAGTGCCGCCTGAGGGATCGGAGATCACGGTTGTTCAGCTTAGGCTTGCGCCCTTGTCCTTTACGCACTGAAATTCCTCCAGATTCCTTGAATCTTTTAATTATGTTATGCACTGTTGAAGGTGAAATATCCAAATCTCTTCCTATCTTTCTTTGAGGAACATTGTTTTTAAACATTTCAATAATTTTCTCACGTATTTGTTGGCAAACTGGCGATCCTCGGCCCATCTTTCCTCCTAAAGGACTAGACCTTTCTTGGATGCTGCTTTTGTACCAAATCATAATTACAATCACCTGACATCAACTGTTTCAAATCACATTATTATTTAACCAATTTACCTCATTACTAGCCCTAAATTGCTCCTGTCCCAACTTTTTTTGGAATGTGTTGCAGGTCTGAATGACAGGAAAGGATGTATATTTACAAATGACATGAAGTTGACCAGACAAAACATGAAATATTTTGTGTTCATATTGTCTGCAATGAAATACAAGTCAAAGTAAATTTAGAAATCACTACTTTCTTTTTTTATTTGCGTTTTCCATACTGTCCCAACTTTTTCTGATTTGGGGTTGTAATTTAACAGGTAGCATTTTTCGTTGTCCAGTTACAGTTATGGTTTCGTTTTTCCCTGCGGAGCTGATACCGGAGCTCTTTGGAATGCAATTCAAATGCGTCAGTCGTTGCCGTGGTAACACAAGTGTTTACATATGATATGAGGTGTAAATAACCACCTAGTTATGGAGGATGATCAGAAATTTCTTTAGATTTTATTACTAATTTGTGTTTACATTGCTCAAAATAGGCTATGGAGAAACTAGCAGCCAGGCAACAGACAAGTGACAGATTCTGAGTGGGACATCATGCACACACACTCTACCAGCACGGCTCAGCACAGTTGTCTGACTAACCGTGCCGAGAACAGTTTGTAATCGTGCCTCGCCATACCAGGCTCACGTGGAAATACAACTGGAACCGTACCCGATAGTGGAAAAGCGGCTATAGGACTTGATAAACTGGACAACCACGGAAGTGCTTACAAATCAGCTTCCTATAGTGGTGTGACTATGTAGTTATTGTAGAACAGTCTCTTCAAATAATGTTTTTTTTAAAAAAGCCCTTATTTTACAAAAAAACAAACAAATCTAAAGCCAATGGGAAATTCCTGAACACTTCTTACAGGCCTTCTGGTTTGGCCTATAAATTCATGTCACTACTTAAGGATGGCAAGATTTAAAATGTACATGTGGCCATTTCTTGTATCCTGTTCTTAGTTAGAAATAAATAAATAAATGAAGACAAGAAATTCGTTCTGTCACTTTCTAAGACTTAAGTGGGGAGTCAAATTGACTCCAAAAATGGGAAAAGGAATAAAAGGAGTTTGTGACGACTGTAGCTATGAAATGAGTGAACTTGCAAGTTAAATAATGATGTTTTATCTGATGCATTAAATGATTGTTAAAAGAATGCAATGCTTACACCAAAACAAAAACAGTGTGACAATGTGAAACAGAGGTCTTCTAAACGCATACTTGTATGCCTTAATACATGCTAAAATCTATGGATTTTCCCACCACCAGCAACATAGTACATACTTTTATTACACAGTATACAGTACATTAAGTATGTGAATTTGGACACTACTCTTAAACAAACAAAACACAATCCTACTAAAAAAACTACTTTGTGTCATGCAAGCTATATGAATAAATCAATTTGTGATGTAACAGTGATTTGCATGGAAGGGGAAATTATGCTTTTTTAAGTCCTTTCATCAACACTTTATAATTAAGAACAGTTGGAAGGATTTCTGCCACAGCTCCTAAAATAGGCATCACATATTCCTTCATAAAATCACCAGAACTTTCCTTTTCTTTTTTTAGTTTCATTATCTCTTCATTTAGGAGGTCGGTTTTCTCCTTAAAGTCTTACTTTATCATCTCCTTCTGCTCCTTCAGTTTGCTCTCAATGGTTCTGTCCGTCTCCTGCTGCTGCTGCTCCAGCTCCTTGCTGAACTTCTCCTGCATCTGTTTTACCCTGTCCTCATGCCGCGCTTTCTCTGTCTCCATCATTCGTTTACTCTCAATTTGTTTCTCCTCCTCTTCTTTCAACTTCTGTTCCAGCAGAGCTGCAGTCTCCTTCTCCTCTGAACATTCAGTTAAGATAGAAAGAGAATGAAATGATATATGATAAATTGACCTCAACCTTAAGCAACTGAGATTTAAGTGTTTAAGGTGCCTACATCTCATGCTACAAAAAGCCCAATATAAACATACTTTTAATTTGTTTCTCATTTTCAGTAAGTTCATTATCCATGCAGAGGATGCTGTTTGCTTCAGGTTCCTGTTCTTTCAGAAACTCTTTCAGCACAGCCTCAGCCTGCACACAAACATATCTTAGACCAGTGGTTCTTAAATCATGCTGGGCTGGATCATGAACACAATTAATTAAGGTGTAAATGCAGATGTGATTTCATGAACCACATAATTCAATTAAATTTCATAAGGTTACACTGCTAATAATCATATACATCACTTTTATAGTTTGAGTCAGTGGGGCACTGTTTTTTTCTGATTTTGCAATGTGAAATAGGCAATAGACACTGCACTTTTGCAATTTATTCAACAAGTTTAATCAGAAATATGTGATTATCATTTACTTCTTGAAATAAAGTGTAACCTGGTGTACATAAAATCCAGATACTTTGCAGATACAAAACATATGTTAATGCCAGATATAAAGAGAGCCCTAGATGCACCTGAGTCGCATACACTCACAAATAGACATTGAAAGTGTCCTCACCGATACACCTTTGTTGGGTTCTCTGCGGTACTGTTCAACAATGGTGTCTCTGTCTCTTTTATAGAGTTCATATCCTCCAGACTGACTGTACTCTCCATCCTGCAGCCGTTTATTCATGTCAGAAAACAGATTCTTCAGCAGATCTCTGCACTTTCTCTCTGATGCCATCTTATTCTCTTCCAACAAGTCTATATAGCGCATACATACATCTTCCTATGAACACATAAAAGCAGAAATAATATCTCAAACATGCATAAATACAGAATGTATTGGGCACTGTGTTTGTATACATTGTTGTGTGAATTAGTTGTATTAATCTAATGTGATCACCAGATATCAAAACATGAAACAATCTCCAACCTGACACATCCAGTGAGATCTATAATACTTGCAGAAAGCTAGTACTCCCATTAATTCCAATGCCATCTCCCAGATACATATAAGCTAGAATGCATGTATATGGAGCGAAATTTGTGCCAATATTCATCAAACAAATCCAGCATTTTGCAAATAAACAATCTGCTTTGCAAAGAAAAACTCGACTTTCAAACAAACGCAAACTGATTTGCAAATACAAAACTGTATTTGAGAGAAAATGCAGAGGTATGGACAAATATGTATTGTGTGTTACAACTGTGAGACTCATTTGCCTTTTTATGACCAAATGTGACTTGATTTTCTCACAAATGCGTGCAGGCAGATTTTCTCACATGTGTTCAAACAGATTTTCTCACAAATGCGTGCAGGCAGATTTTCTCACATGTGTTCAAACTGATTTTCTCACAAATGCAATCCAAACAGCAGATGGCGCTGTTGGTCAATTTACGCAAAACACCTGTTTTACCTTTTCAAGGAATACAGCAGACCAACATGAGTGGAGAACAGGTGAGTTTCTGTCTTACTATTTCTATAATTAACCATTTAGCCTAGGTGTTTTCACAAAGCTTCCCCACTACAAATGTTAGTGAAATTCACAGTAAGTGCTGTAAAGTTGTTAACATGATTGATTAGTTCAAAAATCATTAGTGACATTGCTAAACATTTAAGTAGGTAGTCTCTCTCTATAAAAACTGATCCATTCTCTGTACCTCTTATCCTCTGTTGGATCGCAGGATATAGAATATATAGGCTACATATGATGATACAATTGTTCAACATTCAAAAAAATGAATTTTATTTTTACGTTAGGTCAAGTAAGCTTTATTGTCATTCTGCTATATATGTTGAGACATAGCCTACAGTGGAGAGAAATGTTGTAGGCTGCCTCTGCAGTAAAAGTTTAAACAAGTATAAAACTACACAGACAACCTACTGAAAGGAGTAGGCTAAAGTAATTATACAAATAGGCTACTATAATCAAACTAGTTTAAGTTCAGGTGAGCTTTATTGTGATTCAGCTATATAAATGTACCGAAATATAATCTAAACATCGATATCCCTTTCCAAAATTAACCATGGTTTTACTAAATAAATACCATGGTATTTGCAGAAAAGCTGTCATTACAGAAATGGTGACCTGCAAAAAAAAAAAAAGACATGGTTACCACACTTTTACTATAGTAAAACCAACTTTAATTTTCATAAGGGATATCATAATTTATCATATTTATGTTTATATATAGCATACATTAGTTTATATACACACCTTGTACAATATTTAAAACTAAAAGTGGCCTGTCAGGAGATATTTAATATTTCAACCAAAATTTTACTCTGAATACTGGCAGATTTTAGTCTGACAATAGCTTGTTGGAAAAGTCCAATAGCTCAAAATCATATGTAGCTTTTTATATATAGCAGAGGAACATTTTAACTCAAGAAGTTAAGAATAAAAGGCTACTGTCAGGAATTATATTAGTGACTCTTCAAAATGCAAACGTTCGTCATCTGAGTCACTCCAAAAAGAGTCCAGACTGTCCAGAGTATGTCTTCACCCATGTAGCATGCCATCATCCAACGCGCAGAAAAAGAAAGTAGGCTAAATTCTATGATGAAGCTTGACATTTTGATGCCATTTTCAGGGGCATCTACATATTTATCTGGCTGATCTCAGATCATTAACATGTGAACAGAGTGCTCAGTGTGAGGCGGGATCACATTACAGGAGAAACGCACCCTGTATGTTTTCTTTATTTTACAAAAGCACATTGTTCTGTTATTATTAAGACTATACACAAATAAAAGTAGAACCTTTGCAGTTTAAAACTATGCAATACTCATATCTGTATTTTTTGTTATTTTCGTGGTCATCATGAAAACATGACAAAGCCCACGGTCTTCGACCCCAAAGATTATTTTCTAATCATTCCATTGTTAAACTCATTCTGAAATACTGGTAAACCACTGTTTATTAAAACGCTGAATTTAGTATTATATCAGCGTGAACTTGATCCTTCTCCCCAATTCACAGGACAAGAGTGACACCAGAAGATAAATATTCATAATTTTGCTTAGCTAAAAAAAATACATAATTATTTTAGACACAAATGATTGCACAGTGTTATAACATTTAAAAGTTTTAGATATTGCACTAAATAATGTGATTTCAATGGTTTTCAATTTTTTTTTTTTGTTAATAATTAATGACCTCTTGGGTGATATTACTATATCTGATACTAAATTAAATTGTCTAAGCTTTCGTTTTTGGTACACAATATTGTCACTATCCATAATACATTTGCATTTTAAAATTACTATATATTGTGACACAATATATTGTTATACCCCTGCATTGTTTTGAATGTTAAACAATTGTATCAACATACAGTATGTAGCCTATATATTCTATATCCTGCGATCCAACAGAGGATAAGAGGTACAGAGAATGGATCAGTTTTTTAGAGAGAGACTACCTACTTAAATGTTTAGCAATGTCACTAATGATTTTTGAACTAATCAATCATGTTAACAACTTTACAGCACTTACTGTGAATTTCACTAACATTGTAGTGGGGAAGCTTTGTGAAAACACCTAGGCTAAATGGTTAATTATAGAAATAGTAAGACAGAAACTCACCTGTTCCCCACTCATGTTGGTCTGCTGTATTCCTTGAAAAGGTAAACAGGTGTTTTGCGTAAATTGACCAACAGCGCCATCTGCTGTTTGGATTGCATTTGTGAGAAAATCAGTTTGAACACATGTGAGAAAATCTGCCTGCACGCATTTGTGAGAAAATCTGTTTGAACACATGTGAGAAAATCTGCCTGCACGCATTTGTGAGAAAATCAAGTCACATTTGGTCATAAAAAGGCAAATGAGTCTCACAGTTGTAACACACAATACATATTTGTCCATACCTCTGCATTTTCTCTCAAATACAGTTTTGTATTTGCAAATCAGTTTGCGTTTGTTTGAAAGTCGAGTTTTTCTTTGCAAAGCAGATTGTTTATTTGCAAAATGCTGGATTTGTTTGATGAATATTGGCACAAATTTCGCTCCATACATGTATGAGTATGAGTGGGTCTTCTAAATTTATAACTCACCTCCAGTTTCTTCAAGTATTCCATTTTTTCATCTTTGAATGAGCGTTTTGTGAACTTAGCAACGGCCAGACTGCTGAATTTCTGGTGCACACAAGTCAAAATTTCAATACTGACTGGGAACATATTCTTTACCTGTAAAACATATGGTGTGTTTACTTAAAGGTTGTTAGTGCCTTCAGTGAAATAAACTTTGGTGTTCTGACTTTGAATGGGATTAATGGGATTATTAATCAGTATAAAGACACACAGAGATGTACAGTGCGGGATAGAATTTGGAAACATGACCATATAAAAAACTCAATCAGAATGTGCCTCACCTCTTCCATCCCTCCCTGATATACATTCAGAGCTTCTTGAACAGCTGTCTGGTTCTCTAGATTTGCCAGAACTACCACTGCATTGTCCAGACAGGGCACTTCACCACTGCTGATTGTGTCTACATATATCTCAACCAGATGCCCGAGCACTGACAACACACACAAACAGTTAAGAGAACAGTAAATGCTCCACGGTATCTTCAAACCACAGATGAAGAGTTTTACTAAATAAATGTTTAATTAGTTTATTTATTTGTTTGATCATGCAAAGCTTATTCTGTATCTGAAATGTGTTAAAGATTCAAATGAATGAAGCTCTATGTGTCCTCCTTTCAGTCTTTTCACAGCACTGTTGACAAACATGTGGTCACAGAAATGTCCCGTGACCTCCAGAAATTGTTGTGCAAGGTCCTGGTCTTGTAAGATCTCCAGGCGTGTCATGTCTTTGTGGGAGGTAACGGGAAACGGGAACACAAAACACTTCCGGCTAGGGAAATAACGCTTAATACATTCACAAGGCAGATTGTAGTCTCTAATTTTCTTACTCAAACCTAAAAAGAGATTATTAAAAAAGAGAAAGAAATATTCACCAAATCAGTGGCACTAAGATTCAGTCAGCATATTTCAGCTTTTAAGGTATCGTTCATTTGCACAAATGCATACAGTTGATGCATGTATCTGTAAAATTATTCAAGGTGTAATTCTATCTGTCACTTTCTTCCCATCTGTTATCTGTCACTTTCTTCCCATCAATTACCAAATCCAAAGTGAAATCTCTCACGACCCAGATGAACGATGGGAAAAACCTCACAAACTCAGAATCTTCCCCTTCCTCCTCATCTGCTGCATTTGTCGATCTGATCTTGATCTGCTCGGTGAGCTCAGCAACATAGCTGCAGTACATTAAGAAATAACAGCATCTTGTAAAGTGTATGTTTGTATATGTGAAAGAGGAATGGGTTGTGTGGTTAAAGGATACTGCAGCTTTTCCACTGCAGTGTTATCAATAGTGCCCCGGCTGTTGTACACCAGATTGCTGCTGAGCAGAACAGCCAGACAGAAGATCCAGCCGTCATTCATAGAGTCTCCCTGAAACACACAGAGTCTTCAGATCAAAGCAACTTCATTCAGAACACAATACAACTTAATACTGTTCCTTCTAAGGTACAATGGCAAACTGAGACTGGGAAATTATTAGTAGTATTTAGTGACTGTGCTCACCTTTGCCATGTCCCCAAGTCCCTCTGTGTCCAGAAGCACAAGAGTGTGTCCATCTTTATTAGGGTGAGGGACACACCACATCCAGATGCCTTTAGTCTTTGATTCAATAGTGCTGCCGAGAGCAAAGCCTGAGACAATCACATTATTATTATGCAGTTACTGTTTCCAGATGTTCTCATTATCATATCAACATATACTGCACTTGAGAAAGACTTCAAGCATTTTCTCTCACCGGACTGTTGTCCTGCCAGGCGGTTCATAAGGTCAGACTTTCCCGTACGGTAGAGTCTCACCACAGACACCACCGGCTCACTGATCCCATCCAGAATGTCTTTGGCCTCTTTTCTCACACGCAGCTGACCAATTTCATCGTTTTCAATGAGACAAACTGGAGCGGACATGTACTTACAACAAGACATGATCCTCCTAAGTAAAAAGCATACACACAAAATCAAACAGACTTAACATACAGTGTCAATATGAGTCTGAGTTTCAGCATAGCTGTGATAAACTGCAGCTAGGCTGGGCTGCATTATGGTATTACAGCTCTTGATTATGTAGTATTTCTAGTATTTTAGTCTGTGTAATGTCTCTAAATTTGCTGCTGTAATTGAAGAAAAATTGCAAATCTTTAGGCCTGCGTAAACCACTGTATCTACATACAATTAAAGAGAAACAGCTAAACACATCTTCTGCCTGTAAGTTTCTTATCCTCTGCTCTATTCATGGTATTGAATATGAAAAATGCACTTTCACTGGCCTATCCATAATGGAGGAGTTGAAAGTGAAAGTGTTTTCAGATTCAGTTCACACTAACAAACAACTGCTGTCTGTTATCTGAAACCCTGCACAAGGGCTCTGTAGAATAATAAAACACATGTGCATGATTATTTATTTATTTGGACAGAAATTTCATTCCACATTCATAACTCTTCATTTGTTTTTGTTTTTTCTTATGGAAGCCCTTCCCATCATTAATTTGCATTTCAGTTTTAATTATAGCCTTTATACATTAATGTTATTCATCTGCAATGGAATAACTGGAGAATATGTGGAGTAGCTGTTTAAGCAGCGCGTTACTGCTCCCTGGCTACAATATAATTTACAGCTCTTTTTATTAGGCTATTTCAAATAGTTTTCGTTATAATTTAACGAAACCAAATAAGCTATACAAAAGGGACAATAAAATACCAAAGAACAAATAAAATAAAACAAGCAAGATACAAACAATCTAAACAAATAAACAAAAAATAATGGGTGTTTTGGAATCTGAAAGTACCAGTAAACCTTTTATTTTCTTGTGCTATTTCATACCCATGCATAGATTTGAAGGATTTCAGATTTCATAGATTTCACTTAAATATGTAAAGCAATCTTGAAATATGAAGCCGATTACAAACATTTAAATATTAGACCTATGATTATGTATTTTAAGAGATTTTATTTCTAATGTATCTCTAAGTAATTTAAAGCATTTTCTGGCATTGTAGTTATTTGAAAAAGTTATGGTATGAAGTATGAAGTACTTCTGGTATGATGTCTCTATGTTTATCAAAGAAATACTTTTTAATTTTAATTTGCATTATGAAAATGTAATTTTTGGTTATTTTAATTTTGATAATTTGAATAACGAAGCTTTTGTCATTAATTTGCTTATTTTATTTGTCAAGTTTCACATTCATAAGTGTAAGTCTTCTAACAAAAAGCCCTGTTTTACAGTGGTTTATAAAGAATTGGGAAACTATTTGTGTGCTATTCAACATAGTACAAATAGAAAGGCAATTAAAACTGTCCACTTGTGTTCTATCTTCAAAATTTTTGAATGATATAAAGGTCCTGGATGTCTGTGATTGTAAATATTTTATTTTTGTCTTTTCTTTTCTTTATTTATTTAATTTTTTTCTCCGTTGTCCCCCTGGCTTCATAATGTTTGTTGTACTGTTTTGTTTTTGTCATTTAAAGCATAATAAAAAAAATATTGGGTTGACTGGAGAAATGATTGGAAATACCAACTAGCGTTCCTTTGTGGAACAATAGAGGCGCACCTTTTTTCCCGTAAGAGCAGGCAGAGACTGTCTTACTATTGGAGCGGGTGCGGCCACGGCCATTTGTGCATTTAATGTGTCTGGCTTACGGTGGCATCCTTCCAGCTATTTGTAGCTGTACAAAACTCGTTTTGCTGCTTGATAATGCAATCTGATGTGTCTTACAATATTATTTTAATGTGTTATCTTAATTATTTAGAGGGCGCACAGCTTTGTTTTGCAAATTACCATTACTGTCCCCATTAAAAATTTAATTCTGGAGTGTAAATTGCACTTTTTTTGTTGGGGTTCCCCTGGTAAATTAGCATTGCAGGGGCTAAATATGACATTATTGGGATCGCCTAAACCCGCGTACATGAAAAACACCCCATGGCAACAGTATTAAAGTAACCCAGTTCCACGGGAAAACCACGGACTTGGCAAAACTGACAGCGGCTAATGAGCCGAAAGTCTTGCACATTCATAGAAAACGGCTTACTTCTGCGTTGAAAAATAAGGTGGATAGAGCTTAACTGAAAACAATATGCCTCTAAATAGACTCAAATGGAAAATTCGGTGTGTACTCCATATGTGCATTGGAGCTTGCTGGAGCTACTTTTTAAGCATGTTTGGTTGTGTAGGCCGTTGATGTTTACAGATGAGAAATCTTGAACACTGAACAACACACTCTAAATTTGATTCCATCTGTTACATGTACATAATTGTTTCAGTTTAACACATTAAAAATATGTAACGCAATTAACAGAGCTAGGGTTGCCGACCCCACTCACAACTGCTTCTGTTTCATATATTCTTTACAAGAATTGCATTTATTTAGACGCAGAACGTCTTTACGACCACATCAAACATCAGTTGAGATGTTGCCAGGCCATGTCAGTAACAATGAATTTTCTTGTCTTGTCAGCCGTTATACTGTGCTCGTAGCACGTGCTCTTCAGTTGACCCTTAGAAAAACCCGCCCATTCATTACTATTGTTATGTCCGACAAGCCATGCCGCTCTCACGCCACACATCATGTTCAAATGCAGTGAAAAAAACATCGCGGAGCAAAGAGGACACTCACAACACACCGACAGAAAGTTACTTTTGGTATGAAACAAAGTCTCAGCTTTCAAATTTTGTCATTTTTTAAGAAATTCAAACAATAAGTTTTGTGGCTCTTTAATGTGTCATGACAGATCGCTGTAACGATCAGTTCAAGCGGCATGTATACTGATCATGAATGAACATCAGAAGGTATCTTGTTTCAACCGTGGAAAGATGTCAATACAATACAGTACAGAACAGTACAATACAGTTTTTTAAGTTCTAGTCCACCGATGGTAGGCTAATCTACTCTCCTGTCTGGTTTGTTTGTCGGACAAAAATGGCAGATTCGGCATCATTATTGGTCAGATGATCTACTTCCCAAGTAGATTAGACCCATTGCCACCAGTGGTCTCTACGATCCATTTAGCTTACGATGCTTTTTAGAAACGCAGCCCAGATCAATCGGTGCTGAGGCGCTGAGCCTGGTGGTTAGTGCGCTGACATATAGCTCAACTGTGCTCACAGCAACCCGAGTTCAATTCCTGTCTCTAGGTCCTTTGACGATCCCGCTCCCCTTTCTCCGCCCAATGCTTTCCTGTCAGCTCTCTACTGTTCTGTCCAATAAAGGCATAAAAAAGCTCATAAATATGATGGGTCAGATTGCCTGTCAATCAAACTCCCTGCAAAGGGTCAATTGCATGCACAAATGCAGTGGCGCACGCTGTATATAATATCATATTAAAGCAAAAATGAAACTACAAGCATGCAATGCCGTAGTTATGTCATCAGTTAAGTCATGAAGTTACCATAAATGCAATTAAAGCTGCCTTAAAACTGTGCATGTATGTAAGTATTTGTTATACTGTGTATGAGTCCCATTTAAGAACATGTCTCTGAAATGCAGTGGTTTTCAAAACTGTCCTGGAGCAGCCCAGTACTGTCTCCCTCATCTAACACGTCAACTCATTAGTAGAGACTTTATCACCTGAGGCATGCCAGAAAAGTTAAAGAGTAGTGAGAAAAAATGCTATGCATTTCAGATCCGCATCACGTTCGGCAGCGACAGCTCTTAAAGCAGCCAAAATAACCCTATGATGTCTGGTAATCAATGAAAAAAAAAAAAAAAACAGAAATCAGCTTTTGTTGCTTTTAAGATTCATCTATATTTAATTTAGAATTTAGTGTTTTATAACTTATAACTTGAATGGCTAGAGTCAATAGTTAAAAATAGGAAAAAGAAAATTTCATAGAAACATCAGTAGTATTGGTATCAGTGATACTGGCCTTCAGTCATAAAAAGGTGACATTAAACAAATATTAAAAATATACTGTCTTTATGTTGTTTCTACATTAATTTTTGGATTGAATGTGTGAAATTATTGCTATAAAAAGTATATTTAAAAACTTTAATGTTAGATGGAATCTTGAAGCTGTATGCTGTATCATGTGCATCATTTTCTTAAAATTCAATTCATTTGTAAGACGCATTTGTATAAAACGTCTGCTAAATGACTAAATGTAAATGTAAATGTAAAAGTATAAGTTTTCAAAGTAGCCTATAGCACACAGTTTGCCCAGTGTTTGAGTTCAATAAATGAGTTTGCACTGTAGATTGTCCTAGCGCTCTATGAATGTAATTGCGTTTTAAAGTTCTTTTCATATGCTAAATATGAAGTGTCACATTTTGTCCTGTGCTAAAAAAGCAAATGGAAGCAGAGGTTATTTAAAATTGTCTGACACTACTGATGGCACCCAGCGCCTATAGCTGTTTATGTTAAAAGGATGATTTCTGAGAAGCCCCTGACGCTGCTTTGATCGACCTGAACCAGCTTACTTTCACTTTCAGTCGTGTCGCCATCAGCAGTGAGAGAGAGTATCCGGGAATGGAACAAGAATAATACATTTAAGAAGACGGGAGGAGTCTCGGACTTGCGAATTAGTGCAAGTGCAGTTCAGAATATAAGAACCGTTTACGCTTTTTGCTGTTAAAACAACACCTCCCTAATGGTAGGCTAAACACCCTAATTTTCTCAATCTGCCTTTCAATATGGCAATATTAAAATTTTATCTTTAGTTTTTTATATATATATATTTCTTTGTGTAATACAAGAATGGCTTTGTTGTGTTTTGTTGTTGTTTTCTTTTGCAGAGTAATGGCGTGTGGCTATGGGATCATATTCCCGCCAAAAGTATTACAGTCACGGATAAAAAAATAACAAGCGTGAAAACAAAATTTAAAAACGCAAGTAAAAATATATTGCACAAGATTTAAAAATGAAAGCAAAGTTTTCAGAATAGCAAGCAATGGTCACAGATCGAAAAATAATAAGCGTAAATAAAAAACTAATAAGCATGAATCAAAACTTTAAACACATTTAAAATCATATTGCACAAAATTGAAATATTAATGCAAAATTATCTGACTTTCGCACAAAATCATGTTTTCCTTGGTTATATTTCTCAGTTTTTTCTGCTCTCGTAAATTTTCTGCTCATATTTTTATTTTTTGTATGCTTATGCTGTTTTTCCCTTCCTGCTTGTTTCCATGTTCTGTGCTTGCTTTCCCAAATGTTGCAGTTAGAGTTTCATGTAAATCAGCGCGGGCTCAAGCGTCTTCATTGGTCCACTAGTTCTAGATTGACAGCTCCTCCTCAGCCAATCAGTCGAAGAGGGGCGGTGACGTCACTCCAGTGCGCCTCATTAGCTGCCGATGCTCAGTGTTCTGTTCACTTGTACAGATGAAAATGGATTACTGTCAGCTGGGAAACATATTTCCATACAGGACACTGTTATATGTGTCTGTCTTTTACTGCTGTACGCCTTCCTGGCGATCCGTTAACGTTAAATTAGTAAATTGGTAAATTAATTATGAATGATTGCATGTAATGTTTTTGCATTGACTAGGCTAGATTTGACTACTGATCAATGAAAGCGATAGTGTTACAGAGGAGACAGTTACAGATGCCAGGTGGATTTGATATACACAATGATTCATTTGCATAAGATTCATTTGTATATTGTGTTTATTTACATAAACACAATATGCAACAAGCTACATATATAATTGCATAACACTATCATATTAATGTTTTAAATATATAAAGTTACAATACAGCAACAATATGAAAGTAAAACAGCCAGTAGGTGGCAGCAAGGATCTTTAGAGTAAGACATTAAATCATTCATTCAAACGGCAGATTCATTCAGTAAGGAATAAAGTGAATCATTCAATATGAAAGGCTGCTGTGTGTTGCTGTTCTGCTGTGGCTTTGTCAAAATAGAGCAAAATGAGAAAATAGTTACAATATTAAACTCACTCAAATTTTCCTTCTTGTTATATTGATTATACTACAGTTCAATAAAGATTTTCAATGGAGCTGATATTCGGGGAACACACTCTTCCTGATGTGATATTGCTTAATTGTATGTCATTTTCTAACTTCAGTGTAACACAAAATGTGATAAATCTTACAAAACCATCAACCTTATCAATGACATAATGTGCATGAAAGAAAACGCTGCAAATAGCTGTTTACAAAAAACAATACATGACCAAAAAAAAAAAGCTAAATATTGCCCACATGAGCAATATACAGCAAACTAAACAATTGTGACTGGGATGTATTACTCTTACTCATATTATCCTTTCCTAACAGTAATAACCATAAGACTTATTATTAGTCAGGTATGGGCGAGCAAGACACCTATAACGGTGACTTCACGAGGCTGGTGCATATTGTGGCTGCTCCCTTTCGCGATGTGGCCATATAGGCGAATAAATACAAGTGAATATAACCACGACGAGTCACTAGGACGGCTCATTTAACGTTAACGGATCGCCAGGCAGGCGTACAGCAGTAAAAGACAGACACATATAACAGTGTCCTGTACGGAAATATGTTTCCCAGCTGACAGTAATCCATTTTCACCTGTACAAGTGAACAGAACACTGAGCATCGGCAGCTAATGAGGCGCACTGGAGTGACGTCACCGCCCCTCTTCGACTGATTGGCTGAGGAGGAGCTGTCAATCTAGAACTAGTGCACCAATGAAGACGCTTGAGCCCGCGCTGATTTACATGAAACTCTAACCGCAACATTTGGGAAAGCAAGCGCAGAACATGGAAACAAGCACGAAGGGAAAAACAGCATAAGCATACAAAAAATAAAAATATGAGCAGAAAATTTATGAGAGCAGAAAAAACTGAGAAATATAACCAAGGAAAACATGATTTTGTGCGAAAGTCAGATAATTTTGCATTAATATTTCAATTTTGTGCAATATGATTTTAAATGTTTAAAGTTTTGATTGATGCTTATTAGTTTTAAAAATGCGTTATTCATTTTTTTATTTACGCTTATTATTTTTCGATCCGTGACCATTGCTTGCTATTCTGAAAACTTTGCTTTCATTTTTAAATCTTGTGCAATATATTTTTACTTGCGTTTTTAAATTTTGTTTTCACGCTTGTTATTTTTTTATCCATGACTGCAATACTTTTGGCGGGAATATGATCCCATAGTGGTGGAACTCTACCGTACGTGGAAATCTTACCTTATGAACCGCCTGGCAGGACAACAGTCCGGTGAGAGAAAATGCTGAAAGTCTTTCTCATGTGCGGTGCATGCTAATAATGAGGACACGACAACTGAATATGTGCAAAACAAATGTAACTGCATTAAGATGAGTCCAATAAATATAAATTAATCCTAAAGTAAAAGTTTAAATATTACAGTAGAATAAACGTCTATGATGCTCATTTTGTGCTCAAAATTAATTGATTAAAAATGCATTACGCAGTTAATGAAAGGTGCACGCAGTAATTTTTCCCTCATGACAAAACATTTTACACATTTATATTTTATTTAAAGCTGTAGTCAGTATGTTTTGCCTCTTTGTCGCCATCTCTGTTTGAAAACCTGGAATTGCAGTTACTTGCCGAATTATCTTGCTTTTGTGGGTTGTGAGTCGGCAGGCTTCAGCGCTGATGAATCTAATGTTTTGAGGTTAATGTGTAGCTGTCAGTCACCGCACCGGTGTGGATATTTACTGTACTTCGCAGTCACAGATTCTAGCCTATGTCTTGGAATATATGACCCAAATAAGAATTTTCACCATATATTGTCATCTGAACAAGTAACAAGTCTGCCACGTTTGTTCTGACCAACTGAGGAAAAAAGCATTACCATGAATCTCGCTACCAATGGTGAGTTAATCTAAAGATTGGTTAGCTCATATCACATAATTATTATAATTGTTATACTTTATTCTCAAATTATTAATGTTAACAACATCAGCATTGCGTGACTATGAGTATAGTGTGTATTAGCGTGTAGATTTCAATTTCTGTACAGTCTAATCTAATTGTCATGCCATTCGAATTTCATATTAAGAAATTATTTTAACCCAAAAAGCAAATTATGCTCCCTTCGAACTGGTTTTCTTTAAAATACAAATCTTGTGTAATACCAGGCTATCTGTAATCAGAAGCACATTTAAAACTGGAATATAATTTAATTTCATTCACACGTGTTTCATAAACACATAATACTTTCTGGATTACAATTCGCCATCAAAATTATACATTTAAAAATGATACATAGAAAAGGCTATAAATGATCCTCCACCTGCAGGATCCTCACATGCGATAGCCTAGTAGCCGGGACAACTTCTTTATGTTTACAGACGTGACATAATGACATAGTGCCATGCTCGAATTTCCCGCGAAAACCTACCTGTACCACTCAAATTAGAAAACATTATTATAAGCTAACTGTTGTGAATCGGGCTAAAGTAAGGCAATAGTTTTCAAAACTGGCTGGTTATGTACTTGCTCAAATATTGATTTTGGATCATTTTTAACCAAAAAAAGTTACGGACTGCAGCTTTAAATTTACAATGTTGATTTGGCAGACGCTTTTATTCAAAGCGACATAGGCTAGTTGAGGGTTACAACAAAAAAAAATCTTAAGATGACAATAAACACGAGAAGTGTATAGATGAAGGCATGGAATGTGTTTTCAGTTGTCTTGAAGATTGTGAGGGAGTGGGCTGTCCGGATGGAGTTTTGTGAGGGAGTGGGCTGTCCGGATGGAGTTTGGTAGGTCATTTCACCAACAGGGTATGGTGAAAGAAAGCATCATTGAAACTGATTTTGTGCCTCTCTGCAATGAGACCATGAGCCGCTGCTCATTTACTGACCACAGGCTTCTGGAGGGAATGTAGGTATAGGCTACATGTAGGAGAGAGCAGATGCACACACTTTTTAAGACACACAATATTTATATGTTTAGAAATTGTGCACACGTGAGACTTCAGTCATAACAACAACCCAATAAAACCTGTTTTATTTTACTTGGAGTGTTGAGATCACATGATCAGGTGAATAATGCTTACCTTATCTCAGAAACCTCCTATTAAGGTATCTGACAATACAGCTCACAGAATAAATTAATCATGACTGAATAAAGTAGTTCAACGATGACATCGGTTACTATAAACTGTTGAATGATGCTGCATTCTCACCACTAAGTGTTAGTGTACTGTATGTCCAAGATAACTGACATACTGGCTGAAGCAACAAAATGAATAAGTGCACCTCTACAGGACTGAAATTATTAAGCAGTTTTGTCATCATTTTTATGATTATTTCTTACAAAGAACTAGAAATTGAGAAAATATTATTCATAGAAAACTTTTGACAGGATGTGTTCCAAACGTGCAGGAAATCATTTTGTGTGGCATGTTGCATGTGACATATGTGACCCTGGACCACAAAACCAGTCATAAGGGCCAAATTTTCAATATTGAGATTTATACATCGTCTAAAAGCTGAATAAATAAGCTTTCCATTGATGTATGTTAGGATAGGACAATATTTGGCTGATATACAGCTATTTGAATATCTGGAATCTGAGGGTGCAAAAAAAAAATCTAAATATTGAGAAAATTGCCTTTAAAGCTGTCCAAATGAAGTCCTTAGCAATGCACATTACTAATCATATTACAGATCACTGGAACTGTGCGAAGTCCCTTCATGCTTCAAATGCTCCACCATCATCCCCATCCCAAAGAAATCCAAAATTACAGGACTAAATGACTACAGACCTGTGGCTCTTATGTCTGTGGTCATGAAGTCATTTGAAAAACTGGTGCTGGCCCACCTGAAGGACATTACTGGACCCTTGCTGGATCCTCTTCAGTTTGCCTACAGAGCAAACAGGTCTGTGGACGATGCAGTCAACATGGGACTGCATTATGTTCTGCAACATCTAGACAGACCAGGGACTTATGTGAGGATCCTGTTTGTTGACTTCAGCTCAGCCTTTAACACTATCATTCCAAACCTCCACCTGCCCAAACTAACTTAGCTCTCCGTGCCCACCTCCGTCTGTCAGTGACCAGCTTCCTGACAGACAGGCAGCAGCTAGTGAGGCTGGGAAAATTCTCATCCAGCACCCGTACGATCAGCACTGGAGCTCCTCAGGGCTGTGTTCTCTCCCCACTGCTCTTCTCCCTCTACACCAACGACTGCACATCTAAAGACCCCTCTGTCAAGCTCCTGAAGTTTGCAGATGACACCACACTGACCGGCCTCATTCAGGACGGTGACGAGTCTGCTTACAGACAGGAGGTTAAGGAGCTGGCTGTCTGGTGCAGTCTTAACAACCTGGAGCTCAACACGCTCAAAACAGTGGAGATGATTGTGGACTTCAGGAGAATCCCCCCTGCTCTCCCCCCACTCACCATCATGGACAGCACTGTAACGACAGTGGAGTCATTCAGATTCCTGGGCACCACCATCTCCCAGGACCTGAAGTGGGACACTCACATTGACTCCATTGTTAAAAAGGCCCAGCAGAGGGTGTACTTCCTTCATCAGCTGAGGAAGTTCAACTTGCCACAGGAGCTGCTGAAACAGTTCTACTCTGCCATCATTGAATCCGTCCTCTGCACGTCAATAACTGTCTGGTCCAGCTCAGCTACCAAATCTGACCTCAGAAGACTACAGAGGGTAGTCCGGACTGCTGAGCGAATAATTGCTACAACCCTCCAT
Source organism: Schizothorax lantsangensis (assembly GCA_027422415.1). Lineage (NCBI taxonomy): Eukaryota > Metazoa > Chordata > Actinopteri > Cypriniformes > Cyprinidae > Schizothorax > Schizothorax lantsangensis. Next base: position 29,270,908 of record CM049845.1, read on the forward strand.
ACTCTCCTAGAACTGTACTTATCCATAGTGAGCAAAAGGGCTGGCAAAATCACTCTGGACCCCTCACATCCAGCACACTCCCTCTTTGAACTATTGCCATCTGGTCGACGCTACAGAGCTCTGTGCACCAGAACGACCAGGCACAGGACAGTTTCTTCCCTCAGGACAGTTCATGAGATGGACAGCAATCCATCTCATGAACATTTGACAATAATTGTGGAACACACACTATTTTATACACTTATACACTTATTTAACACACATACTTAGTCTACATTTCAATTTGCAAATAATATACCTGTACATACAAAACAGTCTATTGTAATATACCTGTACATACAATTGTCAATTTGTATATTGTTATTCCCTATTTACTTGTTCTATTTTTTCTTCTTCTTTTATTATCTGTGTCTTGTCTTGTCACTGTCATTCTGTTGCACTGTGGAAGCTTCTGTCACGAAAACAAATTCCTCGTATGTGTAAATATACCTGGCAATAAAGCTCATTCTGATTCTGATTCTGATCAAAAATGAAGTTTTAATATATTTATGGTAGGAAATTTACAAAATATCTTAATTTACTTAATATCCTAATGATTTTTGGCATAAAAGAAAAATCAATAATTTTGACCCATACAATGTATTTTAAATACACCCGTGCTACTTATGACTGATTTTGTGATCCAGGGTCATATAAAAAAAAAAACATAAATACAAAGATAACATTTCTTGATTTCTGATTTGTTTGTCATCTTAGACATTCTCATTTGTCATTGACTTTAATAATGCAATTATCTCAGGCTTTGCTCTGGGCAGCACTATTGAGTCGAAGACCAAAGGCATCTGGATGTGGTGTGTCCCTCACCCTAATAAAAAAGGACACACTCTTGTGCTGCTGGACACAGAGGGACTTGGGGACGTGGCGAAGGTGAGGAGGAAAATCACACAGTATGCATAGAAATGTTATCTCTATAAGAATAAAATCTACCATTAACTTGTGCTTTCACTTTCCATTAATCACCAGACAAGAAGAATTATTTGGACTTTATGTACGAGTTCTAAACTGGATGGCCATTTGCTTCTAAATGTAAATAATTAGCCACTTTCTGGCACTCACATACTTTTAATATTTCAGGGGGATGAGAAACACGACACATGGATCTTCTGTCTGGCTGTTCTTCTCAGCAGCACTCTAGTGTATAACAGCTTAGGAGTCATTGACAACACGGCACTGGAAAAGCTGCAGTATCCTTCTCACACACACACATACATGATGTATTCAGAGTTAACAGTTAATAAACACAGTTAATTAATGGCGCCAGTGTTATTCCTCCTGAACATTGTTGAATGTAGCTATGTTACTGAGCTGACGGAGAACATTCGTGTGAAGGCAAAATTAGGTCAATGTGAGGAGGAGTCAACAGATTTCATGTGTGTTTTTCCATCGTTTGTCTGGGCTGTTCGGGACTTTACTTTGGAACTGATAAAGGAGGATAAACCAATAACATCAGATGAGTATCTGGAGGGCGCACTGAAACTCAAACCAGGTGGGAAAAAAAGAGTTGACATTAAACACATACAGAACAGTCTTTTACTAAAAAATCCATCACAATTTTTGTCCTGTTGAAAAACATTTTAGAACAATTTGAACCAGATTACTGTGAATTATATGATGCTATGTACAGATAGTGAAACATTTGTCATTATTGCATACGAAATTTGACATCTTTCTTTATAACATTGAAGTGTCCATTGTATACAGTAAATTGGCACTCGAAATGTAATATATAAAGTTTATAAAATATAATATAATGAATAAAATATTATAGTTTTGGTCCTTGATTCTGATTATGAGAACAGTTCCAGTTTTTATTTGAACTCCGTGAGGCATGTTTGCACCACTGTTGCTGTTTACTCTCACTGTCAGGGACTATTTATGTAGTGAAAGGATGGTATTTACCATATTATTGCCAGTAAAATATTAATACATATATTTTGCCTTTAATATATGTATTGTGTGGTAACCATTTTATAAAAGCAATAAGCTGCTGAAGCTGTGGTTTACAGTGAATTTAGAACAGCTAAGGTTTTTTGGGGGGGGCTTATTGCGTTAATATCTCATGATTCCATAATTATCGTATTTTAGGTTTCTCGCGTCAGATTGACCAGTATAACCTGCCTCGCCGATGTCTGCGCAATTTCTTTGCGGTGAGGAAGTGCTTTGTGTTCCCTCGGCCTGCTAGTACACAAAACATGAGGAGAATGGAGCAGCTGTCTGAGAAAGATCTGGATTCAGAGTTCCTTGAGCAGACAAACACCTTCTGCCGCTACGTCTACAACAATACAGAGCCAAAAACCGTGAGTGGAGGCCATGCAATTACTGGAACAGGTGTGTCCCTTTATGACAGTTGTTAATCTATTCTGAGAACCAATGATTAGTGGACTGTGTACAAAAGACCATATATTTGACTAAACTATGGAGTTGTGTTTTCTGACAGCTCTGGGTAATCTCGCTGAGGTTTATGTAGAGGCGATCCGCAGCGGGAATGTTCCGTGTCTGGAGAACGCAGTGGTGTCTCTGGCTAAGATCCAGAATGTCCGTGCATTGGAGGAGGCCCTGCAGTTCTACATTACAGAGTTGTTCAACTTGGTTCAGCTTCCAATGAACCCAGCAGAGCTGTCCGACATCCACACAGATGCAGAGAAGAAGGCTGTTGAAGTTTTCATCACCATGTCCTTCAATGACAATGACCAGATCTACCAAAAAGAGCTCATGGTAAAGTAGCTGCTAACAAAAAAAATTAGGGACAAACAGGAAAACAGTGAAAGACAGAAATAAACATGGAGAGATGGAGAGAAAGAAATGATCTAAACAGTGTCCTAATTTGCACACTTGCACTATGCACTAAATGTACTTATAATACATCAAATTGAACTAAATGATCTTTAAATGGTTTACATATTGTAATGTTTAGAATAAATGTGCAATGCATTAAAAGTAATTAATTAAAAGTATTTTGAAATATGAACCTTCAAAACTTAGACAACTTAGTGCTACACATGTATTTATTATAGTGAGTAAGTGGTAATGGAGATTCAAGCCATGTACAATATTCTGTCTTAACAAAAGTATAAACAGTTTTGCTCTCTCTGATTTCTTCTCATGATTTAGGGGAAGATTTATGATGAATATCAAGATATGTGCCAGCAGAATCATCAAGTGTCTGTCATGCAGTGTGAGGAGGTTCTGCGTGAGGTGTTTGATAAGCTGGAAAAAAGCATTTCTGATGGATCATACCTGAGACCTGGAGGATACCAACAATACATAGACATGCTCACACAGCTGACCAATGACAACAGAGCAAAAACACAATTACAAATAACGGTACAGTTCACACACGCATGCTTTTATTGTGTTTAATTGTTCTGGAGGGTCACATAACGCCTTAATGCTGATGAAGATAACATGATAACAGATAACAGTCATGAAACCGAAACGCACACTCACTCTCAAGTTGTTCCAAATCTGTGTGCTGTAGTTATTTTTATGTGAATCACAAAATGAGAAATTCTGAAGAATGCACATGCTACTTTTTATGCTAACACCCAGTCAGCAAACAAATTTGGCCCAGATTTGGCATGCATCTGGCACAGCTGGCATTCATCCGGCACTGGCATACAGCATGTGGGCCAAACATGGCCCGGGTTTGGCAGAGGTGGTACCGGGTTTAAGACGGCACACAAGACATGGGCCAGATGTCAAATGTAGTATTTGGCCCAGATGTCAAATGTAGATATGTGGGCCACATAAGTATTGGCGATCTTGACCCACATTTAAAATCCATTTAAAATATTTTTGACTAAAATCCCAATGTTTTCCCATACAGAAAAGTAATATATTCACATATATGTGAAACACTGTTAAATATATTGAAATATATTTTTAAAATGCATAACATAAAGCTCATATTGTGTGTTTAGATGTGAAATTATATTCATGCCTCATATGATATTATATGATATAAGATATTATATCTTATTTTATAGAATAGTATATACTGTTGTTTATATATATTTATATACAACTGACCTCAAACAATGTTTTGCATTCACATTCTCATTCAATTTACAGTTTGATGTAGGCCTACTATCCACTTAAACAATACATCATGAAGTTTCAGGACATTTTATTTGACTTTTATGTACTATTTATGTAAATGCGTAACTTTGATGTGTTTTAGACCATGTTGGCCAATCAGAAGCCTGAAAAAGTTTCCAGTAGGCGGAGATAACAGCGCAGGCTCCGACGTCACAAGCCAAAAACTCCGGTTTCGCTGTCTACACGATAACCGGAGTTTTAGAAAATCTTCACCCTGGCAGGAGTTTTCAAAAATGTTGGGTTTCAGTGACCTGGTGCAGAGTTTGCGTGAGGACCATAGATATCTAATATGATGTCTATGGTGAGGACGAACCGGTTTTGAAAATAACCGTTGGTGTGGACAGGGCCAATGGGCGCGCGCGTTGAGCATTCAAATCACATTTAAACTGGAGCGGAGGAGGTTACCATGGTAACGGCGTCAACTCACTCAGCTGACAAGTAGCGAGAGTCTGTCTCTCTGCTGTTTTCACTGCTTTCAGGTAAGTTTAGTCCCTAAAGTTACACAAATGATACATACAACCGTTCCTGACAATTTCTTACATGTAATTGACTCGTTTGTGTTGAATCTTTACTTTACAGGAAGGGTTTAGTGTCTTCAAAAAGACTACAGAGGCTAACTATTAGAGGTAACGTAAGCGTTTGATAGTTTTTGTAAATGTTTTGCTGGCACTTTGTCAATAGATAAATGGTAGTCACTAAGCTAATTAATTTAACCTAAAAGTCTGCACTGTGGGGTCAATCGGTGACGTCACTTACATGGGCTAAAATTAAACTATTTCAAACACGTTTTTAACTTTAATTGCAAACAATTGTACTGTGATTTCAGGAGCATCAGAAAAAAAAAAACTAAAACAGGGGAAGTTTGTAATGGGAGCTGCCGACAGAGATACAGGAAACACAGGTGATCTGAGAAATCTTATTAAATAACATTTTTTTTCACAATATATTAACTATATCATCATGCATCTGTAAAACCTAAAAATATGAATTGTGGTATCTTAAGATTTTTTTGTATGTTTTGTATATTATTATTATTATTATAATTTCTCTTTTCTGCATTTCACCTCTGCTGAAGTTTGTTTATTTCTAATAATACTGACATTGTATACTACATTTTGTTGGCTATGTGACATATTGTTCCTATATTCTTCCATGCTGATGGCCGTGCTGCAGAGCTGGAACGGATCTCCTGTTGAAGAACATCTCCAAAGCGCCATGAACCATCTGACTAGTAAGTAAAACCTCAAACATTCAAAAGTTTATCAAATATTCAAAATAAAAAAATCAAATAAATATAAAATATTTCCTGTATGTCCTACAAGGCCATCTTGTTTAACTCTGCACTGAGAACACTTCATACACAACAACCTACAGAGAGGTCCATCATAATTCGAAAAGAGACAGATGATAATAAAAAAGTTATTTGAAATTAAAATTAATAACGGTAAGACAGAACCAGAGTACTGTGAACGCACCTCACTTCAAACTGTAACGGTCTTTATGTACAGTATATTATTTTCTAAACTTTAAATGTAGTGAAGTTTTAGTTCAAGTAGGCTTTGTTGTTTGTGGAAACCTCACACGAGCCTGAAAAGTACTTAAAACTTAAAATCTTATTTGCACTCTTGAAGACTGTTTACCAAAGACTACATTTCAGTCTGGCAGAATTTACTGCACACTTCACCACCAAGATCAAAATGAGCATTGTGAATGTAAGAGCCTCACACTACATTGTTTGTTTGAATTGTATTTCAGGGCAGTTCGTGAAGACAAATATAACCTGGACAGAAGTCAGATCCAGATCCAGCCTCCACACCAGACTTCTCACTCACAAGGATTGCTGTCTACTAGATATTATGTGTACTCTTCAGACTTAGGTGCATGCAGATATTATTCAGGGACATGAACACTTGAATATTGCAAAAATAGAGAAAGTACCTTATTTAAGAATTTTATGTTATTTGCATAAACATTAAAAAATATATACTAATATATATATATATATATATATATATATATACAGTGGGTACGGAAAGTATTCAGACCCCCTTAAATTTTTCACTCTTTGTTATATTGCAGCCATTTGCTAAAATCATTTAGATTGACAGCCTAAAATCAGATATGAATAAACAGGAGACGTCTCAACCCTCCACAGTGAGCACGATTTTGGATGGCATTGGCACTGCAGCGACTTTTTTCTTGCCAGGCTTCGTTCCTAAATTAGCTGGTGTTGGTCTGCCCTTGCTTTCAAAACAGATTTGAAAATGCATATACATTATTCACATACTCACCTAAACATATATATTACCTTCTAGTACAGCAGGCATACAGTATACACCGATTGGACATAACATTATGACCACTGACAGGTGAAGTGAATAACACTGATTATCTCTTCATTATGGCACCTGTTAGTGGGTCAGATACTGTATATTAGGCACTAGTGAACATTTTGTCACGCTGCTGCTGAACACTGCTGAACTCAGAGATGCACAGACTTAGATAATTCACACACACTTAATCTCTCTCTCTTTCTAATAACTGCATTAATAACTACATTAGCCTACTGTCAATGGCTCAAGCCTTGGTTGTGTTACTAGCTCTAAAATGATGTTTTGGAATTAGCAACAGAGGTGTGGGATGATAAGCGGAAGAAATTATTCCTGCACACGAGCATTTTAAGAACAAATCCTGAAGTCTTGAAGTACAACATTTGAACAATCGCTTGAGGTATGGTAACCATAGTATAAGCAGGATAATTGACTCTGGTCCATTGAATTATTGAGAAGGGTCTGCACTCTCAGACTTGCACTCTCAGTACTTGCACTTTCAGTACTTGCACTCTCAGTACTTGCACTCTCAGTACTTGGACTCTCAGCACTTGGACTCTCAGCACTTGCACTCTCAGTACTGAGAATTTTTAATTTTGTTCTATTTATTGATTATTTTTTTGTTTGAATCTCTCAACATTTTACAACAGTAGCCAGGTGGTGAAGACAAGAAAAAATAAACTAAATTACAATGTCACTTGCAATCGCCGCTTGCACTTTCCGCTACCTGCGACGTCACTTGCATTCGACACGAATCGTTTGTGTTGCCAATGGAGACAAGACGCTGTGGTTGTTAAACGATTAAAACTAATATAGTACCATAATGAACAGGGTCCTGCAAGTCATCTGTAAGAGAAAAAGACAAGACCCGCAAATCCGTAGCCACAGAACAGCAAAATATGAACGCAATGCGCAAAGTTTCTCGTTAAGCGTTTTCCTCCCGCAGAAAACCATAAACACTTGCAACACTGAAACAATCTATATTGTATAACGCTCTGTATAAATAAAGATAAAGATGACAACTCAACTTAAGAGTATTTTGTAGACCTTTATATCACATTCTTTCATACAGGTTTTTTTTTTTTGGATGTAAGCATTACATTCTTTAAACAATGTAGGTTCAGACATTTCAAAGCTTCTGTCATCTTTCTGTCATTTTCAGTGAGTTTTGTATCTGTGTAGAGGATGCGGTTTGCTTCTGGTCCTCGCTCATTCAGAAACTTGTTCAGCACGGCCTCAGCCTGCACATAAACATAGATATATTAGAGAACCTTTAGAGACACACTCATCCTTTCTATATTCAAAGAACAATTTCACAAAGTCACTTTGTGTCCTCACCGATACACCTTTGTTGGGTTCTCTGCGGTACTGTTCAACAATGGCGTCTCTGTCTCTGCAGTAGAGTTCATATCCTCCAGACTGACTGTACTCTCCATCCTGTAGTCGTTTATTCATGTCAGAGAACAGATTCTTCAGCAGATCTCTACACTTTCTCTCTGATGCCTTGTCATTCTCTTGGAGCAGGCCTACATAGTACATATCCATGTCTTCCTAAACATACATAAACACACATACACGCATCACATATACAAGCTGAAAAAAAGTCTACTATACTACCATAGCCGAGTTACCATTTAAGGAATGAAACTTACCATCAGTTTTTTCAGGTATTCTCCTTTTTCATCTTTAAAGGAGCGTTTCATAAACTCAGCAGTGGTCGGACTGCTGAACTTTTGGTGCTCTGAGGAAATATCATCCACACCTACTGGGAACTTGTTCTTCACCTGGAAAGAGCAGCATGCTTTGTCACCGAATGGCTGTAACAATTCGGTTCAATTTCAAAAAATGAATAAATAAAAATGGATAGAGCTTTATTTATTGGCTGAATATGATCATATCAGCAAAAACAAAATCAAAACAAAATCACACACATAAATGGAAAAACTCAAACAGGATGCTCAACAAAAAAAATATTGATAATGAAAATAGAAAAAAGTCTAGGCTCCAAAAATACAAAAATCTAACTATCATATAAGTGACTCTTCAAGCACGCAGGCTGATCAGTCTGATGAAGAGCCTGCGTGCTCGAAATGTCACCTATGTGATAGTCACCTATGTGTTATTAAATGTCACCTATGTGATAGTCACCTATGTGTTATTAAATGTCACCTATGTGATAGTCTGTTATTTTTGGAGCCTAAGTGTGCCGACTTTTTTCTGTTTTCATGCTGAATATTATCATATTAAATGGTTAACAGATGATGCTCTAAAACTAATGCCTGCCCAAGTGATCTGTATATATGTGATTATAATTTTATTTAATGTTATTGTGATGAGTGGGGCGGGGCCGAGAGCCGTGGGAACGGAGCGAGGCCGGTGGAGTTAGTGATAATGAGCGACACCTGCACCACTCACCGGTCTCGCGTCCCACGGAGGAGCTCCGGAAGGATAAAAGGAGGAGCGATGACAGTGGAAGACGAGAGAGGACCAGGCCTGGATTTTATTTTGTGTTTGGTGTGCGGCAGTCGTCCGTGAGGGGCTGCCGCTTTACTTTTATGTTTGCTTATTTGTATTAAAGTTGTTTGAATGTTCGCCGGTTCCCGCCTCCTTCTTCCCGATCTACGAACTTTGTTACAGTTATATTAATCAAATAACAGTAATAACAAAATACATATCTTTTAACTAAAACCCTCACTAAAGCCAAGCTAAAGCAACTTTAGATAAGTAAAGCACAGTTTGATGAGTAACTGCACTGAGTGAATATATGAGAATGTGTGTCATACCTTTTCCATCCCACTCTGATACACATTCAGAGCTTCTTGAACAGCTGTCTGGTTCTGTAGATTTGCAAGAGCAATAACTGCATTGTCCAGACAGGGCACCTTACCACTTTTGATTGTGTCTACATAAATCTCTACCAGATGTCCGAGCACTGACAACACACACAAACACATAAACAGATTTACCTTGCAATTATAAAAGCATATGGGTCTGAACACTAAAGTTTCTCAATATTAAACTGGTAAAACACTCACATTTGCCAGTAACTCTGTGTCCTCCTTTCACTGTTTTCACGAAACTATTGTGAAAGATGAATTGACTCAGTGCATCTCAGTGTGGTATAGTAACGCCACAAATCAGGACTGCAAAGCTCTGCAGAGAGTCGTGCGCTTAGCTGAGCGCATCTCAGGGTCTGCCCTCCCCTCTCTGCAGGACATCTACAACCCCAAATCAGAAAAAGTTGGGACAGTATGGAAAACGCAAATAAAAAAAGAAAGTAGTGATTTCTAAATTTTCTTTGACTTGTATTTTATTGCAGACAATATGAACACAAAATATTTCATGTTTTGTCTGGTCAACTTCATGTCATTTGTAAATATACATCCTTTCCTGTCATTCAGACCTGCAACACATTCCAAAAAAACTTGGGACAGTAAAGCATTTACCACTTTGTAATGTTGCCATTCCTTTTCACAACACTTAAAAGACGTTTAGGGACTGAAGACACCAAGTGATGAAGTGTTTCAGGTGTAATTTTGTCCCATTCTTCCTGCAAACAAGTCTTAAGGTGGGCAACAGTACGGGGTCTTCGTTGTCGCATTTTGCGCTTCAAAATGCGCCACACATTCTCTATTGGAGACAGGTCGGGACTGCAGGCAGGCCAGTCAAGTACCCGTACCCTCTTCCTCCGCAGCCAGGACTTTGTAATGTGTGCAGAATGTGGTTTTGCATTGTCTTGTTGAAATATGCATGGACGTCCCTGGAAAAGATGTCTTCTTGAAGGCAGCATATTGTGCTCCAAAATCTCTATGTACTTTTCAGCATTAATGGTGCCATCACAGAAGTGCAAGTTACCTTTGCCAAGGGCACTGACACAACCCCATACCATGACAGACCCTGGCTTTTGGACTTGTTGCTGGTAACAGTCTGGATGATCCTTTTCTTCTTTGGTCCGGAGCACACGGCGTCCATTCCTCCCAAAAAATACCTGAAATACGGATTCATCTGACCACAGTACACGTTTCCACTGTGTGATGGACCATCCCAGATGCCTCTGGACACTGTTAACATAGGGCTTCCTTTTGGCACAGTACAGTTTTAACTGGCATTTGTGGATGTAACTACGTATTGTGGTACTTGACTAAGGTTTGCCAAAGTAGTCCTGAGCCCATGTGGTGATATCGCTTATAGATGAATGACGATTCTTGATGCAGTGCCGCCTGAGGGATCGGAGATCACAGTTGTTCAGCTTAGGCTTGCGCCCTTGTCCTTTACGCACTGAAATTCCTCCAGATTCCTTGAATCTTTTAATTATGTTATGCACTGTTGAAGGTGAAATATCCAAATCTCTTCCTATCTTTCTTTGAGGAACATTGTTTTTAAACATTTTAATAATTTTCTCACGTATTTGTTGGCAAACTGGCAATCCTCGGCCCATCTTTGCTCCTAAAGGACTAGACCTTTCTTGGATGCTGCTTTTGTACCAAATCATAATTACAATCACCTGTTGACATCACCTGTTTCAAATCACATCATTATTTAACCAATTTACCTCATTACTAGCCCTAAATTGCTCCTGTCCCAACTTTTTTTGGAATGTGTTGCAGGTCTGAATGACAGGAAAGGATGTATATTTACAAATGACATGAAGTTGACCAGACAAAACATGAAATATTTTGTGTTCATATTGTCTGCAATGAAATGCAAGTCAAAGTAAATTTAGAAATCACTACTTTCTTTTTTTATTTGCGTTTTCCATACTGTCCCAACTTTTTCTGATTTGGGGTTGTACCTCAAACGCTGCAAAAGCAGAGCTGCAAAAATAATCAAGGACTCAAATCACCCCGGTAACCGTCTTTTCACTCTGCTGCCATCTGGCAAGCGCTTCAGAAGCATGATGGCAAAAACTGAGAGACTGAGGAGGAGCTTCTACCCTCAGGCCATCAGGCTCCTAAACTCAGTCTCATAACATCTACAGGACTCAATTTAATAAACTGTAAAAAACACCCATTATTCTCCATCATCCGCATTGCTGCTATGTGTACATACCCGGTACAACCTGTTTGCACATTCCTCTTGCACATCCCTGTTTATATTAATATTTATTAAATCCACAGTAGACTGTATTGCACATTTTATTTCCTTGCACATTTTACTCCTTATTTTATTTTATTTTTTACCTTATTCTTACCTATATTTATATATACTCTCCTGTGTTATGTTTCATCTTTTATTTTATTTTTTTGCACTGTCCATTGAGCGGACCCGTCCTGACCTACATTTCACTACTGATTATACCCTGTATGATTGTGTATGTGACAAATAATAAAGAACCTTGAACCTCGAGATGTGATGACAAAAACGTTCCGTGACCTCCAGAAAATCGGGTACAAGGTCCCGTTCTTGCAAGCTTTCTAAACGTGTCATGTTTTGTGGTGATGCTGGAGAAGGGAACACAAAACACTTCCTGGGGGACGGGAAATAGTTTCGGATGCATTGACGAGGCAGGTTGTAGTCACTGACTTTCTTGCTCACACCTTTTTTGAGAAAATAACTAATTTTTACCAAATTGCAGTAAGAAAGATTTTCTTTTTTCAGTCTTCAGTCACTGTTTATTTACATGTTTCAAATTCTAGCAATGTTTATGTCTCTCTTAAATACCTTTCTTGAGCTGGAGGGCAAATTCAAGGTACTCGTCCTCAGTCACTGTCTTTCCATTAATTACCAATTCCAAGGTGAAATCTCTCACGACCCAGGTGAATGATGGGAAAAACTGCACAAACTTACAATCCTCTTCTTCCTCCTCATCTGCTGCATTTGTCGATCTGATCTTGATCTGTTCAGCGAGCTCAGCAACATAGCTGCAGCACATTAAGAAATAACAGCATCTTGTAAAGTGTATGTTTGTATATGTGAAAGAGGAAATGGGTTGTGTGGCAGTTTAAAAGATACTGCAGCTTTTCCACTGCAGTGTTATCAATAGTGCCCCGGCTGTTGTACACCAGAGTGCTGCTGAGCAGAACAGCCAGACAGAAGATCCAGCCGTCATTCATAGAGTCTCCCTGAAACACACAGTGTCTTGAGATCAAATTATCCACAACGTATATCAACAAGACTATTAAAGTCTACAGTTTTATTCTTGTCCTCACTTTGGCCACATCACCAAGTCCCTCTGTATCCAGCAACACCAGAGTGTGTCCTTCTTTATAGGGGTGCGGGACACACCACATCCAGATGCCTTTGGTCTTCGACTCAATAGTATTGCCGAGAGCAAAGCCTGAGACAACCATATTTTTTATTATTATAATTAGCATGTAGCTAATATGTACACATTAAGCTGGCATGTCTAGACAGTTCTCTCACCGGACTGTTGTCCCGCCAGGTGGTTCATAAGGTAAGATTTCCCCGTACGGTAGAGTCCCACCACAGACACCACCACCACCGGATCATTGATCCTACTCAGGTACTCGATGGCATCCTTACAGACGCTGAGTGATCCATTCACGTTCTCCACCAAACATATGGGCGAAGGCATTAGTCTGGCTTTAGACATGCTGGGTCTCTCTAGCTCTTCCTGTTTGCTAATGAAAAACATGATTTGGTTACTGTAAACAGAATATTGTAAACAATATGTATAAAAACCTACACTACATACAACAAAACAACTAATTCTTCACTGACACTGACTTGACTGAAATCTATTATTAACTTCCATAAAAACAGGATGCAATGGTTACTGATACACTGTAAAAAATGACCGTGATTTTAACAGTAAAAAACTGTGAAAATGCTACAGTAAATACCCGTTAAATGGTTAACGGCAATTTCTCGTAAAATTTACAGGGAAAACCAGTAAACTGACGTTCCCAGAATTCCCTGCGTTGCATTTCAAATTTTGTTTGAATTTGATGTTTTTTCTTTGACATAACTATGTTTCTTCTTAGTTTTTTCTTATCAGTTATGTTTATTAGGGTTGTATGTTACATCTAATGTTGTTAAATTAATGTTTATTGCATATTTCAGTTTAATGAGTCTCACCATGATGGTGTTTAGTGCTTATGTGAATGACACTGTGCACCTTCTATATATGTTATTATTTAAAAGCTGCTTGTGATAGGCTTTGGTTCATCATGTGACATTCTCATCATCACCTGCATTTGGTGGTTATCAGTGTATTACAAAGGTACAAAACAGATTTCAGTACTTTAATAGGTTGGTATATTAAAATTATATCAGTTAATGAAATTACGGTATTTAACTGTAAATTTAAGTTAAAACCGTAAAACCTAAAATGTTGTTGCCGTATTTTTTACGGTAAAATTCTGGTAACCACAGCTGCCAGTTTTTAACCGTAAATTTTACGGATTTTTTTTTACAGTGTAGGCTACTGTCATTATGGTCCCTCACATGCTTTATTACTTTACTGGAATTTTAATTTTTGAAAACATTTCATATTCATCAGGAAATCAGGTTTTAGACCTTTATGACTATGGCAACAATCACTGCCCACGTTCAGTTATGGATTTGCAGCCCACCATAATATGAATATATTACTTATTTACTCATTTATATAACAGCAATAATACACTAAACAGGTAAATTACTGGTATTTTTTAATGATAAAGTATCTTTACGGGTGGAGTTATACATTCAGCGTGAGAGCTTGTTTGACAGGCGATCTGACCAATCATAACGCCGAATCCGCCATCTTGTGCGACAAACAAAACAGACAAGAGAGTAGATTACCTTGAACGGTGAACTTGATCTTGCCTTTCCCCGGTTGAAACAAGATTTCTTCTGATGTTCATATTTACTTTGTGCTATAACTAGTAAAGAGTAGGTGATCGGTTCACGTGACACTTGAAGTGAGGCGCTACAGCAATCTGTCACAACACATTAAAGAGTCACAAAACTGTATTTATCGTGAATAAAAAAATAAAAATGAAAAATTTGAATTCTGATACTTTGTTTTCCTTCCACAAGTAACCTGGCGTGTTGTCTGTTGTTACGTATCAGCCAGGCTCCATCACTACCCAATCACAACGATCCCTATCACCTGAATACTGAACACCTGTCTTCAATCAAGCACTTCATTACCAGCAGCATATAAGCACACACCTCTGACACATTCACTGTCCGATCTCGTTCATATGTTGAGGACTCTCTGTATTGCTATACCTATATTGGATACTTACCTGCTCTACTAACCACCTGTGTTCCTCCTAGTCCCTCCTCGTGTCTGTTCTCCAGTTTCTCCCAGGCTCCGGAAGACTGAGGTGTGTGCATCCTCTCATGTCCTCTCCAGTTCCTGTAACGATCAGGTGCAAGGATCAATCTCTCATCCAAGCTCAAGAACTTATCTACAACATTACCACTCACCGTATTACTGCCTGGATTCCTCACCCGAACTCTGTGCTATAAAATAAACATCTTACTTTTACTAACCTGTTGTGTCCAGTCCTCTTCCGTTACATCTGTAGTGTCCTCTGCTCCGTGATGTATTTTTCACTACGTGAGAACCTGTGGCGAGAGTATAGAAGGATTTTCCGTACTATTTTCAAATGGAATTGCAAATTGTATTTTCAATTGTGTTTTCTACATGTGGGCGCATAAATTGTGACAATCCAAATGCAATTGCAAATCTTGCATTACAGTTTGAATTTTCGCTTTCGCGAACGCACAGTTACTGCCACATTTCAAATGAAAAAACAAAGTCCATTTACAACTGTATTTCCCATGTCTTACGAGCTATGAGCCTGTCATATTTAAATAGCAATATTAATTACCACATTTGCCTTTTCACTTTCTCTGCGTCTTGCATGTAACCTGCCAAAACTCAAATGGAATAGGGTCTGGCTGCAGACATGCACTTGCATTTTCAGACTTGCACTCTCAGACTTGCACTCTCAGACACCTGCACTTCCGCAAGTGACGTCAGTTGCAGTATTTTTTTATTTTTATTTTATTTAATTTATTAACAAAACCAGCCCAATTGGTACTTAAAATTAACCAATCATGGCCAAAACTTGCCCTGCGTCCCAATGTGCATACTATCCACCCTATCTGCCCTAAATAGTATTGAAAATTGCTACTATCACATAGAATTTAGGATGGATAGTATGCACATTGGGACGCAGGCTAGGTTAGGGCTAGAAAGGATACAGCTATGGTCAGATTGCCCTACTGGGCATGCCATGCGCACATCAATATTGCAAAATTGCGTCCCGGTCCCGGTGGGGTCACAACCTCCTTCTAGTGAGTTCCACCTCAGCCTAAACCTAACCCACAAACCCTAATAGAAAACCAGAAAACGCATATTTGTAATAAAATAAAAACATATCTAGGCTACTTTATTTTTATACCCTACTAAAATGAGGACGTCCCAAATGAGGGTTTTGTCAGGTATAGCTCACTTCTGGATACAAATTTGTCACCAAAAAGTTAATTAGGCACACACACGGATACATACAGATGCACACGCACAGGCACAGGCACACAGTCTGGTCTGCTATCCTTGTAGGGACTCTCCATAGGCGTAATGGTTTTTATACTGTACAAACCGTATTTTCTATCGCCCTACAACAACCCTACACCTAAACCTACCCCTTACAGGAAACTTTGTGCATTTTTACTTTCTCAAAAAAACTCATTCTGTATGATTTATAAGCTTTTGTACCCATGGGGACCTCAATTTAGGTCCCCACTGTGACCCTGTGAGTCTGTGTGTATTCAGGTTTAAGTCCCCACCAAGATATATAAACCTGTACACACACACACACACACACACACACACACACACACACAGTTCTCTGAAATTTTGCATCATTAAAATTAGTCATTGCTGTAATTTTTGGAATTATAGCAATGCCTAGCAACTCAGAACATCCCAGAAAAGCTTAGCAACCAGCCAACATCAATTTTTGTCTTGAGGAACTTTCCTAGGTTTCATAAATAAAAGAAATTAAAACATCCTTAAAATATAAAGAAACATCTAAACATGACAAGACATTGATGCAACTTATAAAAAAGTATAATAAAATAAATAATACATATATATAAAACATAAATAATATATAAGTAAAATAAATAACATAATAAATAAATAATAAAATAAGTAATAAAACGTATGTTCATATAAATATATATTCAAAATTATAGTATTTTATGTGTTTTGTATGGTAACTGTTCCATGTAAGCAACAAATGAAAAATGGAGCATAAGTTAAAGTACACTGGACAAAAATAAAAAACTAAAGTTTCATTTCAGATGTCTACTACCACTATGTAATCATCTTCTTAGAATGTGCATCACAAATTTATATATGCTTCCTATGAAACGGTATTGTAACAATATGACCATATAAAACTAAATCAAAACTGTTTACAAAACTTAGCATATTCAGAAGAGACTTACAAGAAGCATTCTGGTTACCATGTTTGTTTTTCCTCTTTAGTGATACCCACACAACCACATACACTCATTTCACACATTCCACGTACATGCACCACACACACACACCACATTCAGACCACATCTGCACTGTGACACACAGCACACACTGATGCTTCTCTTCTGTTATCCTGAGCTCTTTTAGATGATAAATTGTAACAATACAAGTCTAATAATTGTTCTCTGAAATATAGACTGACTATCATACAGGGATAAAGGCCTTCAGTTTATTAACGGCTTTGTGATTTTTTTTCCCTCAAAAAACACTATGAAACAAATGTAACTATGAAACAAATGTAACACTATGAAACAAAAACCACAACATCATCTATTTTCCTATGCGATGAAAACTCAATTGACCATCGCATGCAATGACTAAAGGTTAACTGACGTCACTTGATCTAACATGTTTCAGGTTTGTGCAGCTAATGAGAATGCCTGAAATTATCATACATATGTTCAGACAAATAAGTTGTTTAGGATTTCAACTTTTGCTGAAGGTGATCAAGGTGATTTAGTTATTTTGGTAAATTCTTTAATGTATGTCTTTGTCCTCTCTACAGGTGAAGCTACTACAAAATAATTATAATACTGCCATACATTTATATGTGTCAGTTCAAAATAACACATTATGGCCAAAAGCATGTGAACACCTGACCACTCATGCTTACTGTGTAAATTAATTCAGAACCACAAGTGTTAATAGGGAGCTGATCCTCCTTTTGCTGCTACTGCATCTTTCAATCTTTTAGAAGATGCCATTAAACCGACATCACTGAGGCTTCACTCCTGTGACTTTCCTCTTGTATAGAACCTGTTCAGAACAAAAAATAATTATCATTACATTTTTTACTTTCTTTTGGTGCAGCCTATATTAAGTAAAATACATTGATTAGCTTAATTTGTTAAACTGGGGTGTAAATAAAAATACAGGTGCATCTCTATAAATTAGAATGTCGTGGAAAAGTTCATTTATTTCAGTAATTCAACTCAAATTGTGAAACTCGTTTATTAAATAAATTCAGTGCACACCGACTGAATAGTCTTTGGTTATTTTAATTATGATGATTTAGGCTCACATTTAACAATAACCCACCAATTCACTATCTCAACAAATTAGAATACTTCATAAAGACCAATAAAAAAAAAAAACATTTTTAGTGAATTGTTGGCCTTCTGGAAAGTATGTTAATGTAATGTATATGTACTCAATACTTGGTAGGGGCTCTTTTTGCTTTAATTAATGCCTCAATTCGGCGTGGCATGGAGGTGATCAGTTTGTGGCACTGCTGAGGTGGTATGGAAGCCCAGGTTTCTTTGACAGTGGCCTTCAGCTCATCTGCATTGTTGGGTCTGGTGTCTCTCCTCTTCCTCTTGACAATACCCCATAGATTCTCTATGGGGTTCAGGTCAGGCGAGTTTGCTGGCCAATCAAGCACAGTAACACCATGGTCATTGAACCAGCTTTTGGTACCTTTGGCAGTGTGGGCAGGTGCCAAGTCCTGCTGGAAAATTAAATCAGTATCTCCATAAAGCTTGTCAGCAGAAGGAAGCATGAAGTGCTCTAAAATTTCCTGGTAGATGGCTGCGTTGACTGTGGATTTCAGAAAACACAATGGACCAACACCAGCAGATGACATGGCAGCCCAAATCATCACTGACTGTGGAAACTTCACACTGGACTTCAAGCAACATGGATTCTGTGCCTCTCCACTCTTTCTCCAGACTCTGGGATCTTGATTTCCGAATGAAATGCAAAATTTACTTTCATCTGAAAAGATGACTTTGGACCACTGAGCAACAGTCCAGTTCTTTTTCTCCACAGCCCAGGTAAGATGCTTCTGACGTTGTCTCTGGTTCAGAAGTGGCTTGGTAGCCCTTTTCCTGAAGACGTCTGAGCGTGGTGACTCTTGATGCACTGACTCCAGCTCAGGCCCGGCGTCAAGGGGGGGCTTGGGGGGGCTTAGCCCCCCCTACGACATTCTGAAGCCCGCCCTGCAATGATCCACGCAAACGCGACTGTCAGGAGCTGGGCTACACAAAAACTACCCAAACACTAAAATATGTTTAAATAAATGTTGAAATAAAATAACCATTATTTTTTTTTAGAGTAGCCTACAATGTGCACACTATAAAAGCAACTGGTGCAAGCTGGTAATCACTTAAGTTGGTCCACGTCCACCAATTGCGCGAATGCTCCGTTACCTCTCCCTCCTCTGATCATTTGATCAGTCACCCACTTTGTTCCAGGACCTCGCAATTTACAAATGAAGCACTGCCTCCAAGAAGCCGAAACGCGTTGATTTTAACCGTTTGATGCGGACGATCACCGGTGTAGGCTATTTAGAACATTCACAGATTCAAACGTGCTTTCGCGCTTTGTCTGGCGCTGAGTCAGAAATACATGCGCTCAGTGCTTTTAGCCTTATATCACAATGATTCAGTGTTTTCAACCACATAAAATTTGGTTCCAGACATTTAAATTAATTACTAGCAAACAAGACATTTGTTAAATAGTACACACTGATGTTTGTAAGTTTGTTAAATGTGGTGTGTAAGGAAAGCGACAATAATAATCCATTCAATTAAAATCTGACGGCGTGTTTTATATAGAATACCCCGCTCCCCCCCCCCGTAGCCCCCCCGAGAATCATACAAGCCCCCCCAGGTCAAGTGTCCTGGCGCCGGGACTGCTCCAGCTTCAGTCCACTCCTTGTGAAGCTGTCACAAGTGTTTGAATCAGCTTTGCTTGACTGTATTCTCAAGCTTGCAGTCATCCCTGTTGCTTGTGCACCTTTTCCTACCCAAATTCTTCCTTCCAGTCAACTTTGCATTTAATATGCTTTGATACAGCACTCTGTAAACAGTAGGGATGCACCGATCCGATACTCAGGATCGGTATCGGCTCCGATCCAGTCATTTTCTGCGGATCGGGTATCGGTGAGACGAGACCGATCCAAATCCGATATTGTGTGTATACTATTCTGTGTTATTGTTAAGCCCCACGAAAGCACAAAAGCATTATAAAGCACCATAAAGTCAAAGTCCAAGTGTTCTGAAGCCGTTCCATAGTTTAATGTGAGGTACAGATGAATATTTAAGTCGTTAAATTCAAGTTCAGGTAAACTCTTCTCTCTGCTGCGGCTGTCCGTTATCCTCCGTTCAGCATTCAAACTGTGTGTTGCGTTCGTTTACTACAGTCAAAACAATGAAACTCTCTTCAAGAGCGCTCAATAACTGAGATTTAAAACCGTTAAAAGAAAAGGCTCAATAAACTATCGCGCAGATTTAATAAGCTACGCATCAATATCTCTTCCCTCTGTGCTTTGAACTTCTCTATCAGGAGCTGCGTGCTGTGACTCTGTGCTGCTTCAAGCGCATCATTCTGCGCACGGGAAGCGCATAAGCGCTTTGTACCGCTCTGTATTGAAGCTTTTCGTATTATAATGCTTTTGCGCAATGAAATATTATTTATAGCGTTTCTTGTACTGTCCTATCAAGGCTATTAATAATCTAATCACTCTATCACAGTAATGGAGGCAGGACTCCTCTATCATATGTTGCTGCCTTCATTACTGTGTTATATATTTAAAAGAAATGTCTTTTAATTTTGTAGTTTATATTTATAAATAAATACATTTACCTGTTTTCATTAATGTATTTTACAACAATGCAAAGAGCAATGTGTAACATTTTACCAGGTTTAGTCCTTCACATATTCACTTTTATTTGTTCTCCACTAAATAATGTTATAAATGTTTAGATTGTTTACACCTGGTAATTTCATGCGTTTTCTCTGATCTGATATCTATCTGATTTGTTAAAACGTTTCCATTTACACTTGGCAACATAAATCTTCACAAAATGGATATAAATCCGATCTTCAATTCCCGCGCTGTATATAAATTTAACGAAGTTCACGTCAACGAAATCAAAAGCGCTGCATTTTATTAATTATCAGCTCATTTCCAGATCAAAGACCGCAATAGGAGAGCGCGGCATCAGCACTGGAAAGATAAGCCTGTCTTATACTTTTAATGAAAATGAGTGTGTTGAGCGTCTGCGTCCTTCTTGCATTAGCGCAGTCATATCTGACTAAAATGTCATATAGCCTATAACACGGTCTCACACGTTTATTATTTTTACATTTTGGGAGGAGTAAAATTCACATATGTGGTTTCAACAACCAGATGCATTTACACATGTCCAGTTCGTCTGGAATGTGGCCCAGACCACCTCCTGAAGTGGTTTGAGCAATCGGATTTATATTACAAAACGCATGAAGTGACCAGGTGTAAACAGCCCCTATATATATTTTCATGTTATTTTTCATTAAAATTAAGTTGTCTAGTAGATTGTGTTTCACACACAAAAGAGTGAAACAGAAGTATAGAAACTCTACATTGATTAAAAAAAACAAACAAAAAAAAAACACTGCGCTAGAATCGGATCGGTATCGGCCGATACTCAGAATTTTCTGGATCGGATCGGATCGGATCTGAAAAAATGGTATCGTTGCATCCCTAGTAAACAGCCACACCTTTCAGTAATGACCCTCTGTGACTTACCCTCTTTGTGGAGGGTGTCAATGTTCATCTTCTGGATCATTGCCAAGTCAGCAGTCTTCCCCATTATTGTGGTTTCAAAGAACAAGAGATACCCAGAATTTATACTGTATGGATGGTCATTTATTGAAACTCAAATGTAAATATTCTAATATTTTGAGATACTGATTTTTGACTTTCATGAGCTGTAAGATCTAATCATCAAAATTAAAACAAAAAAATCTTTTGAAATGTTTTACTTTACATGTAATGAATCTAAAATATATGAAAGTTTCACTTTTTGAAATAAGTTACAAGAAAAAATTAACTTTTTCACGACATTCTAATTTATTGAGATGCACCTGTATATTGCTTCATGTTACAGGAAAAAAATGCATAATAATGCTTTTGGCTATTATAAAGAAAGTTCTGTTCCATACGTTCTGTGTTCAGAAATAAGGCCCTTTTAAAATCTGATTCTGATATTACAGAGGTTATTTAGTATGATCAATTTTGCTATTTTAATGTCTTGTCATTATTGTTAACAAACTGGATTAGGTAGAACTATTCATTTCAAGGTTATTTACATTAAACGTTTCATTTTTAAACTTTTCTCATAAAGTCCCTCCCCTTCTGATAAGCTATAAAATGGCACTGCAACAGGCATGTTATCTCATTCAGCTCCTGATCAAAGATGGGTCTACAGATCTCAGTTTTTCTTCTGTTCGTTCTTTTCACTGCAGGTACAAAGACAAATAGCTTGATTGATTGATTGATTTAAAAAAATAAATAGATAATCAATGTTTCTCTTTCACTGTCTCCCTCTTTTATTTCTAAAGGACACTCTCTCAGCTGTTTTGAGTGCAGCAGAAGTAGTGGCCCTAATGATGTTTCTTGTTCAGATCAAGAGGTAAATACATGCCCCAGAGAATTTTCCAAGTGCATGAGTTCCACGGTACATCAAGTTGGTAAGTCCATTATGATGTATTGAAATTGTTATAACCGACTGATGAAGATGCTATTATAATTTACATGGAGCTGCAACAGTGGAAATATAACTTCTCATAGAACAGAATTTACATATTCTTGATTTCTGTTATTTAGTTTTTCTCTAACTAAAGAAAATTTAGGTTGTTATGCTAACAATACAATTTGTATTAAAAATAATATTTGTAATGAAAAAAAAAGTATTTGCAGCTGTGAGTTTTGTTTGTTTGTTTGTTTTTAACTCTCACTGCTTCTTTGACATATTTATAAATAAACTGTATATTAAATTAATGTGCAATAATGTGGCCTTTCCTGTATCATTCATGTTTCTAGGGGGCATTCCTACTATGTCAAGAGTTAAAAGTTGTTCTGCTAACTGTCATAGTGGTTCCCAAAATGTTGGCTTTCTAAGGGGTGTCATAGAGTGCTGTGACACAGACCGGTGTAATGCCCAATATGCTCCAGGTATTGCACTTTACTGACCATAAGCAAATGAATATCTTCTCTATAAGTCAACACTTATTTTACTTCAAAAGGACATTTAATCAGGAAATTAAATGCAGGGTGCAGCTTGGCAGTCATGATTGAAAAGAGCTATTTCATTAGATTCATATTTTGTACAGAAAATAAAATAAAATAATACTTTTTTCCTCCTGTAGATCCCAGAACTATGGTCCCTAATGGAAAGAAATGTTACTATTGTGATGAGAAGAGCTGCTCAAACATAATGAGCTGCTCAGGCAGTGAAGACGGCTGCATTACTGTAACACCTAAGAATCTGAAGGAAAAAGAAGTTTCAAGTCATTATTTTTGTCTCACTATCATAATTTTAAACATTTGATACAGATGATACCAATTAGACTGAATCAGCCTTTGTTTTCTGTCTTTTCATCAGGGAACTCCGGAGGCCAGCCAAGGGTTATAAAAGGCTGTATCTCTAAAGGAATTTGTGATTCAATGGTTAGCGGTCGCGGTCCGGAGGTCACCACATGTTGTTCAGGGAACCTGTGTAACGGTGCTCAGAGCATCACTCAGAGAGCTAACAGTGCTAATGGTGTCACTCAGAGCTTCCTGTTCCTCTGCTGTTCTCTGCTCTCCTTCATTCTGCTGCACTGAATCCAGCAGCTCTTCACAATCTACAATCAGACACACTCTACTGAATATAGAGCTTGTATTTTTTTTCCTGTACTATCCTTTATGTGATTTGTTTGATTTTAAATGTTATGAAACAATGTTACATCACTTTCTTTCTGGGTTTATATTTACTAAAGCTCGTCATGCTTCAGAGAAGTCTGAAATATATCAAGTACTGCATTATGCTCATCTCTAACTTACAAATAATTGTGTCTGATTTTTCCTCAATATCTTTTTGTGTGAAACTAGCAGACGTGGCTTGTACCCAAATGTTTTTTTTTTACCCATTTCAACTTAAAAACTTGTTTTGTGGCTGCCTTAAAATTTTAAGTTATATCAACTTAAAAGCACAAGTTATATCAACTCACGATTTTAAATCTTGCCTAGTGCTTAATTGCTTTAAGTTAATTTGACTTTCCAATATTTGATGTTTCAACTTACTAAATTAAGTTAAAGTTTTAACATTAATTTTCAAGTTATGATAATGTAAACTTTATTTTAAACACACATAAAAAAAACTACATTTGTTGAAAATAACATTTAAATTTTATTTGTATTCTTGCAGTGTTTACAAACAGGTTTTTAATATTAAAAACAGTACACAACCTGCCTGTGCATGCTTATGTGTGAATGCCAGTATATGTATACAACAAGGGCACAAAAGTAGCAAAAAACTGCCAAGAAACTGTCAAACAAAGTTGAAAATTTGCATGAAAAATTGCAATTTGCAAATTTGCCAACTTGCATGCCCTTCTTGAGTGTACGAAGTGTCTCACTATGAGCCTTTAAAATCAGAAAAAAGGTAAAGTAAAAATTACTAACAGTTGGTTATTCTATATACACTATACACTGATAAACTTCAATATACACAAATACTTTGATTCAAAAACACATTCAATATATTGAATAACAAAAAAAGTGATGGTTTAAAGCAGGGGTGTCCAATCCTGCTCTGAGGGTCACTGTCCTGCAGATTTTTGCTCCATCCTTAACTAAACACATTTGAATCAGTTAACTAAGGTCTTACTAGGCATACCAGAATCTTCCAGGCAGGTGAGTTGAGGCAAGTTGTAGCTAAATTCTGCAGGACACCAGCCCTCCAGGACCGGGTTTGGACACCTCTGTTTTAAAGTTTGTACTCGGTGGAAAACCGATGCAAATATGTGATGATTCAAGTAAATTGAGGCATTAAACAAATCACAATACACATTTTAAACAGCAAGGGCTGCTGATGCAGCAGGGTAGATTGTTGATGACCAGTCAAATCAGAGGTGTGGTAGCGGTTTGCCTTTCCGACAACTATAAATGAAAGCAATGAGGTGGCAGCAGACAAAACAAAAACTGTGTGGAGATAAATGTACAATGTTATTAGTTCAACCCCAAATTTAAATTGTTATCAAATACTCACCCTTATATAATTTCAAACCCATAAATCCTTCATTCATCTTCGGAAGACAAATGAGGATATTTTTGATGAAATCTGAGAGCTTTCTGACCCTCCATTGGCAGCAATGTAACTTACACATTCAAGGTCCAGAACAGTATAAAGACATCATTAAAGTAATCAATGTGACTCCTGTGGTTTAACCTCAATTTCATGAAGCAACGCGAGTTCTTTGTTTGCGGAAATTTTTTCTTACCACTTCATTTACAATACTATATTTCCTACATTTCACTACTGATTATACCCTGTATGATTGTTTATGTGACAAATAAACAAGAACCTTGAACCCTATTATCCAAAGCTTGTTCACGCTACAATGTCAACTCTTGTGTGAACACATATTCGTCGTGGTGAGTGTGTGTTGCATATCAATATTTTTGGAAATAAATTGGTAAAGTATGTTTTTTGCTCAAACAAAACACTTAAGTTGCTTCATAAAACTGAGGTTAAACCACTGGAGTCACATGGATTACTTTAACGATGCCTTTTCAACCGTTCTGGACCTTGAACATGGTAGTTGCGTTGCTGCCAATGGGGGGGGGCAGAAAGCCATCAGATTTCATCAAAAATATTTTCATTTGTGCTCTGAGAATCAACGAAGGTCTTACAGGTGTGGAATGACATGAGAGGGAGTAATTAATGACAGAATTTTCATTTTTGGGTGAACGCTCACTTTAATAGGCCAAACCACACTGACCGGTGGATCTGCAGCTCCAATCACAGCGACAAATGCTTCCTCGTTTCCTCGCTCCTATGTCTTCCAACCTAGGTAAAGTTGGTTTTATATTCACACATTCGGACTTCCGCGTTCAATAACTTAGCTAATCTGCATTTAAAAAGGCTAATTTTGGTCAAATATCATTACCGACTGTAATGAGCACAAACTTCAACACATTTTTCTTCTTTTTTAACGGCGGTTGGCATCCATCTTATTGGTGCATTACCGCCCCCTTCTGTTCCGAAGTGTGGATCAGTGTATATAATAATAAAAAAAAAAATAATATATTGCATGCGATAGTCATGCGCATCTCGTCAGTAAAGCCGGTTCCTTGATTAGCGGTTAATCTCCATCACCTGTTTTCAAATGGAGCGGCATTTAATACACAGAGCCGTAGTTCACAGACAAGCTACACATATATTGACTGATATATCGCCTTCGATATGAACGCGATATTGCGTAGCTTGTCAGTGATCTACGGCTCTGTGTATTAAATGCCGCTCCATTTGAAAACAGGTGATGGAGATTAACCGCTAATCAAGGAACCAGCTTTACTGACGAGATGCGCATGACTATCGCATGCAATATATCGCCCATCCCTAGTGTGAAGTTAAGCATTTACTAACTTACCAATGTTGGCTGAATACAAGACACCGCATCTTAAACATATTCCTTTTAGGACTTTGACAGAAAATGTTGACATATGTAACTTTGCATGGATGTTTTGCATCATGACAACTTTACAGGTTAAAAACCTCTAATGTTAAGTTAACTTACTTAACGTTACCTGAAGAACATTTTTAAAGTAGAGCCTCTTGATCCTGCTGATTCCTACACATAAGATAACGTACATCAAATTTATTATATAAAAAATAAATTAACGTCATTAGAAGTATTTTATTTACATGTTTATTTACTGACATTTAACTTCTTCAGTGACAAGAAGTGATTAACTTTAACGTTGCTGAATAGACAGCGCGCGACATTAGACAAAACCCGCGAAACAGCTGCTCGCCAAAACACTATAACCATACAGCAACTCTTAGTTAACGGTATGCCACACGTTTTCATAAGGTCTCAAATTGCAACACAAAAAAGACAATACACATTAACTATATGAAACTCACAACTATCTCCTACTCAGCATGAAAGCGAGTAAAAATGGCAGAGGAGCAATATTCAAAATCGCCTGAGAAGACTCGCCTGGTGTAGCGAACAAGGACAAATAAAACATTTGCGCGTAAATGCATCCCTGTATGTGAAATATTTAAAACTAACTAGGGATGTCAACGATTAATCGACGGTCGATTAATTGTCGATAAGAGACGTAATCGATAAAAGCTATCGATGGTCGATTAAGCCGTTTCATTTTGGGGTGCGTGCGGCTCGTGCGCAAAACACGTGCAAACGGCTGTGAGTGACGGTGAAGGGGCTGGATCTTACAAGAAAATAATTATTTTAATATGATACAAACTTTAAAAGTACATTAAAAGAGATACAGTACAAAGTTATTTTGTATTGAAATGTAGTAATAAGTCATGTTCAATCATAATTTCCCTAGATAATTATTGCATATCGGGCACTTCGCTTTGACAGGGCTGCGAGCAGGACAGTCTATTCATTCATACAACTTGTTAATTCGTTCCTATGACATTAATTTGTGGCAGCTGTCCATGTTTTATTAATTTGTTCCCTAGAACAGGGGTTCCCAAACTTTTCCATTCCACGACCCACCTAGACAAGTATAATCTATTTCAAGACCCACCAAAATATTTGAGATAAAAAAACAATTGAC
This sequence comes from Schizothorax lantsangensis, assembly GCA_027422415.1. Classification (NCBI taxonomy): domain Eukaryota; kingdom Metazoa; phylum Chordata; class Actinopteri; order Cypriniformes; family Cyprinidae; genus Schizothorax; species Schizothorax lantsangensis. The sequence goes on from CM049845.1 coordinate 29,298,467, forward strand.
ATTACTATAAGCTTAATCATAATTAAAAGCATATGGCAGAAATTAAGTATTTAAGAAAAATAACCATTTTATTTTATAGGCTAGTACCATTGTAAACATTCACTACTAATATTTACGTTTTAATTTCTTAATTTACAGACGTTAATGAGTCTAGAAATATGTCCATAAAACCTGGAAACGCGCTCACTCCGGTGCGGCTATGAACTGTAATCTGCGCTGCGAGTGCTATAAAAAAAGTGCCCTCACAACCCAACTCTTTTTTATTTTATTTTAGCAAAGCATAAGAAGCGAAGCAGAATTCTCAAACAGTTTAGAGATTAAAATAATTTTGAAATAATTGTAAAAATAATAAACATATGCGTCTCATTTTAAATAAACACTAAAAACCGAGAAGACAAATTTACTTCAGTCAGAAATTTACTTTTGCAATTGTTAAGTAAATGTTCAGCTATATCTTCAAAAGATTTTTTTACATTTTTTTTCTCTATATAGTGATAAGAGCTGATCAAATGTAAAACTGTAACTTGAATGCAATGTAAGTCGCTTTGGATAAAAGCGTCTGCTAAATGCATAAATGTAAATGTATGGCAAGGAAATAATAGGACATTTTGTAAATTCTGTTATGCTAGCATGTGGAAATGTTTGTATAGTGTTACAATTAACCCCGCATTTGTGCCCCGCTCAACCCGTACATGTGAAATGCTTTTTATTTTATGGACAGTTTATGGATTAAATGCATATGAAGGAACGAAAACAACAAACTCTTTACATCTCTCGGAAAGATACAGTGCAGAGTTCAAACAGACAATAGAAATGAATGAACAGCCTACCTGATAGTTTTCGCAACATTTGAATTTTCCGGTGTATGCAATCTCATGCAGAACACAGCGCAGTGAAGTGAGAGAGTTTCTTCTCATTAATAATGCGGACCGAGCATTTTAATAATGAACCGTCGCTCTGAGACCCTCACTGTTATTACAACTCGTGCGCGTCCGCGCTTCAAAACACGCAACGCATGTTTTAAATCCCGGCCTTTGCGATTCGAAAATCGCACTGAGCAATATCGCAATTTGTAATTAATCTTTGTATATCGTCCAGCCCTAGGAACTGTGTGTGTGTTCTGTGTGTGTGTCATTTAGCTGCCGCCAAGTGGCTTTGTGCGACCCACAGTTTGAAAACCCCTGCCCTAGAAAACCCATGATTTAACTTAAATGCAGGAACAATTTAAGTCATAATAACGAATTCTTAATTCATGGCCACGAAATCTTTCATTTCCCCCCACACGTTTACCACAGTAAGAGATGCGAAAACAGTGATTAAAAGTGAACAACAATAAAATAAACCTGTGAATCTAGAGGGTGAGACAGTGAGGATTTGGGTAAAGAAACAATAAATATTAGGGATGCACGATATGAAAAATTTGAACCGATACCGATAACCGATAAATAAGTCCTTCTCATGGCCGATTCCGATACCGATAACCAAGAAATTTATATTTTTATATTATAATTATATTATATTTATAATTATATATAATTATTATATTTATAATTATATTAATATTATAATTTTCAAATAATCTGCAATTTGTGCACCCAGGAGAATACAAAATCTAAGATGCACTGATGAAACTGATATTTTAGTAGCTCTGGCCTAACTATAATAGCAAACATCAGTCCTGACTCTTCAAATGTTTTTATTTTTTGTGTAAGGCACTACAATACTTAGTAACAGAAATGGTTTAACAGAACTATGGCTTATCTGCAATTGACCCTTTGCAAAGAGCTTGATTGACAGGCGATCTAACTAATCAGAATGCAGAGATTATGCGCCGCCGCTGCTATCCGCCATCTTGCCCGACAGCTACGGCCTGTCTCCATAGAAAAGAAATCCATGTTAAAACGGGGTAAAAAAGTTAAAACTTTTTCAATATAAATCAATATAAAAATGTGCGGAGGGTTAAGCTGTGCTGTTGATGGCTTGTCAGGATATCAGGACACCGGCGCTGTACGCATTGCTTGCAGCGCTAAAGTTAAATGCTGAGTGTGAAATAATAAAATAATATGTTAACATGTGTGCTCTTATCATTCTGTGGACAAAATCCCGTGAACTTGGCCCCGATCGGGAGCTTTATATGCACATGTGCGCTCATCTGTTTACAATGCAGCTATAACCTCGGATCTCTTCATGTCATCTTCCCACTCATTAAACTATGACAGATACTTTACTGCAAAAAGACCGTCACTGCGACACTGTGAAGTGATGAAACTACGGCGCTAGGTGCTTTTTAAAACCATTTTCATAGGTTTCACGTTATATTGTCGGCTTGGAAAATATGTAAATACGCATATAGCCCAGTAGCTGCAGCTGTATCCCTTCTAGCCTCAACCACAAATCAGACAGAAGAGCACATTAACTTCTGTGGATTTAAACTTGAACAATGGTGTGTTCCGTGGTTGAAATAAAACTCTTTCTGATGTTTATTCATGTTCATTTCGTGCTTTAGGTAAATATGAAAAGACGATCGGTTCACGTGTTTGAACTGAGGCAATACAGTGATCTGTCACGACACATTAAAGAGCCACAAAACTGTATTTATTGTTTGAATTTCTTTAAAAATGACACCGTTTAAAAGCTGAGGGTCCTGAGACCTTGTTTCATACCAGAAGTAACCTGCTCTGTCTTCTCTGTCAGTGTGTTGTCAGTTTCCTCTTTGCTCTGCGATGTATTTTTCACTGCGTGAGAACATGTGTAGTGTGAGAGCACATTGTATGTCGGGCATAGCAACAGTAACTAAGGGTGGGCGGGTTTTGCGAACGGTCAACTCATTAACAACAAATTTATATTCAAGTATTTCATGCATAAAGAAATGAATCTATTCAACATTTTTAGTGCACGAGGATGAGGAAGTTATATAGGGACTTTAAGCAACAGCTGTGAATGCAGGCAAAGCAGCTGTTCTCCCGTAGTAGACGGTTACAGTAGAACGCCACGAAGTAGCAGTTGAAGTCGCGAACGCGCAATATGACGTTGGAATACCATTGTCGTTCCAACAGTGGAGGCTGCTTAAAGTCCCTTTGGGGCTGTTCACATGTCGCGCCTAAAAACGCGTGGAAAACGCTAGGCGCGTTGCTTCCATTATGAGCGCGCATACCGCGCGTCTACATTTGAAATAACGAACTTGAGCGCGCAAAAGACGCGATATGTGAACGGCCCCTACTACAGCTTCGCCGCGATGACGACCTTTCAAGTGGTCAAATAAGATTTGTTGTGTTAAAACTTGATGCATTTTTTCCTCCTCTCAGAATCCTTGCTGAACATACGTTGCAAATAGCAATGGCATTGGGTCTCATTCACTAATAATTGCGTACGTTTTTCGTATGTATACGCACATTTGAACTTCTCACGAAAACTTTCCGCCAAATTCACAACACGTGCGTACGCACATGAATTTGTTCTTATCTCGTTCTTATGTTAGTGAATTTGGAGTAATTCTAAATGAGCGGCCGCGTGCACGAGGTTAGTCATTTGCATAAAACACGCCCAAATTATCTCCATATAAGGGCTTTCCGCATTTATTCAGAGCAAACGCGCTCTCGCCAGATCTTTGTGCATTCAAGTGTACCATTCTCACCAGTTCAAACACACAAAACACTTTCATACAGACCAAGACTACAGACCTCTCGGAGCCAGCTCTACATACGGCTTATTCAGAGAAACCTCGCAGCTGAACAAAACACAACTTTTCTTACACTTTCACTATATGATGAAATGCATGATGACAAGATTAATTTGTATTATTAAATAAGTGTGTTATATAATTTTGTATATGGATTATATAACAATTATTTAGTAAACATGCTTTAATATAATCATAGTCGTATTTAGATGAAATATAACATCTTAACATGATTATAAAGCCGTGCAGAGTAAGTGCTTTCTGCGTACGTGTGGTTTCAGTTGTTCCTATAATTTTTCGTAAATGTAGAATAAATTTTAGTACGAAATTTTTGGTGAATCGTGGTTTGTTCTTAAAATCATTCGTACTCACATTTCACGCACAAATTAGTGCGTACGCATGCTTAGTGAATGAGACCCAATGTCCTCCTCTGCCACTGAGAAAAACTTCCAGACAGGCGAAGACATGTTCACAGATGATGACGTAATGAGCGCGACACAAGCTGAGAGTCACTTGCGCTCGGAAAGCAGATGAATCTCGGATAAATCAGACTGACTGTTTGATTGATTCACCAGCGAGCTACTTTATCGGATCTAGTTATCGGATTTCATTTATTTATCGGAGCAATAAAAATTACGTCATTTTCACCCATATCGGTCGATAATTTATCTGTCCGATAAATATCGTGCATCCCTAATAAATATTATTAAATCTGTGACCATCCGGAAAAACAGAACACAAAGCCGCATATGGCTTGATTTAAATGTATGCGCTCGGCATGAATCAAAAAGCATGGTCGCGATGTAACATTTGCCTGCTAACCAATTATTTATCTTATTAACAAAGCTTTGTACCTCACTTGTGTCATAATACTCACATTAAAATGTTTCAAATGGGTAACAGTGTGTTTGTAGCAACGCCAGTGCTTCTGGAAGCGGATCACTGACCGCGCGTCACAGCCCCACGCGCCGTACTTGCATTTGGGATCATTTTATTTTAAATCCCGATAATGTCAATTGCAAACATTGCTATGATGTTTTAAAAATAAAAAAACGAGCACCATGAAACCATTTAAAAAGGCGCATTCAGCGGTCTCCGTGACAGGATATGAAACAGCACACAATAATGATCCCGTGCGTAACTACGGTGCGCTCTCTTCCTTTTATCAAATGATCATAAACACATCCATTCATTTTACCATCCTGCCACTAGCCTTTTATTTAGACTAAAAACCCTTTTCATTCGGGTGAGGAAGCTGGCGTTTTGAGTGGCATTTGCACATCCTGTCATGCCGGTGACTATATGCCACTGCAATAGACGCATTTTGCAGTAGTTATGGTTAACGATCAATCGATTAATTGATCGTTAATTTAAACGACGATCGATTATGGAAATTATTGAAAATTGACATCCCTAAAACTAACACTAAAATATAATAATTTTGATAAGGTCTATCAAACTCAAACTTTTAAGTAGCTTTACTCACCAGTTGTCGTTTGTCGTTATCCTCCACATGGCACAAGAAAATGGCGTCTGGAAAAATCTTTTAGCGAGATCGTGGAACTAATGCCCGGATGTTGCAAATAACACTGGGTGGTGTTGGATACCTGTTACTAAGTGATTACACTGAAGCAAACAAGCTTTTAACACTGATAGTGTTAATTTCTCTAAATCTAACACTATAACTTCAACACTTTACTCTGAATTGGTTTAACACTTGAAATTTAACACTGATTAATTTGCTGTGTACCTCTGATCCATTCACGGAACATTTGTGCTCAACCGCCTCACAAAAGGTATTTCCACCTCGATCTGTTTTTCCTGTAAACTGCCGGTGTTACGAGAAGGGTATAACTGCAGCCTGGAGATCTCCAAATGGGGGTGGGAACTCCAAAACGGGGTGGGAACTCCAAAATAGGGCGTGGCTTCCTCCCATTGACAGACAGACACATGACATGCATGCGCATTTTTTTCTCCCAATCAACTTCAGCGCAAACTCCGCCCCACAGCTGATTCAAAAGATTTTATTGGTTGTGTCAATCAAAGTGTTAATTTAATTTCCTACTACACTATGCTGAAAAAAGTGCTAACCCCTAAACCTACCCCACACCTGACCCTAACCTTAACCTGTGAAATTGGTGCTGAAAAGAAAGTTGCAGTTCAGGAGATAAGCAGTTAATAAGATTATGTGATATGAGATTGCTGAGCCAGGCCGTTCCGTTTCATAACTCCCAAACCGGACCTCACCGGACAATGGCACCTTTTTAGTTACACCCAGCGTCACTACCCCATCCTACCCTGCGAATTTCAAGCCCCGGGACACCCCCGTTGCTTAAAACAAAGCGATAGAGTAAAATCTTTCCCCTGCGCTATGCTGGGACGTCTCACGGGAGAGCTCGTGGGTGATTCTCGTTTATATCATGAAGCAGAGGTTCAAACTCCGGTCCGAACACCACTGACCACGAGCTTTGATATATTCTCATGGAGAATATTGATTTATATAGCATATTTTATTTTCGATCAACTAGAAACAATATTTAATTTATAAAGTTTTATTTTGAAATGTAAGTCAATAACAATTGGCTGAAGCCAGAGCCAATGGTGAAAGTCTTCGCGGGAAGAGACCCCGCCCCATTTTGGAGGTTCTGCCCACTTTTGGAGTTCACGCCCCATTTTGGAGATCTCCGGTCTGCAGTTATACCTACTTGAAAATGGGGCGTGAACTCCAAAAGTGGGCAGAACCTCCAAAATGGGGCGGGGTCTCTTCGCGCAAAGACTTTTACCATTGGCTCTGGCTTCAGCCAATTGTTATTGACTTACATTTCAAAATAAAACTTTATAAATTAAACATTGTTTCTAGTTGATCGAAAATAAAATATGCTATATAAATCAATATTCTCCGTGAGAGCAGAACCCAAAGCTCGTGGTCAGTGGTGTTCGGACCGGAGTTTGAACCTCTGCTTCATGATATAAAGGGGAATCACCCACGAGCTCTCCCGCAAGCCGTCCCAGTGCAGTGCAAGGGAAAGATTTTACTCTATCGCTTTGTTTTAAGCAACGGAGGCGTCCCGGGACTTGAAATTCGCAGGGTAGGACGGGGTAGTGACGCTGGGTGTAACTAAAAAGGTGGCAATGTCCGGTGAGGTCCGGTTGGGGAGTTACGAACTGCCCGTCTCGGCGATCTCATATCGCATAATCTTATTAACTGCTTATCTCCTGAACTGCAACTTTCTTTTCAGCACCAATCCCGCCGTGCAGCCAATTTCACTGGTTAAGGTTAGGGTCAGGTGTGGGGTAGGTTTAGGGGTTAGCATTTTTTGTAGCCTAGTGTAGTAGGACATTAAATTAACAGTGATTGACACAACCAATACAATCTTTAGAATCAGCTGTGGGGCGGAGTTTGCGCTGAAGTTGATTGGAAGAAAAAAATGCGCATGCGTATCATGTGCCTGTCTGTCAATGGGAGGAAGCCACGCCATATTTTGGAGCTCCCACCCCGTTTTGGAGTTCCCGCCCCCATTTGGAGATCTCCAGGCTGCAGTTATACCCTTCTCCCCATTTTGGAGATCTCCGGTCTGCAGTTATACCTACTTGGAGATGCGCAGGTCCCGCGGGTCCCGCTTTTATGAAATTATTTGGCCCGCCCCAGCCCGCCCCGCACCACTGTAACTATTTTTACAACCCGCCCCGCCCCGCACCCGCGACCATTAAATAGACATACTAGGCATTGTAATGTAAATGAAAACAGCCTTTATTTCAGCCTGAAAGTGCTTGGAAACATCGCCCTGTAAACTGGCAACAACATACCATTATGAATATGAACCATAAATCAGGTCATATTAATAACAAGATAATGATAAACATTTTCAACATTTACAAAGCAGCGTTTGTATTCATCTAATAGGCTAAACAATTTTTTATTTCAGATTTGTATAGGCCTACAGTTTACAGCCTACGCTACATAACCACTGAACTTTTGTTTTATTTAACACACGGAAATGTTCATTTAGCGTTTTTACGTTCGCTGTGCAAAAAAAGAATGGCATCCATTGTACCGGGGTTTAATCTATTACACCTAGACTCCAGCACCCGGCCAGCAGAGCTGAATGTGCGCTCACTTGATGCGCTTGTGGCTGGGAATGGGATACAGAGCTGCTTGGTGCTTTCGTGACGTGTCACGTGACGCCAAAGGTTTGGGGACATCAAGCAAGTTACGTTGCTACGTAGGCCTTCGTATTGTAACCTTATCAAAGAACGTAATAAAATATGAAAATAGATATTCCCAAATATTTAATATTGGCTATAGGGAATTGCACGCAACATACATGGATTTTTTTTATTTATTTTTTTACGCCCCGGATCCAACCCCACCCCCTGGATCTTTGTTCTGCAGTGAGGGGCTACTGATATTTGTAGCAGTAACAGTAATTAAGGGGACGGTCTCACGTCGATTTTCTCTCAAATGAATGCAGTTCAGTTAAAACTGTAATAATACAGATTTGGCAACCTCTCCAGTGAGTATTTGTGTTTGTGCTCTGAAGACTGTCAAAAGTTTATTTTCACAAGATGTTTTTGTAGCGTACGTTGAGCGATGTAGCCAATCATAGACATCTGTTGATTTCTTGAACACCTCTGATTGGCCATTGCTGTTCAAAACACTGGATTTTTTAAGACAACCGAGTTCTGCATGCTCGCGAATTCTCTCATTGTAACAAAGTTTATACAAAATGTAAATAAGAGACCCATTGTGCAATGTAGAGAACTTAATTTATTATAACAGAAATATGGTGAGATCCTGAAGAGAGTTAAAGGAAGTGCTCTTCTTTAGGCTATAATCTATTCAAAATTTGAATAAAAGTTTTTTTCTTTTTCTTTTTCAGCTGCTAAGAGGACAAACGATCACATACAGTTATGTTCAAAATAATAGCAGTCCAATATCACTAACCAGATCAATCACTGTTTTTGGCAGAAATTATATTTCTACATGGCAAATATTTTACTAGTAGGTGTGGTAGAGTAATAGAAAACCAACAGACCCAACAGTCATGACATGCATGCTGTTGATTCTGTGCAACTAAATCATTAATTGAAAAGGGCGTGTTCAAAATAATAGCAGTGTGGAGTTTAATTAGAGAGGTAAACCATTCTGTGAAAAAACTGGTGTCAAACAAGTGGCCCTTATTTAAGGACGAAGGCAGCAAATGTTGTACTGTGCATTTCTGTCTGAAAATCTGAGTAAAATGGGTCATTCCAGACATTGTTCAAAAGAATAGCGTACTTTGATTAAAAAGTTGATTAGAGAGGGGAAAACATTTAAAGAAGTGCAGAAAATGATAGGCTGCTCTGCTAAAATTATATCAAATGCTTTAAAATGGCAAACAAAACCAGAAAGATGAGGACGAAAACGGAAAACTACCATTCAAATGGATCGAAGAATAGCCAAAATGGCAAAGACTCAGCCAATGATCAGCTCCAGGGTGATCAAAGAAAGTCTAAAGTTACCTGTGAGTACTGTAACAATTAGAAGACGCCTATGAGAAGCCAAGCTATCGGCAAGAAGCCCCCGCAAAGTCCCCTGTTGAAAAAATGAAGAGGTTACAATTTGGCAAAGAACACATTGACTGGCCTAAAGAGAAATGGCGCAATATTTTGTGGACTGATGAAGCAAGATTGTTCTTTTTGGGTCTAGGGGCCGCAGACAGTTTGTCAGATGACCCCCAAACACTGAACTCAAGCCACAGTACACTGTGAAGACAGTGAAGCATGGTGGCACAAGCATCATGATATGGGAATGTTTCTCATACTACATGTTGGGCCTATTTATCGCATTCCAGGGATCATGGATCAGTTTAAGTACATTAAAATACTTAAAGAGGTTATGTTGCCTTATGCCGAAGAGGAAACGCCCTGGAAATGGGTGTTTCAACAAGACAACGACCCCAAACACACCAGTAAGTGAGCAGCATCTTGGTTCCAGACCAACAAGATTAATGTTATGGAGTGGCCAGCCCAATCTCCAGACCTTAATCCAATAGAAAACTTGTGGGGTGACATCAAAAATGCTGTTTCTGAGGCAAAACCAAGAAATACAGAGGAATTGTGCTATGTAGTGCAATCGTCCTGGGCTGGAATACCGGTTCACATGTGCCAGACTCCATGCAACACAGATGTGAAGCAGTTCTCAGAAACCGTGGCTATACAACTAAATGTTAGTTCAGTCATTCACAAGAAAGCTAAATCTTCAAGCATTTTTCAGTTTAAACAGTAAATGTTTGACTTTGTAAAGAAAAATTCAGACACTGCTATTTTTTTGAACAGCCTAATATTCCTTTTTCTTCACTTTCTGTAAAGTAATAACAAATTTGCAAAATTTTTCTTCATGTTTTGATTTAGAATAGAATGTGCAATGTTCCCAATGCATTTGTGTGTATTGAAGTAAAAGTTATTATAAGGATTTTGAGCTTTACTTGCTTTTTTAAACACACTGCTATTATTTTGAACATAACTGTACACTGTAAACACAGCAAAGTTTCGGGAGTTCCTCGTAATGCCATATTTCACTTTCGAAATTGCAATGTTTGACATTGATAACCATGGATGAGAGAAAAATATAATTTGTCATAGAGATGTGGAAGCAATGTAAATGCAGACTAATAGATTTTTTTTTTTTTTTTACATTTTGTTACAAAATGTTTTTGAAAAGCGTTTGCAATTATTTGTAAAATCAATGCCTTGTGCATCACAACTCGCTCACAATGCTATATTCTTCTTGTGTTGAAAAGTTAAGTCTGTTTGTATTGTAAAATACTAGTCATCATGACATTAACAACTAGGCATGTCTAGCCCACCCTCCGTATGAATTCTTCTGACTGCCAGTTGAACTCAAAAGCTGCAGCACAGTTATGGGAGCGGCCAGGTCTGACACAACAAACGTCCTGACATTTGAATGTGTTTCTGTTAGGTTTTCAGAGCCCATGAATTTAAAAGTAACCACAGTCCTTCAGATATAATTAGAGTGTGTAATTCAAAGCGTTAAATATTTATTAAATGAAAATATAATTGCGTGCCATTAAAAATCAGACTGTAAACAAAATGTACATTGGCACAACTGAAAATCTAGATGTTCTACATTTGGTTTTGAATAAATGTCAAAGAAATCAATAAATAAAAACAAAGTTTACTTACGTAACCCTAAACTTAATGTGTCTTGACTTTAGTTTAACGTTAGAGTAAAGATGTTCTCGAGGCTCTCTCTCCCTCCGCGATACTTCTCTGCGCGCACTGAACGGGATCGCAGGTATTTATCACAACGGATGATGAGGTTGTCTCCTAGTACCCGCCCATCGTTCTGTAGCTGTCTTTACGTTAAACGGTCGATTTCTGAGAAATCACTTATATATTGACCGAACCGAACCTGTTGTTTCACTTTTATTTTCACTTTCGTGTCAGCATCACTGATTCGCCAACATTCCCCGTCTCCGTACCATGTATGGTGGAAAAGATAACGAAGTAGCCTATCACACAGGAGGAGCCTATGGGGGGGTTAAGCCTCTTGCTCCAGTTGTGTTGAGACTACTAAAGCAGAAACCTCGCTAACACGACATTTTTACGTCGTCTAACTATCGGTAAGGTAATAAATTGTTTGATTAAGTCAATACATTATTAAAAATTATAAATATAGCTTACTTTTCAATGTTAAATCACTTTTAAGCAGGTCTACTTACCATCATCCCAACTGCACGCTCGCACGACTGTTTAGTACGCTACATCTGTTCAATTTCATAATGATTAACTTTAGATTTGAGGTCAAATGTAGTCTGCACCTATTTAAGAAACTTTTGACACTTGACATAACGTTTAAACAACATACACTGTTCAACAGCATCAACGTAAAAATGTTATTTTTACACGCTGTAATTAGGACTGGGCATGAGAATCGCATGAGATATATCGCCCAGCCCTAGCTGTAATTATGTTTTTGTTATTTCGCAGTCATGGCGTGTAGCAGGCTCATGTCCGCTCCAGTTTGTCTCATTGAAAATGATGAAAATGGGAAGCTGCGTGTGGGAAAAGAGGCCAAAAACATTCTGGATGGGATCAGTGAGCCGGTGGTGGTGGTGTCTGTGGTGGGACTCTACCGCACGGGGAAGTCTTATCTTATGAACCGCCTGGCAGGACAACAGTCCGGTGAGAGAAAAAGCTTGAAGTCTTTCTCATGTGCGGTGCAGATATGATGATGAGGACAGAACAGTGTGTCTGTATCGAAGTATCTGAAAACACTAACTACGTTAAAATCAGAGCATTTTATGAAAAAAAAATAACCGTAATAAAACAATATAAAATAAAGCAATAGAACAATATAATAATAAAACAAGAATGGTGAATGATTGTGTGTCCAGATGCGCTACTTTCCTGCTCTTTATACAGACTTGAATAACTTGAATACACCTCTCCTATGATTTATGTCTGAAATATCTTTTTTTTTTTTTTTTCAAACACCCTCACGTTTAACTCTTTAATATGCAAACAATTTGAGTTTTGGAGATGAATGTACTAGACTCTTTTTAAAAATATTTAATAAAGGGCATTATATTCCAAGTGTTCTTGGGCACAGTTTGATAGCTTAGGGTCATAAATAGACAAACGTGGTTATAATATACAATCATATAATATAGTTTTGTCATTGTCATTTGACATTGTATATGCATTTAAATGTATAACATGCATATGTCATCTTGGATAATTATATGTCATTGTGATTGTCTCAGGATTTGCTCTCGGCAGCACTATTGAATCAAAGACCAAAGGCATCTGGATGTGGTGTGTCCCTCATCTCTATAAAGAAGGACACACTCTGGTGCTGCTGGACACAGAGGGACTTGGGGACGTAAGGAAGGTAGGAGAGGAAGACATCAGCAGTGATGTTTTCATAGCAAATGCCTCCATTGCAACAAAAATATACATTAATTTCAGCATAAGTAACTATCATATTTATCCACTTACTGTAGCTGAAAGAGTCTTAATATTTCAGGGGGATGAGAAACACGACACATGGATCTTCTGTCTGGCTGTTCTTCTCAGCAGCACTCTAGTGTATAACAGCTTAGGAGTCATTGACAACACGGCACTGGAAAAGCTGCAGTATCCTTCTCACACAATAAACACAAAACATGCACATCCAGTGCAATAGATTGAAAACAATCTCTCATAGCACCAGTGTTATTCTTCCTGAACTGCGCTGAATGTAGCTATGTTACTGAGCTGACGGAGAACATTCGTGTGAAGGCAGAAGTGAGTCAAGATGAGGACACGCCGGTAGATTTCATGCGTGTTTTTCCATCGTTTGTCTGGGCTGTTCGGGACTTTACTCTGGAACTGAAAATAGGAAATAATCCAATAACATCAGATGAGTATCTGGAGAGTGCACTGACACTCAAATCAGGTGAGGCATTTCACAATTGAGTGTAAACGCAATATTCTCCATTCATTACCTTCAGCTGTGCCATATTTGAGCACAAAATTAGATTAAAATCTCTGCTCAAAAACCCCACCCTCCCAGCTGAGAACCACTGTTTTAGCAGATGCTAAAGAACATGGGAGAATTAGCTGGTCTATGCTGCTCTATTCAGCAAGGAATAGTGATCGATTTAAATATAATACACGGAAGCCGTTCAAATTATTACTGCTTGTTTGGAATGTTGTTTCTTATTTTAGGCTGTTCGCCTCAGAGTGAGCAGTATAACCTGCCCCGCCGCTGTCTACGCCATTTCTTTGCGGTGAGGAAGTGCTTTGTCTTCCCCCGGCCTGCTAGTACGCAAAACATGAGAAGAATGGAAGAGCTGACTGAGAAAGATCTGGATTCAGAGTTCCTTGAGCAGGCAAACACCTTCTGCCATTACATTTTTGACAGTGCAGAACCAAAAACTGTCAGCGGAGGCCGTATAATTACTGGAACAGGTGTGTACTTTCATAGAAGCCCTTGTAGAAAATAAACGTTGTAGTGAATCTTCTGATCTCTTTTTAGACACATGACATCCATCAATCTAAATATTAGCGATGCGCAATATATTGGTTTCTAGCTGTTTTTTTTTAAATTGGTTAGTATTATAGACTTTCTAGAGATATCTGCTCCACTAGCAGCAAATATGACACTAATGATGTCTTTCAAACACATAGTACTGCTCCAAACTCTTTTCTTACATTTTGGGTGTTGTTCCAAAATCGTTTACATAATCTGTGTTTCCTGACAGCTCTGGGTAATCTTGCTGAGGTTTATGTAGAGGCGATCCGCAGCGGGAAGATTCCTTGTTTGGAGAATGCAGTCGTGTCTCTGGCTAAGATCCAGAACGTCCGTGCAGTGGAGGAGGCCCTGCAGTTCTACATGACAGAGATGCTCAGCATGGCTCAGCTTCCTATGCGCCCAGAAGAGCTGTCCGACATCCACAAAATTGCAGAGAAGAAAGCAGTTGAAGTTTTCATCACCATGTCCTTCAATGACAATGACCAGATCTACCAACAAGAGCTCATGGTAAAGTACCTGCTGACCCAAAAAGCTCAAATAAACAGTATGTAAACGTAGAGTACAAATTTAACAGTTCATCACATTTTCTCTGTTTCTTTCATTTGTTTTAGGGGAAAATGTATGATGAATATCAGCAGATGTGCCAGCAGAATCAGGAAGAATCTATCAAGCAGTGTAAAGCTGTTCTGGGTGAGGTGTTTGATACACTGGAAAAAGGTGTTTTTGATGGATCATACCTGAGGTCTGGAGGATACCGACAGTACAGGGACACACTCGGACATCTGACCAATGACTACAGAGCAAGAACACACTCACAAATAATGGTACAGTTCACACACACATGCTTTGCTTTAGATGGTCACAACAGCACTGATCAACATCTTTAATGCTGATAAAGGTTAAAAATAACATGCAGTCATGAAATACATACAAAGATTTAGAATTGTTCATTCCATTGGATGAGATAAAGACTTAAGGCCACTGCACACTGAGTCCGAAATTTTCGCATGCGTTTTTCCGTATTCCCCATCCTTTCCTATCAAAATGCATACAACGGATGCGAAAACGCAGAAAATCGAACCTGATCCGAATTTTTTTTGACGGACGTAAGTTTCGGAGGCAGTGTGCAAACGTGATTGACACAACGTGAGGTCGTATTTATTTTTTAACGTGCGAAAATTTCAGACGAAAATTTCGGACTCAGTGTGCAGAGACCTTTAATGTTAAGACTCAGGAGCTCTTATTTAAGTTCTTTCTTAAAAGTCCTACAGCACTACTCTAGTGATCACACTAGAGCCCAATCCCATTTCTACCCCTTACCCCTACACTTACCCCTACCCCTCCATTTCGTGTGTTCATGTGAAGGGGTAGGGGTGTCTCAATTCTCTTTTGGTTGGAGGGGTATGGCTAAGGGGAAGGGCCAGATAGCCCTTCAAACGAAGATTTTTCGGGACCACACTTCAAACTAAGGGGTATGAGAATTATTTCGGCATAAACCGGCTACGGCAGCAACATGGCTGCCCAAGTGAACAAGACACATAAATGTATGCATTATTACGTAGGTGAAGGGGTATAAAATAGAATTGGGATTAGGCCTAGATGTCCCTATGCCTAGACTTCCATATTACGTGTCTTCTGATACAAAATCTCTATTAGTTGTTCAATGAAAATCTCACAAAAAGGTGCCATGTGGCTTTAGAAGACTTGATGTATTGATCAATGGTGTTTTAGTATTATTTATATGGTATTGCAGTATTAATATTTTGAATTAATGTTTTTTTATTTTCACTTTTCATTTAAATTTTACAGTAAGCTTTAGTCAGTTTTTTATTTTTATATTTCAGATTGCTGTAGCTTTTCTTCAACATATTTAAATTTGTTGCCAAAGCAACCTTTTTTTTTGTTTTTCATCTAATATGTATATTTATTTCAATTAACAAACTATTTTTAATAGATTTAGTATAAAAAACACTTATGGATTACTTGCAGCACGTTTTAAATGATACTGGACATTTTTTCTACAGAGTGAAGAAGTGTTGAGCAAGTTTTTGAAAGAAAAGGAGGATATTGGAAATATGATTCTACAAGCTGACCAATCTCTCAGTGAAGCGGAGCAGGAAAAAGAGGGTACAGTTCAAATCAGCTGCACACTTCTCTATCATTTAACCATCACTCAAGGCTCTCAGTGATACACAAGATAGTACAATGACTACAAAGAACTGTAATAGACAAACTCAGCAATTGATTTGACATCAGAATTAGTTCATTATACTGTCTCTCTTTCTTTATATAGTGGAGAGGTTGAAGAATGAGATTCTAGAGCAGCGCCAAAGAGGTCTAGAGGAACAGAACCGGTTACAGGAGCGGACGTTTAAAGACATGCAGAGATCCCATAAGGAACATGTTAATCAGATCATTCATCAGATGGAAAGAGAGCAGGAGAGAATGAGGAGAGACAATGAACGAGTCCTGGAAGCCAAACTAAGAGTAAGAACAGGACACTTTCTTTCAAATCATGTACTTTGCTTTGTTCCAGAAGTCACCTTCAAAGGTCAAAGTCATGGTTAGCAATTCTTTCACTTGTGGCTGTTTGTGTTGTATTGCAGGAGAAAGATGCTCTTCTACAGAAGGGTTTACAGGAGCAAGCCTCCCAGATGCAGAGGCAGATTGACCGCTTAAGATCAGAAATGCATAAAGAAGAGAAGTCAAAACCATCCACATTAAGCCGGATTGCGGACGGTCTCAGTGCCACCGCAGAATTGATCTTGCCAGGCTTTGTCATGAAATGGTTCAAATAAGCGTGGTTTTTGCACCGAGTAAGCTTCTCTCACACAAAGATCCGTTCACTCCAAGAATGATAAGTACATTAGTTTCCACACCAATTATAAGCATGCACTGATGTCATCTGCCACTTTATAAGCTCAAGCGCTTTAATTTCAGGTGGATTCTGATTGGCTGTCAATGTTTTTACCACTCATCTGCTGGAAAAAAACTAAATCGTTATGAAAGTGCAACTGTCATGCAGTAGATGTGTGGAATTTGCCATTTAAATTTTTTAATTCTGAAAGTTTTTAAAAACCTTATTATAGTTATCATCCTTGGTGTAAACAGGCCGTAAGCCTCCAAGAAATCACATTTATGGTGCTTTCACTGTTATTTACTCTGGTGAATCCTTGTGAAAAACGGTTTAAAAAGCTGTTAAAATGCTAAAAACCATTTATGCCTTCAAAAAATACCTCACAAAAGAGCTCAGAAATATGTGACCCTCTCTGTGAGAACCCAGCTAAAGTCTTTTTTTTGTTTTCTACATAAAATCATCATTCATAAGGTAAAGAACATTCTGTGAAAATGTAACCTTTATATCTTTAATATTGACTGAGTAAGGCCATGTCAAATATTGAAATTACAGTGAAATTAATGGTTGAAATCAAACTTTGATGCTATCTCATAATTAGATTTTGAGACTTTAGCCTGGATTTCACAGAGAGGGTCACATATAGAAAAGTATCAATCCTTCTGTATTTTGTTAAAAATAACCACTTGATATTATGGATCCCCAAATCAGTTTACAGAAGAGATTTTGTGATGCAGTTAAAGCAGTTGATCTCATAGAGATTCTGCTGATCAGCCTTTTATTTAAGAGATCTGAAGACTACATAAAATGTCCTATATACTGTATATATATACTGCATTGCAATAACAAGCTCACACACTCAGTGCGGTCATGTATGTAATGGCCTGTCTTAAAGTTCAGAGGCAGACATCAGCCTCCTGAGTGTGTCTGACGACTCCGCTCGAATCCAGGGCTCGGTAGTGGCTGTATCAATGGAGCTGGGCCTACCAGGAGACTGCAGGGCAAAATGTTCATCACCGCGACTTGCTTCATCGTCATCATCAGAGCAGCCTCCTAAACACATAATTGAAATAAGTTGTGCATCTCCAGAATCATAAAACATACACAGAGAGAAACACACACACACACACCAGCTGTGGTGTTGTATTGGCCGAAGGCTGGAAGTCTCTTCATCCTGGGAGTGTTTGTGTCTCTGAGCTTCCTCATATTGAAGGACTGCAGCTGCACTGGCTTCCTCTCTACAGACTAAACACACACATATACACTGTTTATTATATCATGCTTGATGATTACAGTAATGTCATCATGTGTAAAATATGCATAGGTTAATAATAAATAAAAAGTGTAAATGGGAATTATGTAGTGATAAATCCAGTAAAAAAAAGATAAACTATATATTAGTTACTTCTAGGTAGTAAGCATATGCTTAGATTACCACTCTGGGCATTCTCTCATCTGACTTCATGAGGTGCATCCTCATTTGATCATTTAACTTATGTTTAAAAATATTTAAAAATCAAAGTATTAAAAAAATCCCTATTTTTTGTATGTTTAAAAGTGTTGAAATATTGCATATCATGAACTGTGCAAAATGTGTTTTGTTTTGTTTTTTCAAGTTTGCCCAAAATATCTAATAATGAATCAACTGACACAAGAAAAAACAAAGTAAAATGCAATAGCATGCAATTCTATCAGTATTTTTTTGCACTCGAGTCTGTAAGTCACTATACAGACATGTTTAGATGTTTCAGTGTGAATTACCTGCAGGTTTGCTAGTCTGCGTCGCTCTCGTGCAGACAGTTTAGCAGATTTCCTCTCAATGTCTGGAGGAACTGGGAAAGCAATTCCATTCTGATCTAATGACAAATAATACGACAACTGTACACCAGCAGAAAGCAATCAGCAGTGTGTATTCAAACAAACAGATGTATGAGAGAGTCAAAATGTATATCACTATGAAAATAAATATCTTGTGAAATGTTGTTGATAAAGTGTGTTCATATTTTTCTTTAAAATAAATGTCACTTGGTTTGATGTTTTATAACAAAACGGAAAGATATTAATACATTTTTAAGTGTCCAAACTTTTGGGGCCACTGTATATAATACAATAATTTTTTTTTGGTTAAACTCATCAAGCAATTAAAGAAATGTGTGATCCCACCAATAAATTCACTTTCTGACAGAAGCACAGATCCTCGTCCCCCCTCAACATCTCTGTTCCTCTGTGTGAAAGAAAAGCAGAACTGCCATGTTAAACATCATTCAGTACTGATGGAGCTGCTTCTAGTGCAGAACACAACGGAAATAAACACAGGAAATAACAAGCACGCCTTACATTCATAGTGAGAGAGGAAAACTTACAGACTGCCGTGTTCTAGGAAGAGGCATAAAGGCATCTGGAAAAAAAGAAAAAAGGTGTCAGTTCTACACAAAGGATGGATTTACATAAGATCAATTAAGCTCTATTAATTTATTAATTAAGCACAGTCACGACTCACAATATTTATTTTTAGCTGACTACAAATGACTTTAGTATGATTTGACCACAAGGAACTACAAACACTTGTAAACTAATATTTATTTCAGTAATTACAATCCTCATAGCTCAGTTCTTACCCCTGTACATGATGTCATCGGCTCCCTTAGAGCTGATTGGCTCAGTGCCACGGGCGGAGGGGCCTCGCACAGGCATACGCAAACGAGCCATGTCAAACACATCCGTCCTGTGCCTGCAAACACACAAGTGCTACATTGTAAAAACAGTCACAGTTGAAGGCATTGTTAGGCACGCTGGAGTGCCTGCAAATACATTAGTTATGATTATTAACAATATTGCTTTTATAAAACAGTGACTGCATGATAAAATATTATAGACGTAATTTATTAAAGTGTTATTTTATTAAGAACATGTAACCTTTTTCTACAGGATATAATGTGTTATGCTATATATGAGTGCTGCACATACAGTAGAGAACAATTGTTTCCCTGGGATACTGATGTATTTATGCGGACCAATCACTATGTATAGCTGAAAGATTTTTTTTTTTTTTTGAATATGCAAAAAAATGCATCCAAACAAACTGAATGAAAACCTTACTTTAGCAAAATCAGATTAAACCAGCCAAGACCAGGAAAGGCTGATGCTTATGCCTCTGGTACATGTTGACTAACAGGTCACATGTGGCTAATTATTAAAACATCCCTTCACTGTCAAATTAAACATTACATTTAAACATCATCAAAATAACACACTGTACTGTACCTGTCAGTGAAAGGGGAGGGAAAATGCTCCCACTCCGTCTGCAAGAGCTGCTCCTCTAGACGCCGCTGTTCACTGCGCAGACGTCTTCTTAACGCACACAGCTCATTAACAACCTCACTTCTGTCCTCTGAAGAAAACAAATACAGTAAACCCTCCAAAAATATGTGAGGATGTGGTATTAGCTAGTGAAAATTAAATATACTTAACTAAAGACCAGAACTAAAGAAAAAAAATGCTTTAGGGATCAAATATTCATAATGTTAATTAAACCTGAAATCACCCAAATTTTGGGGACCTCTCATAATGAATAATAGCTTCATAATGGACTAAATCATTTTTTATTCAAATCTGAAAATTGCAAATCATTTCTGTAAAGGTCAGGTTTAGCGTGTAGCAAATAGTATTAGATTAATATATAAAAACAAAAAAGCCAATAGGTCATCTCCGTCATGATACAGTATGTGTGCACATGTATGAGTGTTTACTCTCTGTTCTCTGGTTGTTTCTGAAGTTTTCTGAAGACGGAGGAGCCCGAAGCGCAGAGAAATCCTGAAAAATATATAGACATTAGTGAGTGACAGTGTTGGGCTAGTTACTCAAAGAATTTAATATATTACTCATTACTAGTTACTCATTTCAAAAGTAATATTGTTACTTTACTTATTACTTTCTGGCAACAGTAATTAGTTACACTAGTTACATTACTTTTTCTTCACGCCCCACAGAAGTTGTAACTGTGTATCTTCCACATAAAATTCTTCTAGAATGTTACTAACAACATATTTCTGCCTCATCATTTGACCAAAATCCACATTGTATCGCAGTCAGAAGTTATTACAAACACTCAATAGTGATTAACAGTGACATTTAAGTAAGTGTTTTATTAATCTCATTAATTGTCATGTGTAGCTGGAAGCTAATTGTAATTTCTCCGTTACCCACATACGATTATATTTCATAATTTATTTTATCAAATCACATAAGTTTGTAAGAAACTGTATAATTTTCCAAAAAGATGTTTAATTATAGTAATATAATGTACCACATGCTGATCAGAGGGATGTAATGTCAGAGTAAAGTAATACACAACAGTGTTCAGATCATCTTTTTTCCTAACAAAATCAATATAATGCAATATTTCTATCTGCTAAATGTAAGCTTTTCCATATTCCAAGCTTGCCTGCTACACTGGGGACATCACATGCATGTGCGAGTCGTGAAATTTATGAAAATAAATCTAGGAATTATTTGATTCTTGGATTTTAAATCATCGGGGTTGAGGCATCAAAAGTAACCAAGTAACTAAGCTGTTTTATGGATGGTAACTGTAATATTATTACTGAAATCTTATAAGTAATTAGTTACACTACTAGTTACTGCAAAAAGTAATATTATTATAGTAACTAAATTACTAGTAACTAGTTACTGCCCAACACTGGTGAGTGAGAAGTGAACATGGTTGTTTTCAGTTAGCTGAAGTAAGGACCATAGAGTTTTGGTAATTAGACTGAGGGTTTGGTTACAAGCTCTTGAGGAGATAATCATGGTTGTCAGATCTGCATAACAGAACTTGCTCAAAACTAGCCCACTAACACTATTCCAAATAGCAAAACTCAAAACATGCCACTCCCATAACCTAAAATATAGTCACTGTTATGTGTTATACGCAATTTTATACACATTATGCGAACATGAGCATTTTCAGTGTTTGGCAGTTTTTGTTACCGTAGCATTTGAAGGGTTGCAGCGTTTATTTTGTAGGGTAGGGATAGGAGGGGATGGTGCACGCTGGACCTAAAAAAAAAAAACAACGACAATACTATCACACACTCATCTACATCTACAGAAATTGTCAGCAAATTTAGCTTAAATATACACAGCGTTTGAAATATAGCTCATTCCAGTAAATTTCACTTTCACACACCTGTTGCAGTCGTATTTGTCTCTCTTGCTCTTCCTGTTTTCTTACAGCTGCTCTCTCTGCCTCTTCTTCTTCTTTTTTCTTTTTCTCTGCATCCCTCCGTCTCTCCTCCACAAGACGAACAAGTTCTTCATTCTTCAGTTTTTGCTGCAAAATCATAAGGTTACTTAAAGTCAGCGGTGCTGGTCACTGAGAGTCTGAGGTCATCAGAAGAGCTCACATAATGCACTGGAAAATTAAACAACATGCATTTGATGGCATTTTCTTAATCACTTAAATTCCTTTATTTGAATGGAAAATGTGATTTAAAGTGAACAATTATCACATTATTATATTGTGCATCTCTAAAAATAAGACAGGCAGGAGTGCATGTGTGTCTGTCTGACCTCCAACTCTCTGCGTTTTCTGCTCTCCTGCTCCTCTTCATACTCTCTACTGATTTTCTCTCTCTGTTCTGCCAGTCGTCTGTCCTCCATCTCCTCTTCTGCCCTCATCCGCTCGCTCTCCTCCGCCTGCTTCCTTCGCTTTTCTTCTATCTAATGTCACAGACACACACACAAAAAAAATACACACATGAAAAGATCATTGTTTATATACAGGTACAGTGGAATACAAAAGTTTTAAAATTGAACCACACTGAAAATCTGTGATACAATATTATAATTTATAAATATATGTATGAATGTGAAAAGTCTGTGTATATACACTACCGTTCATAAGTCTGGTGTAAGTAATATTTTTTGATATGTTCATAAAACAAGTCACTTAATCTCACCAAGGCTGCATTTATTTGGTCAAAATGCAGTAAAAACAGTAATATTGTGAAATAGTATTACAATTTAAAACAACTGTTTTCTACTTTAATGTATTTTAAAATGCAATTTATTCATGTGAGGGTGAAACTAATTTTTCAAAATTTCAAACTCATTACTCCAGTCTTCAGTGTCACATGATCCTTCAGAAATCATTCTAATATGCTGATTTGGTGCTCAAGAAACAGTTATTGTTATCAATTTTTAAATCAGTTGTGCTGCTTAATATCTTTGATGAAATTAAACAACATAGGAGTTCATATTAACAGCCTAACTACAGTTCTGTTCAGTTTAACGCATCTTTGCTGGATAAAATATTTAATAATAACATATATTTTTTTAAATCCTAAAAATCTTGAAACTCAAAACTTGATCAGTAGTGCATGTGTGTACCTGGTGTCTCAGGTAAGCTTTGTATTGGTCTTGCTCCAGTAGTTGCTGGGGTGACAGGATCTGATTAAACACATTTCCTCTCGCAAACTGTGGAGTGTGTGTCTCAACAAATCCTTCAAACACACACACATTCGACTTGAGGATGTAAACAATCACTAAATACACATCATGCATGTTTGTATGTAAACTAAAACGTGTGTTAGCATGTTACCTGGCCTCTCCGGCCTTTGTGGTGGTGCTGCAGCTGCCACATTCAAAAGATGCATCTGCTTCAGATCAGCTACACACACACACACACACACAAACACATCATTTCTATAGTCACATGTTTCATAATTAACAGGAGATTAAATCATACTAAATAAATCATACTGATTAGACTTCCAGTGCTGTCTCTGAGTGGTGCACCAGCTCCGCCTCTTCCCCAGGGTTCATATGCTCTCATATCGGCTTCAAGTTCTGCCTCCAGTCTTCGCTTCTCCTCTCTGTCCACCCTCCTCTGTGCGGCCCGCTCCTCTATCTACTCACAGGGCACACAAACAAACAGCCTAATAAGCTGGAAGTCTTCAAGAAGCATTCTAAAGCTCTTTTTCATGTCATATAAATGCAAACCCAGTGTTCATGAAGACACACCCACTTTTGACTATGTCATTAAGAAATACTGATTAATATGTAATAAGGACACACCCCTCAGTGAATATGTAATAGCACACCTGCTTTCTGAGCTCCTCTTTATAGCTGAGTCTATCTGTCTTTGCGTGATGTGCAGGAAACGCTAAAAGACCTGAACCCACAACTTCATTCTCACCCAGAATCCTCCTGAAACACACAACAAGCACAAATACACCCCAAAAACAAGATGTGTATTAATTGTCTGCATACAGGCATATAGTTTAAAAGTGTGTCTTTGACAGTGAGAAAAAACAGCTTGGGTTATAAATTCAAAACTAGCTCAATGGTCAATCAAAACTAGTCCAATGACGCTATCCCAAATATCAGTATACTCAAAATATGTCACTCCCATACCTAAAATACATTATTTACAGTCACAGTTATGTGTCTACATGATACGTTTTATGGGAAGAAATATATTTGTATTTGCCAGTCTTAGGTACAGTCAGAGAGCTATAGAGTTAGCGAGATCTAACAATTGCTACTAGACAACTTCATCTGGTGTTACTGCCTGTTTCTAAACACCCACGATTTATGATCAGAAATGTGTCTGGAAAATTGCATTTTTTGTGAGTGTTTGTGTCGGTTGCACTCTTACTGTCTGTAAGTGCTTCTGCTGTGTGGACTGAGTGGCTGTGGCTCTCCTGATGATGTTGAAAAAGAAACTCCCGTTATTGGGCAATCTGTGGAAACACACACACACAGAGTAATAATGTAGCACCAGTAGGAATCTGATGATAAATGGATTTAAATATTGGTTTTCATGCTAAGTAGATTCAACTAGTTTTGAATCAGTATACAGAATACCCAACACAGTGCCAAAATTATTTACAGCACAAACGTAAACAAATGTGATTCATAAATATTGATGCACCCACTCTCTGCACACAATATTTCACTGCACAAAACCATGTTTATCCTCAATGCAAGTAAACTCATATTTAACGTAATCTGCTGTGTCATATGTTTGTCTTACAGCCTCTACTGGGACTCAGCAAACTCTCAGCATCATTAATTGGAGTCTTATAGGCATCTGTAAGGAATGGGAGTTGAGTAGGGACAAAAGGCATCCTGCAGAAAAAAACAAAAACATGTTTGTGAGCTTGAAGTACAGCATGTGCAAATATGTGTGTTTTTGTGTTTGCACTTATGTATATCCTTATATACCTGCATGGAGACACAGGGTCTGTCCTGTATTGCAGAACACCCTCAGGAGGCTCAGCAGTGTCCAGGTGGATGTCATCCCTTGGGTGCTTTCTGTACGCAGACACCTCACTCGCAAAGAGCTGCTTTAGAGGTAAAGGTCAGAAAATCAGCACAAGATTGTCAACAAATATGTGCACACACACAAACACACACATTGTTACCTTTTTCTCAGCATCTGTTGAAACTCTCAGGTCCAGTTCCTTCTCCCTAAAGAAAGTTGAATTACAGGGGTTGTTCATGAGAGTGGCATGAATGTTCTGCCCAGTGTCTCTTTTGTGTTCCACAGAAGAAAGAAAATTGGGTTTGGAACGTCATGAGAGTCAGTAAATTAATTTTCATTCTTGGGCGAATTATCCATTTTATTTTTATGTTTCTTATGAGGTAACAAACGATTAATCGCATTCAAAATAAAGGTTTTGTTTACATATTTGTATGTGTACTGTGTATATTATGTATGTATAAATACACTCATATACATTATATATTTTAAAAATACTTGCATGTATGCATTTATATTCTTATATTTTATATTATATATAAAAATATTTAATATATAAACATAACAGTCTTCTTAAATATATACATGCATGTGTTTGTATTTATTTATACATAATTAATATAAACAGTACACACACATACATTATGTAAACAAAAACTTTTATTTTTGGATGTGATTAATGGTGATTAATCGTTTGACAGAAATTGAACAATATAAACCAAATACACCAGTCAGAGTATTATGCATGAACACACACCTCCTCCTGTGACTCTGTTTCTCTGTGATTTGTTCCTGTAGTTCACGTTTATAACGCTCCTTTTTCCTCTGCTGTGTGGCCTCCAGATCCACTGCACCTGTCAAACAAAATCAGCCATGTCAGAAGCCTGAGCCTAAAAATCAGTTAAATGGATGAATATCCTGTCATCATTTACATTTCCCAAACTGTATGACTTTCTTTCTTCCGCAGAACAAAAAAGAAGAGATTTGGAGAACATTGGGAACCTACTTTTTTGGAAAGTATTTTCATTCCCACTGACTTCCAATGTATAGAAAAAACACTGTTCCACAGTTTTAGAATGACAGTTTGCGATGGTGAATAAATAATGACAGAATTTTCATTTTTGGGTGAAGTATCCCTTTAAAATGAAATCAGAATTATTCTCCATCGAATGAAGCAATAAAACAACTTCTCCATTTATTAAGCCAATCAGAGCAGTAAAAAGGACCTCTAACCAATCAGAATCATGATAATAAACTCATACCTATTAAAAGTCCTGTGGTGCAAACTGTGTCCTGACTGGCCACAGATACAGATCTTTCATTGGCTTGGGTCGCAACGGATGTCGACATTCTACGACAGTGAAGTGAACAACAGTGATGAAGAAGAGATGAATGTGGGTGAAAACCATTCTGCCATTCAAAAAACTAATTAAAACGGCCAGTTTGCTGTAAATACTGTAAATCTAATCAGTGTATGCATCTTTTACCTGTTTCTGTGCTGTAGTTTGCTTGTGTGATGTCCTGTCTCTGTGAACAATTCCCCTCTTCTTATGAGAAAGAGAGAGACAGAGATAAAGATGATACTGTTATTATATATGCATAAATTATATAAATGAATATATTTGTGAATAAAAAAAATCAGAATCAGCCCATAGAGAATAAAATGGGTTCATGAGTCACCAGTATTAAACATCTTTCCCTCTGTCTCTGTCCTCACCTGTTTGCTGTTCTGGTGTCTCTCTCTCTCTGATGTCGCCTCCCTTGCAAAAGCATGAGTTCTTCATCACTGCAGTCTTCCTCAGAGCTACACACTCCCCATCCCAGCCCACACACGTCTGTAAGGGTGGCCACATCCCTCACACGGACCGTCTGAAAAAGTGAGCGAGAGAGAGTTGACCTTACAAAACAGTACTTTTGGCAGAACCATGGCACAGTAATAATATCAGACAGTAATATCATGGTAATGTATGATACACAAGCAGGTGATGTGGCTTTTCTAATGAAGTAGTTCAGAAGAAGTTGGAAGGGATGGTGGGGAGTTGGGTAGTGTCAAAAATGCCATTGTGCCATGTAGTAAAACATGGTAATACAACAGTAATGTTTAGAAAGTGTAATACACATTGCATTAAATATAATCATATTGTATCAGAATAGAATATGTGAGGTACAGAAGGAGGGAAACAGAAACAATCATGCTTTTGACCCAATAGCGTACCCTGGGTATTCGTCTTCTCTCTGGAACTGTGTGAATGTCTTCAGCTTCCCAGTGATCTTTCTGCAAGAGACACAAAGATAGAGAGAAATAAAGATTCTGGGTCTGTATAAAGGTTTATATTGTGTTTGAACTGGTTTTGCCATTGTGTCTCACCTCTGCCTTGTATTTCCTGTAATCATTTCTGAGTTCTTCTTGCAGTTTGTGTTTCTTTCTCTCATATTCCACTCCGAGTGGCAAACTTACTCCATCTACATAATGAAATTTCAAATACACACCTTTAAAACTAGGTATACATATAACAGAATTAAATTACAACCATATTAAAATGCAAACAAAGCTGTACCTTGCTGACTTGTGCATGGAGGGATGTTCTCTTTCTGGAGAGCATGGCCTGTCCGCCTCTGATAGATCAGTATTTAACAACATTAAAATGAAGACCAGTCACACACATTCTCTTTATCCCCATCATTTACTCTCTCTCACCCTCATCTCCATGTAAGGGGGCTCCTGTTCCAGACATGCCTTCTCCTCTGCTATCTTTGATTTCTGATCTTCCAGAAACTTCTCCAATACCTCATCCATCTGGAACACGTACAAAATATTAATGCAAAGCCGATCAAACATAAACTGCAGCTCTACAGCGCCACCTGTAGATACATATTATTTTACATAAACAATACCAGCAACACTTTACAGTAAGGTCCCATTATTTAATGTTAGTGCATGTACTAAGTTAACTAACAAAAAGAAATACAGTTTTGGTTACACTATTTTATTTTTAGGTGTCCCTTTTACAGTGTAATTATACATTTAAATACTTAGTAATATCAATTAATTACATGTAATTACTATATGGTTAGGGTTAGGATATGGTTTGGCTCAGGGTTACTTGCATGTAATTATGCATAATTTATTGTAGTTGCAATAGTAAGTACATGAAACGTGTAACAAGGACACATTAAAATAAAGTGTTACCACAGTTTTTACAGTATTTAATCATCTTTGTTTAACATTAGTTAAAGTACAACCGTTTATTCTCAGTTCATGTTAGCTCAGGTCTATTTAATAATATTAATACAACATCTGCTTTTAATATTACTTTACATGTATTTAACTATAGTTAACTAATGTGAACGAATGGAAACTGTAGTGTTACCACAATATCTATACGTATCTCTCTATATATCTTGATTTATAGATACAAAAAATACAGTTAGTTTTAACAATGAAAATAAGAGAAAAGATAAATAAAACACAATAAGCAAGTAATACATAAAACAAGTGGTATATGCAACAAATTTGACATTTTAGCCATGTAACCTAACGGAATGACATTCAGACATTTTAGGTGAGGTTCAAATACTTATGAACCACCCTTACAAACAATTACACCATGCTAACCGTTAATGCTTACACACCATGACAAAAAAAGACACGTTACACACCTCTCTGAATTCCTTCTGGAGTTGAAACTCAGTTTAATCTTCTGTCGACACGAGTCTGAATCGGAATACATCTGATCTTCCACTCCACAATAGAATCATCATCTGATCAGATCACATCGATATTAGGCATGCTAATAACGTTACTGAAGTGCGTTGTTGTTTATTTACTAAATCTAAGGTGTTATCTGATACAAACTCTATTCCGAACTAATAATCTCAACAGATAATGTACTACTGTCCTGGTTTCATTGGGTAAAGGTAATAAATGTGTCATCTGATATCTGGATCTGTTCATAAATTGGAAACAATCAATGTTTTAAATAAACTGTACATGTATCCAATATGTTAATCGGTTCATAATCTGATTTCACTGATCTCTTGACTGAATAGAAACAGAGCGCTGCTATTATTCCTCTCTTCCAGTCTTCCTGTCTTTCACTTCCTCTCTTCCGCTATTCCTCTTCTCCTCTCGCAGATGCTGATTTATATGACGCATGGATGGGCAGAAGCGGAAAAGGACGTGACGTTTTCTAGGCCAACCCGGAATGGGGCCATGAGTTTAAAATTTAGGTTTAAAAATAAAGTAATTAATTAAATTCGCTCTGTTCATTTCACAAAATTGGGTATTTTTGTGTAAAAAATTCTCATGTGTTTTTCTTTGGAAAATAAACTCATTATCCATGTTCTGTTTAAAATGCATCACAGGAGAATTTTCTGTCTGAACATGTCCTCTACATTACATTTATGTATTATGGCGTTCTGTAATGAGATTACTTTATAAACATTTTTTTTTGGGGGGGAAGAGAGTCAAATCACTAGTCTAATTTTACATCTAGCATTTTGTGTATATTTAGCCTACTCTTTATGAATTTTTTTTGCATAATTAAAAAAAAATGTATGATGTATTGGGAATTACTTATATTAAGAAAATGATCTTTAAAGATGACAAGTAATTCTGTCTTTTTTTTCTGAAAGTTATGAACATTTCCTCCACATAGCAAAGTATGCATTATGTTTAATAGCATTTTGTAATGGGAATTGCAATTTAGACTATTTTCAAATAAACTGGCCATAAACTTCATTCATAGCTAGCTTTACTATTTTGTGTACTTTTTTAATACTGGACTTTTGCATAATTCGACAAAAACACTGATTGAAAATGATGCACAGGTAAATGATTACATTCACAACAGCCTATTCACTTTTTGTGAATAGAAAAAAAGATAATTATCTCAAAGATAATAATTTAATTTATAAATATTAGTTCGCATTATAATAAACAATATTATTTGATATAGCTTATATAACTTGATATTACATTTTATTTTTTCAGCCTGTGTTCGTCCTCTATAAGAAAGAGAAAGAAACAATGTATGAAACAGTGTATGTTTATGTATCTAAACAACTGCAGTTTATTCTCACGCCCATGTAAAGATTGCTGAAGTAAATAAACACAACACAACCTTTGGCCTTCTTTGTATTGTGGTTATTGTAGTTTTGT
Organism: Schizothorax lantsangensis; assembly: GCA_027422415.1. NCBI lineage: Eukaryota > Metazoa > Chordata > Actinopteri > Cypriniformes > Cyprinidae > Schizothorax > Schizothorax lantsangensis. Next base: position 29,328,448 of record CM049845.1, read on the forward strand.
TAAAGTCACTTTTGTTATTTTATCGTATGATTCGTCCCAGTCGGTAGTAAACAATTATTGGATTTCGTAAATAAAAGAAAACCCAAACATTTTTGTATAATATTAGAATGCATTTTAATTATTATTTCTTTAAATAATGTCGTTAGAAGGCCTCTAGACCTGTGACGGTTAAGAACTTCATCTCCCAGCATGCCTTGCGCTGCCCATAGGGTCACGCTGTGTTACAGAACCGCTTCCGTGTTGTGTTTGTTACTGGAAAACAGAAACTGCGTGAGGTGACATATTTTTCTCTCGCCCGTCACTGATTAGACAGCAATGCTTTTGTAAACCGCTGCGTCAGAAGAGATATTAGATTGGACTATGTCGTTGATTCCGGGCTCAAAGCAGAAGGACAGGCGCATTTTATGCGGGATGTGCCCGGACCCGCAGTGCCAGGCGAAGCTCATCTTCCCCGCACACACCTCCATGAGCATCGAGTGCACTGAATGCGGCCAGAGACACGAGCAGAAGAACCTTGCGAATGTGGAGGAAGTGACTGACCCAGATGTAGTGCTTCATAATTTGCTGAGAAATGCTTTGTTGGGTGTGCCAGGCCCTCCTAAAAAGGGCTCCGAGCTGGTGAAAGTGATGGGACTGTCCAACTATCACTGCAAGCTGCTGTCTCCCATCCTCACCCGCTATGGCATGGACAAACAGACAGGCACTGCCAAACTCTTGAAGGAAATGAACCAGGGTGAGATCTTCGACTGCTCGCTTCTTGGGGACCGTGCATTTCTCATCGAGCAAGAGCATGTGTCCACTGTTGGGTATGGACGGGACCGGTCAGGGAGCCTGATCTACCTGCATGACACTTTGGAGGAGATCAAGAAAGCTAACTTGAATAGAGAGTGTCTTATTCCCGTGCATGTGGACGGAGACGGACACTGCCTGGTCCACGCCGTGTCCAGAGTGTTAGTTGGACGTGAGCTCTTCTGGCATGCCCTTCGAGAAAACCTAAAACTCAATTTTAAGCAGAACCTCAGCCGCTACAAAGCCCTTTTCCAGGACTTTATAGATGCCGCCGAATGGGAAGACATCATTAATGAGTGTGACCCGTTGTTTGTCCCTCCGGAAGGCGTTCCTTTGGGGCTTAGAAACATTCACATATTCGGCCTGGCGAATGTACTGCACAGACCCATAATCCTGTTGGACTCCCTGAGCGGCATCCGCAGCTCGGGGGATTACTCCGCCACCTTCCTGCCAGGCCTGGTTCCAGAGGAGCAGTGCCGAGGAAAAGATGGCACTCTGAACAAGCCCATCTGCATCGCCTGGAGTAGCTCTGGCAGAAATCACTATCTACCCCTAGTGGGCATCAAAGGCTTGCCTTTGCCCCGTTTACCTGCTGCACTGCTCCCGAAAGCTTGGGGTGTTCCTCAAGAGCTGATTTGCAAATATGTGAGCTTGGACTCCAACGGAAGCTGTGTGATCGGTGGCGACCGGAGCCTGCAGGATAAGTACCTGCTGCGGCTCGTAGGCGTGATGGAGGATGTCTTCATGGACAAGCACGGCATCCACCCTGCTCTAGTCGCCGATGTCAACCAGTATATATACCGACGCACTGGAGTGATCGGTGTGCAGCCGGAGGAGGTGACGGAAGCGGCTAAGAAATCCGTTCAGGAGGGTCGTCTCCATCGCTGCCTTGTCTGCAACGCCCTTTCGGAGCTCCATGTCCCAGCAGAGTGGCTCATACCGGGAGGGAAACTCTACAACTTGGCCAAGTCGACTCACGGGACGCTGCGAGCAGACAAGAACTACAGCTTTCCTTTAAATAGTTTGGTTTGTTCCTATAACCCAGAAAAAGATGTGCTGGTGCCTGACTACAAACTCAGCTCACTCACGGCCTGCACCTGGTGTCACGGGACTTCAGTGCGACGTGTTTGTGGCGACGGCTCCGTCGTCTATTTGGACGGAGACCGTACCAACACTCACTCACAGGGTGGAAAGTGTGGCTGCGGGTTTAAACACTTCTGGGAGGGGAAGGAGTACGATAATCTACCTGAAGCCTTCCCTATCACTCTGGAGTGGGGCGGCCGTGTGGTGCGAGAGACCGTTTATTGGTTCCAGTACGAAATGGATCCGACGCTCAACAGCAATGTTTATGACGTGACGATGCGACTTGTCACAAAGCACTTCCCTGGAGAGTTTGGCAGTGAGATTCTAGTCCAAAAAGTGGTGAACACCATCTTGCATCACACCGCCAAGAGGAGCCAAGATGAATACAATCCAGTTACCATTGAAGGTGCTCATGTGCAGGATGGGAGTGAATCAGCCGCTCACCCTCCTACTAAAATCATCCTGACGGGACAGAAGGGCAAAACCCTGCATAAAGAGGAGCTGGTGATGAGCAAAACCGAGAGGGTCTTGCAGCATAGCATCAGCGAGCAGGCGGCCTTGTCCCAGCGCCGTAGCACAGACCGCTTGCGCCAGCAGGATCCTCGCCCATCATCTCCTTCCTCTTCATCATCCTCTGCTCCTCCCACACCCACCAAAGTGCCACCCACCAGTGGAGAGAAGAAGATACGTGTAACGACCAGCGATGGGCGGCAGGCCATGCTTACGCTGCAGCCGCACACCACCTACGGTGAGCTCCAAAACTCCATCGTCCAGGTCTTCAACTTGTCGCCCGGACAGCTGTGCATCCGACACGGCTTCCCACCCAGAGAGCTGCCCCCGCCGCGTCCCGAGGACCAGAACCAGCCCGTGGCGCTTCAACATGGCGACCGCATCTCTGTGGAAGCACTTAAAGAGAGCTCACCCGATACTCACATGACCCAGACGCACTCTCACACGCCTCAAACGCACGCTCACACTGACCCACGACTCAGCCGCACCAGTAGCAGGGAACTTCAGGACAACATTGACCTTGAGATGTCATCACTGTGTCTCCTGGCAGCACTTATGGGTAAGACACAGCCTCCTGTTATAGATCTGCTTTATGAGAAGACACTAGAATCAACATCTACTTAAGAGTGTCTATGACTCACTGGATTGTATGATACAAGCCTATTTTTGTAATTTACACATCAGGATGATTGTATTATTATTATTTCTGATCATGTTTAATGAGTAATTATTGATACTAAACAAAAATGAAACTCTATGGTAAACAATGTGTGTGAGACCTGTCTTATTTAATGTGTTTTCTCCTGTTCTGTTTCTCTCAGGTGAAGATGTCTGGTCATATGCCAAGAAACTGCCTCACCTGTTCCAACAAGGAGGAGTCTTCTACAATATTGTGAAGAAAGACATGGGTAATCTGTCTTTTTTCCACTTTCTCACACACAATTTGAATTGAGTTTTCAAAATTCTAAATTGTGCTTGGCATGACAAAGTCTATATTATATGTGTTGCCAAAAGCATTTGCAGTAACACTATATTGTGAGATTTGAGAACTGGGTCTAATTTACAACTGGTTTTATTTTCTTAAAAATACTGAATAATTTTCATGATTTGTGGTGTGTATTAACACAGACTTTTGTTTGTTTTGCCACTGGCTGAGAGATGCAATGCAGTGGAGTTAAAAATAATAAAATTTAGATGAACTGAAACTCAAATTAACTCAAATTGAAAAGCTACAATTTGCATTTTTTTTTTTTTTTTTTTTTTTTTTTTTTTACTATATTTTGATTATTCTTTGCAAATTAAACTATGAGCATAACAATTTAAGTGAGAAGTTGAATTGAAAACTTCTGAAAAATTGATGTGTCCCTCTTTTTGCTTTACTGTAGCTCAAGCAGTAGAGTATGGCGCTAACAATTGCAAGGTTGTAGGTTTGAGTCCCAGGGAAATTTAAATGTGTTCCTTGATTGCAGTGTAAGTCACTTTGGATAAATGTAAATGTTCAATGACAGCAGGACAGAATGCATAAACTCCACAGGTTTGTGTAAAACCCAATGATCACGTTTTCCAGTGTGATTTGAAATGATCTTGTGCTTTACTAAATTCAAGAACATCTAACCATTCAACTGGTCTTTGTCACATATTTATTTAACTTGATGTGACCTAAAAATAGTTCTGAATCCGAAATATTTCTTTTAAAGTTAAAACTATTTGATTTGTTTATTTGTGTTTACAAATGTATGATATGCCTCCTGAACCAAAAATATATTTTATTACTTTTCTGTTTTTTGTGATTTAGTTTTTTGTTTTATTACTATTTTGTGTGTGTGTTGCTGTTCCACAAATACATACAATTCAATTGACAATATGATTTTTTTTTAATTGTTTGTATCATCCACCTTTACGCATACAATGAGAAACTGTGCTAATAATCTTTATTTCTGTGTTAAGGGATGTTGGATGGGAAGCACTGCACACTGCCCCATTTGTCGGGTAAGACGTTTGTGTTCAATGCTGCGGAGGAGCGTTTGGAGCTGTGTGTGGACACAGCCGGTCATTTTCCAGTGGGTCCTGACGTGGAGGAGCTTGTCCAAGAGGCCCTTTCCCAACTCCGCTCAGATGCTGCCTCCCATAGCCGCGAGGGAAGCCCCGCCCACGGCCTGCGATTGGGCACTGGCGGTGCAGTGCGCAGGAAAGAGCAGACCGTCACAGCCTTCCAGGGCAAAGGTCACTCATTGGGTTCTGCCCCTCCAGAACACCCACCAATCAGGCGGCAGCACAGCAGCGGTGTGGATCTCAGCAACAGCGCTCGCGGTGAAGAGATAACGTTGTCAGGGGAGGAGTTGGTGCGCGTGGCCCCGGGCATGGTCACTTTACGCGAGGGCCGCGGTTTGGGGCTGGAGCCCGCCGTGATCGAGGCCCAACGGCAGCGTCTGCAGGAGATGGTCTCAAACATACAGGCGTCTATGGACAAACACTTGCGCCAGCAGGCTGCAGCAAGGCATGATGTGAAGGAAGAAGAGGCTTCTGACAAACAGGAGGATATGGAAAGTCACGGTGCAGAGCCACCCAGCACCTTTGAACCCATGGACCAATCTTGATACTCCATTACCCATATAGCAGAGTGAGCTTCCTGGCATAGCACACATATACACACACACACTGTGATTCAAATTACAAATAATGGTGCAGCCGATTTACTAACATATGCGTCTTTTGAGTGTGAAACGCATTCCTTAAAAGTCTTAAGATGTGAAATTTGGAGTGATTATTACAGGAATTGAGTGTCGGCTTTCATTCACCTAAATATATACATGGTGCACAGATTTAAAGAGACAGTTCAACTAAAAAATTGAACATACTCATTTACTCACAATCATATCATTCCAAACCAATGCCTTACTTCTTCTTGTTGAACACAAAGAAGATATTTTAAATGTTTCTGTCCATATGATAAGTCAATGGGATACAAAATAACATTAGACCCAAATGTCTTCTTTTGTGTCTTGCAGAAGAAATAAAGTCATACAGAATGACATGAGGGTGAGTAAATGTTGACAGAAGTTTCATTTTTGGTCGAACTATCCCTATAAGATCACCCTTGAGCTTTGCTAGTATCCATGTAGTACTTAAATAATCAAAGTGCACTTTGACCCTCATTGCTGGGTTCACTGCTTTCTTACCAACTTAATTCACAATCCAATTTGAAACACTGACTTTCTTGCTTAGTCCAAATTTCAGCCCTGTGTCTGTGTGCACTAAGTAGGTAACAGGGTCTCCTTGATAATATGTTTGTGTCCTCAACACAGTTCTGGCCTGTGGAACAAACTTCTTCTGGGCTTCTCTACACACAATTCATTGCTGTCTATCCAAAGAGCACTACGCGGATTTCACGTTTACTTCATCGTCCCACTACACACTCGGAGCACAGAAACCTCTCTCAGCAGATCAGCATGGAGTATCCATACATCTGAGAATGAGTTTCTGTTCTGTAATCTCAGATTGGCCTTGTCAGCGTTGCCTTTAGTGCGGCCCAGGCTCATTATTTGGTTTTGTTGTACCGTTTTGCATGTCCTTTCTTCTTTAAACACTGTTCAGTACAAGACAATTCATACACTTAGTATTGGAATGTAATGTAGATTCTGGCAAAATCTAAACAGAAAGTAGCCGAGTGGGTGATCATTTCAGGATATTCTGATTCAGCGCTGTAGTAATATTGTTACCTGTGAGTTAGACCATACTAATATGCTTAAGTAGAGGGCAATGTGCATCAAGGACGGATTTCTTTTGAGTTCAGAAAAAAATGATATCCACATTCTGTTCTAGACAGATTTTTCTTGTCACCTTGGCAACTGATTCATATAAACCAAAAAAAAGGTTTACAGTAAAACAGATTAATAGAGCTGTTGAGATTTGTGCTTCAGTCACTGGGTAGAGGATAAAACCGATGGAAAGTCCTAGAGATTGTGTTGAACTCATATCTATTGAAACTTGCTGAGCTGTTGCATTTGGTGGTTAAACCTGTTGTTAACAGCCTTAATGAGTCTTTTACCCTCCCCGGCTCTGATCTGCAGTGTTTGTGTGTGACACACTTCCATATGACAGAGGATCCGTTCTGAGAAGATAAACTGGAGTATTGGAACGAGGCCTGACTTTGGTCCAAGGCCGAGCATGATGTGTTGGAGGCTTGATGAGCTTTTGATTTTAAAAGATTGGTTTTTGATTTTTAAGTCGACGACATCTATACCAGAGCACTTTTCTGTGTGGGCGTGTTTATTAGCTCTTGAACATAATTGATATTGTTGGTGTAAAGAGCAGCACAAACGAAATGTTGTACTGCTTCATGTAACAGACTCAAGCGCAGGTTGTTTCTGTGACTGCTGCCCTCCTGATATATTGTATTCCAGTGTACAATAGTGGTATATATTGTATTATACTTTCATCTGTACAGATATTGAATCTGTTTTTTTCCCTTCTGGATTGTTTCTCCTCTGTTTTTCAATAAAACAGTCGGATGATTCTACGCAGCTGAGGAATCTGCTGTGTTTGCATGCTTGATTACTTTTCAGCCTAACAACAATAAAGTTATTCCATCTGTATGAAACGATGTGGTCGCTGTTTCTGAATCACCTTGAATAGGTCACTAATGGACCACATCAATGTGAATTAGTGGTAATACTACTAGGCCTAGTTTTTATGTTAACATTTAATTTCATGCCAACATGAAATAATTAACAATGCTTTCTATCTTGTGATGTTAAATTCTACATAAACTACTGTTCAAAAATTTGGGGTCAGTAAGACTGTTTTTTTAAAGTCTTCTTTGCTCACCAAGGCTGTATTTATTCAAATTTAATATTCAATAATATAATTATTAATAATTTAATATTAAAATTTTAAATACCTTCTCTATTGTAATGCATTAAAATGTAATTTATTCCTGTTATAAAAAAAAATATATTTTTAGCATCATTACTCAAGTCTTCAAAGTCACATGATCTTTCAGAAATCATTCTATTATGTTGATGTGGTGCTCAAGAAACATTTCTTATCATCACTGTTGAAAACAGTTGCGCCGCTTCATGTAAAAACAAATAAAAATCATGATTCTTTAATGAACAAAAAATTTATTTAACTGCATTTACTTGACATATAAATGTTTTGGAACATTATAAATGCCTTTACTGACATTTTGATCAATTTAATGAATGCTTGCTTAATAGAAGTAATAAAAAAAAATTGCAGAGTGTATACTAATACATGTTTTATGAACGAATGTGAACAATTAGTGCATGTATTGATATTAACTTCAATAAATCTGTAGAAAATTGTCATTGTTAGTTCATGAAACATAATGCATTCACAAATTGAACCTAATTGTACTGTATTACCAAATTAGTGTTTTTCTCCTAGTTAAGCTTGATGAAGTGATGATTATAGTCAGACTGTGAATTACAAAACTGACTTTTCATTTCATGAAATTTTGCAGCAGTCTGTTTGCCAATGTCCTCTAAATACAAGCTAAAAAGCCCATAAAAAATTAAAGAGCATGAAGGGTAAACACCATAATTTACCAGTATTTATGCCATAAAAAATGACAAACTTGGAAAAAGAAAAAAAACAGTATTAATGGTTTAGTTTAGATGCTTTGTGGTAAGTTATGGTCCGAGGTGTGGTTGAAATTACATTGATGTATCATTTTTATGTAATATGCAGAATTAAAAAACATTCAGGGTCAAATAAACAAAAAAATATTGTTGCACTTAAAATGGAAATTTAAATGTACACTCCGTAGTATTCTATAGTACTTCCACTGTAAATGGATTTCTGTAAGCAGGTTTTTTTTCTGTGTTTTTATAACTTGTAATACATCAAAATAATTTTCTCTGGTAATCAACTTATATAAGACTCTTTAGTAGATGTACTTTTTTGGGTTGATAACTTTGGCAACACTAGCATTTTAATATAAACATTGCATATACATATACACACACACACACACACACACAAACATACACATACATTTATAAACTACTAACAATCAATTTCTCATTGTAGTCTTTCTGCATTATTAGTCAAAACATATACATATATTCAAACAAATACATTCATAGGAGAAGAGTGTGATATTTCCAATCAAAATCACAATGTTTACATATTTACATGGGGCAGTAATAGTAAAGATTCCTGACATCAGTTGCAGGCTCAGTGCCACAAACCAGCTATGAAGTTACTGAGGCCCCAAACTCTAATCAGGACTCAGAACTTCTGTTTTCCTCCAAATCTGAAGGAGTTGCATACAGACTGAACTTTGGTGTCATACTGTCCTAGTTTCTGCTGTTCTGTGACCCATTTAGAAGAGAAAGGTGGAGCTCTAGGTTAGATGCATCAGTCAGGATGAAACGCAGGATTGATGGAGCCAACTGAACGTACAGCATGTCCGTCACTACGTCGACGAGAGAGCAGTCGCTGAAGTAATCGAGGTGAACCCGGCACTCCTGACAAAGACGCTCGCCGCAGCAGTTTCAGAGAGCGCCCTCTAGAAATACAAACACCAGCGATCACACAACACGACAAAAACAAATCAGAGTTACACAACATCATAAACACTCACGCAGAACAGCCGCTCCGATCATTAGACGACGCTTGCGTGAAGTTTTGCGATGCCTGAGTCACAACGGGCCTCAATGGCTCCTGCTTCTGCACACATATATATACACATTTATTACACTTTAACATAAGAATGTTAGATTCTTCAAAAAACATTGTTTTAAGACAGGTATATATTTAGTTGTAGTGGGCCAGTAGGAAATATTAATTTAAGGTTTCCCATTTGTTTCTAATGTTACAAGCTTCTTGGATAAATTTTTATCTAGATTTAGGATACCTCGGTTTGCAGGACTATCTTGAAATCTGAAATTGATATGTCCTACTGGCACACTAAAGCAAACAATATAAATAAATCATCTTAAAATGAATGTTATAGAAACAAATGGAGCAGAAATCCTTTCTAGAAGACAAGAAGCTGTTATAGCAGCAATGGGAGAACCAACTTTGTGCTTAATTTAAAATAAAAAAATATTGCAGATATAATATTATTGAAATAAAGGTAACTTTACTGTACTTAGAGTATACTTTCATGACTATGCTTCTCATTACACTTAAGCATATTGTTATTATTTAATGTCAAATTAAAAGTACAATTTAATAATCTTTTGTAAAGTACTTGATTATAATGTAACTGTAGTGTATTTTTGATATTATATTTAGTTAATATATTTTAAATATACTAAACTTCAAGTTCATCATTACAAAAGTGTATTTAGAAATATATTTAAGAGTATACCATTCAAGTTTCAATAGAAATTACTTTAAAATATATTTTAGTTTACCAAAAATACTTTAACCATATTTCAAAGACAACAGAAGTATTTATTCAATTACGTAAAAACAAGTCCTACTTATAAGAGTCCAAAAAAGCACTATTAAGTTCAAATAATTGTGTTTAATATAAATTTAAACTATAAAACATTTTCATATAATTGCATATAACTTGCTATTAACTGTCAAAAAAAAACGTAACATTCAGTTTGCACCTAAGTATATTATTTTAAACTATATTATATCCTGAATGAGTACTCTTTTTAAAAGTGTGCTACAGTGTACTTTTTCACAAAGGTAACACACATGGTTTTGAAGTGAAATACACAGCACATGTGTGCTTTAGGCCATGTAGTGTATCATTTGAGCATTGTATGTGTTCATATGCATGAGCACCGTAGTGAAGCAGGCTGTGGGAAGATATCCTTCCTTTCCGTTCTGAAGTCGGACGTAACACCAGTCAGCATTCTCCTGATACAGCAGCAACACCACCTCACCGGCACGGACACACAGCTCTTCATCACAGTCTGTGCTGTAGTCTGCGGCCACGACCACCTCACACACACAAAAAACATATTTTGTTTACTATCGGCTCTGTAAGTTTAAATCTCTGTATATGAAGCTGCAGCTCAAATAAGAAAATGTGTTACCATTTCTCCTTGGTGCTCGAATATCACTCTCTTCCGACAAACTGAAAGATTGAATCATTTCGCTATAATATTTGTAAATTTAACAGAAATTAACTAAAAAGTGAGCAAGAAAAGATGACTAACCTTGAGGCGACAGAACAGTGGTGAACACCTCAAACTCTTCATGGCTCTGTGTGTAGATTTGCTGCATGATGAAGTCAAACCGCACAAACTGCAAGAAGAACTGAGACACTTTATTCAGAATCACCGCTAAATCTTCTCCCCTCTTTAAATACTCTCTTATACGCACACACATTACACAATCTTAGTTAGGTGCTTTTCTTGGAAACATCAGCACTCTTAAATCTATTTAAATCTGTTCCACTTCAGTTAATTGTTTAAATGCTGCAGGTCACAGCTCTGATCAGCCAATCACACGCTTCTAAAAGAGAAATTCACTCTAACTATTAACACACAACACTACACTTCACAGCCTATACCCAGTTCTTTAACAAAACAGGCTACTACATAGAATTGCATGTCAAAAAAGAAACAAGAAAATTGTTAATATTTTCATATTTCATATTTTATTAGCCAACAGAAAGAAATATCTGAACAGGTATTCTGATTTCATAATCTTGCACACAATAACCTATACTCCATTAAGTTGTTAATGTATCCAGCTCCATTTCAAATAAAATCACAGAAATTATTAATATAAGTGAAATACTGAGATACAAGCCCACATTCATAGAGAAAGTATTATGACATCTGGATTTATTAATATTTCTATCATTTTCAGAACTTCAAATCCTATAAGGGTTTCGAACATTTCAGGATGAATCCATTTTGCATTAATCAGTTTTAATTCATCACCGATTTAAGAAATAAAATCAACTGAAAAACAATGTTGCTTACTAGTTTAAGTCGAATCCTGATTCTTAGATTAGACTCATTTAAATCCAACCTGCCTAAATCACTCTGATTAACAAACCACCCTTAATAGTTAGAGTGAATGGAGAGTATGCATACTGTGTGTGTGTGTGTGTGTGTGTGTGTGTGTGTGTGTGTGTGTGTGTGTGTGTGTGTGTGTGTGTGTGTGTGAGAGAGAGAGTGTGCTGGGTGGTTTAAATATATTACCGTGATAATTATGTTTAAACATGTTGACAGCACATTAAACGCATGTATGTGTTATATTTAGAATGGTGTGCAGAATCCAGTATCTGATGGTGAGTGTGTTACTGTCTGTGCTTTTCTTGCTCAGGACAGTGACATCACTAAAGGATTAAAGGTCAGTGAGGTCAGTGTTGAGATCAGTGTCTCTGCTTACATAATGAAATCAGCACAGCTAATTAGAGGCTGTGCTTCTGAGAACCCCGTCAATGTGTTAAAACGTCCTTCAGTTTTCTCAGTAGAGCTTCATGGATGCTGCAAACAGAGCAGTTAGGTCCTCTTCAGTGTGAGCTCGAGGAGACAGTTTAGTTACCCGCTCCTGTCAAACATACACAAACAGACTCAGTTAATCACTCTGAGATAGTTTTAACACACTATATAATGTGATATTAATTGGTAAGTATTGCATTTTAAGCTAGGGCTATTAAACATGAATATAGTACCATATTAATGTATGTACATACTTTGTTATGATGATGCGAAAATTCATTAAACTAAGCATTGATGATATAGCTTGTGCATTGCATTTTAATTTTACTTAATTCAATTTAATGTGAGAGACAGTAAAAATTTGCTTCTCAATTCTATCTTTGGTTGAAATTTAGCATATATTTTATTTTTTTCTGAAGAATTAGTTTGAGATTAAACAATAATTGGCAGAGCCACAGTTAAATCCTCTGAATGACAATTATGTAATAATGTGTGTAATACTGTAAATATTGTATTAATTCATATAATATATTATATTAATGTAACATTAATATAAATTAATAATGTTAATTATATATATATTTATTCATTATTTATTATTTAAATATAACCAACAATTAATATGGATTAATAATCATAAATATAAAATTACAAATATTAAATAATAATTATAGTTATTATAGCTGTTCTTTCTCTCTATTAAACAGACACTTCAGCTGAAGGAGTTCAGTCCTTTAAACTGCCATATTTCTCTCATTCTCGGGTGATTTTTGACGGAGCAGAATTTCAGCTTTCAGCAAAAAATGATCTCTGTAGTGTTTTTAGTACAGCGACGTGACGTGACGTGATATGTTGACCTGAGGGATGGTGCCCTTCACCAAAGATGGAATGTCCTCTTTAGTGTAGCCAATTGCAGACAAGCCATCCTCCACTTCCAGGTCATACAGAAACGATCTGAGAGTGTCGGCCAACACAAGGCCAGCATCCTCTTTCTTGATGTTACTCACATCAGTACCTTATAAAACACATACACAAACATTAACCATGATTAGTCAAATCATACAATGTTTCAAATATAGAATTATCTATAAAATGAACTACGGAAAATATAGTTAATCTAAACATATAATCAATACATACTAACTACATTTTACACAAACACTTAACGTTCCAATACAGCAACACACATTGATACATTTCTTTAGCAGCTTTTCTGTGACATTTTCATAAACTACTATGACATACAATGTTGATATTTGACACAGTTTTGAGTTTAGCCTTCTATGTGTGTTACCTAGTATTTGTGCTGCCTCCAGGTGGCGCTCAGGACACATATTTGCAGTGAAGGCAAAAACAGCAGGTGAAGTAAGAACTACAGAGAGTCCATGAGGCTGAAAAAAAGAGGCAAATAAACTACAGCGTCAAAAACACTGGGAATCTGCCAAACTATGTGTACCAGTACTAGTATTACAATGTATCAGAATATATAATGTGTGATATTGTGTGCATTCATTTAGATACACATTATCACTTTAAAGTTTGGGGTCAATAAGATTTAAAAAAATATATATTTATGAAAGGTTCACCAAGGTTGAGCTCAAAAATACAGTAAAAACAGTAATATTGTAGAATATATTTTCAATTCAAAATAATTTTACAAATTTAAATAACTTTAAAATAATGCAAAAATATTTTAAAATGTAATTTATTCCTATGAACACAAAGCTAAATTTTCCATTACTCCAGTCTGCAGCGTCACATGATCCTTAAGATATCATTGTAATATGCTGATTTGGTAATAAATAAATATTTCATATTGTAATTTTATTGTATTGTATGTTATTATTAAGGAAAACATGATCATTTTTTTCCAGGAATCCTTGATGAATAGAAAATTCAAAAGAACATTTATTTGAAATAGAAATCTATTGTAATACAATAAATGTCTTTTTTAAGAATTCTTAAAAAAAAAAAAATACTGGCCCCAAATTTTTGAACAGTAGTGTAACAGTTTATATTTACCACTATAGGATGTTCTACATTGTAGCCTTTAGCCCTGTGAGTTTTGACATTCCCGGCAATGGGATATGACATTCCATGACTTGAACAAAGAAAATGAAAAGTCAACAACACTTCATCAGATAATGTCCACAAATACATATCAACAGAAAAATAAACTATTTTAAGGACATAACTGTACTTCTGATTTTCCTATTGGATTGAAATTAAAGGTGTGTAATTATAAAAGTGGCCTCTGCTATTACTAAATTTCCACAATAAGTTCAGTCCACCTGTGCTGTCTGATGTACACAAATATGATTTTTTTTTTACAACGCAGCACTAGTGATTCCATTAGCAGTCTTTTAAGTGTGTTGCGATTTGATGCTGCCAAACTCATTACCAGAATCAACTCTTTTTGGATGTTAATTTAATGTTAGTTCTATTTAATTACCATAAATGGACTCCAGCATTGCCAAAGCCAATTCCTGCAAACACACTGGCCAGGTGCATGCTGGAGCGAGCCTCCACATCTCCAGCATCACGCACCGCCCTACAATACACACATCTTCATATCTTAACAATATTACATTTCAGTATAACACTTTTAAAATATATCAAAATAAAAATATCAAGTACCCAAATAGTCAATAAACAACAAAACAAATGACCTAAAAACAGAAACATACCTCTTCAAGTATTTGGCAACGATCTTAAGAGCGTGTCTTGCCCAAACATCACTGATTGGATTGCTGCCCTGGTAAGCTGGGCGATTGATGGGGTTGGATGGGCAGGGACTCCTTAGGTTATACGGCAAAGCAGTAAATGACTCTAATGCGTGACTAAAAAGAGAAAGATTTAAACCAAGCACAATGAATATCATAATCTAAACATAAAAATCAAATATACACACGACCGTTCAAAAGTTTGGGGTTAGTACGAATTTTTTTAAAGACTAATATTTTTATTCAGCAATGATGCATCAAATTGATCAAAAGTGACAGTAAAAGACATTTACATTGTTACAAAAGATAATGATCAAATAAATTCTGCAAAAATATTAACCAGCACAACTGTTTTCAACATTGATAAGCACTAAATCAGAATATTAGAACGATTTCTAAAGGATCACATTACATGGAAGCCTAATAGCTGCTGAAGATTCAGCTTTGCTGTCACATGAAAAATTATATTTTGTTATATATTAACATTAATAAGTTATTTTATTTCCTTTCATTCAAAAAAATTAAAAGTACCAAATTGGAAGATATAAAGCAGGTTTAAACAGAACAGGCAAAATGTGGAATCCTCAAACCAGTGCTTTCTGTCAGTATACTTATATTTTCTCACAGATAATGCTGTTATCTTGTTTAGTGATTGCCTTAGTTAGAACATGGTTAATAAATAATGTGTGCATGTAAAAACACACCAGAGCACATCAAAGCCACTGTTAGCTGCAACTCTGGATGGCATGTGAAGAGTATGTAAGGGATCCACCATCCCCAAAGTGGGCTTTAGGGCTCGATTTGCAATACCTGGAAAGACAAACACATTAATGTGCTAAACAACAAAATTTGGGGCCTCAACACTCAACCTTTCTGAACTCTGTATATGGAGAACGGTGATGAAATGTTAATGAGTAAAATGTTTCTGCGAACCAGTTTTGGCCTTCAGGTCCTCAAAGTCAAAGATCGCTACTCCTGTGGTTTCACTCCCCGTTCCAGCCGTAGTAGGAACTTACACATACACAGGCACACAAAACGTACATTAAAAAAACTTGTGTATAATGTATCAGCATATCTGCACTACTTTTTAAATGGTTGGTCTATGGTTAATGTTTGTTAATACTGAGAGACAGAAAGGGATAAAAGAAAAAGTAATATTGAGTTTGTCTTGGTACCAGCGATTAGTGGCTTCAGTGTGGCTGTGATGGGTTTTCCTTTTCCGATTGGTGCATTGACAAAGTCTAGAAATTCTGCCTCTGGATGAGATGCATAGAGATTGGCTGCTTTACAGGTGTCAATCACAGAGCCCCCGCCCACAGCAACATACACATCAAAATGTCCTTTTTTGGCAAAATCAATTGCTGCTTTAAAGCTGTAAAGAGAAAAGGTTGCTGCTTTCACACACTTCTTTCACACTGTCAGACGCTTACATGGATATCAACTAAAACTGACAACAATCCACACATATTCTGTGCCATATTTTCACCTTTTGTCTGTTGGTTCTACTCGTACATCCTCGTAGATCTTGTATTTGACACCATGTTTTGTCAATGAGTCCAGCACTGCTCCAACCGGCGGCAGCTGAGACAAGGTCCTATCCGTCATCAGACACACATTGCGCCCTCCCATGTTCTGCAAATCCTGATTATATCAGCCAAAACATCAAACTTCACAACCAACAACTGACAACTTCTTCCAAACTAAACAGAAATCAACTGTACAGGGACTTTCTGAGCAATATGCAATATAATGAGCAATAATAGAGTCTACTTAATCAGTTCAGTGCCTGCAAATGGTGCACATTCAAAAACATGAACAACATAAGGGTGAGTAAATAATGATACAATTTAATTTTCAGGTGAAATATTCCAGTACCATGCCAATTTCTCTGGTAACTCCAGCTCCATATCTGATATTTGAACAAGCCATCTGAAACAGTACAAGAAAAATGAAATGGATAACCACGATAATAATAATATTTATAATTATTTTAGTATAAAGATCTTTGACGTTATGTTGATTCCTGGACATTCAGGCTCACAATTATGCTGACTGACATTGATTAAGAGAAAAATGTTTCACTATAAAAATAACTGTAAATCATGTAACATGGCATAAAAATATTTAACACCATTTTAAAAAGTTATAAACAAGTGGTGAAACTATATTTCACAATGCATAACTATTGAATATTAAATGCATATAGGCCTTACACTTACTTCAAATGCATAGTCTGTTTTCCGTTCACACATTTGAGCTTCACCTGTAGAAACTACACACACAAAACCGCTCACATATGACAGAGTCAATTTATTCAGAGAAAAATCACTGAAATATTTTACCTCGGTTGTAAGTGTGGGAGTATGCTTGAGAATGAGCGGGGCATCTGCACCTATAAAACACATGGCATGCAAAAAATATCACTTGTTATGATGTCCTATGACTGTCTGTCGAAAACAAAAGGAAAATTATTAGGCAGGAGAAATCAGTCACCATTCTGAAAGAAGAAGCACTGAGGTTGTCATTCTGCCTAATATCTTATTTTTGTTCCTCATAAAGAAAGTCATCCAGGTTCGGAAGAACATGAGGGTGAGTAACGTTACATTATGTCAGAATTTATTTTGGTGAACTCTCCTGTGTACAACTGGTCTGTTTACAACTTTCAGGGCATTGAGAAGAGTCAACTTGCATAACCTTTACACACAGAAATACGAAAGTGCACACACTAAAACAGACACACTTAATAGCTGAATGGTGTAAACTGATTGTATTAAACTTACGCCGCGCTCGCGAGCTGACGCATCAAATGAGCGACTCTCTCACCGCCTGCCATGATTTCTGCTCGCGCCTCCGGACACGTACAGTTCCTATAGTCCGTCTGCCACCTGCTGACAGGTATGCGCTCATGACTGAGGCGGAAACATAACTGTTTATTCTGGTAAACGTCTGAAATAGAAATATCTGCTTATATATATCTATTTATATATAGCCGGGACTTTTTTCTCACAAGTTGATTTTTGAATGCCAGTTTCTGTAGCGGGGCACATTGTCACTAAGGAAGTTGTCACAATGGTAGCTTACACTTAAATTGCCTAATATAGGATTATTTTAAGAAAAAATTACTAACTGTTCACTTGGTCATCCAACAGCTACAGAGCCATAAAAAAGGTGTTTGGAACCCAAGAAATAAAACAACTAAAATGTATCCACCTTTTTCTTCTATTCTATGTGTCAGCTTCCGGTCTCATCCGCGTCCAGCTATTTTTAGCTGTACAAAACAGTTAGTTTTGCTGCTTGATATTGAAAATTGGTGTGTCTTATTATATTATTTTAATGTATTATCTTAATTATGAACACACTGGTTTGTAGTGCATACAGTTTTACCGTTTACTGCACGTTGTTATTCTCCTCGTTATTCACCTATAGCAGCTAATGAACCGGAAGTCTCACCCATAGGCTTACTTCTGCGTTGAAGAAAAAGGTGGATAATGTATAAAAAGAAAAAAAAATGTAGCCTATTTATTTATTTATACATATTACAAGTCATGAAATGATGCATAGAGCATATCGCTGCTGTGTTATAGTCTGCTGACAGTATCATATTTAATAGTGTTGTGTAGAACTGTTCCGTGTGAAACAGCTGTTTGTGTTAATTGATTTTAACAGAACACTTTTTCTAATAGCTGAACCACTTTAACATAATTATTTAATCTGTTAGTAATTATACCAGAATAATATAACAGAAACCATTAGAAGCACAAACACTTTGTATAAAAAATTAGAGCAACTAATTATTTTCTGAAATGTTTTAGTACAAGGGTGTCAAACTCAGTTCCTGGAGGGCCACAGCCCTGCACAGTTTAGATTCAACCCTAATTAAACACACCTGATCCAAGGTATGTGTGTTTAGTTGGAACTAAACTCTGCATGGCTGCGACCCTCCAGGAATTGAGTTTGACAACCCTGTCTTAGTAGGATGTTCATCAGCATTTTTTAAATGTGAGGCCTACTTGTTTCAAAATACTTGAACATTCAAAAGTAACGTATGATGTTTGCAAAATGAAAAATCTGCTTCGTCAGCGCGGATTAAGAACGCCGTTGCCTAGCATCCATCTCGCGAATCTCCGCTCTCTACCCAACAAAACGGCCAAACTCCTTCTGCTCTCCCGGACAAACAGGGATTTTTCAAACTCTGCTGCTCTGTGTTTCACGGTAACCTGGCTGAACGATACCATACCGGACAGTGTGCTTCATCTTCCTAACTTTCAGCTGATCAGATCAGATCAGATCAGATCAGATCAGATCGCGAGGCAGAATCAACGGGGAAATCGCGTGGCGGCGGGACGTGCTTCTACATCAATGAGAGGTGGTCTACGGATGTAACTGTGTTAAAGAAGATGTGCTGTTCTGATCTAGAAACGCTCTTCATTAACTGCAAGCCGTTCTATTCGCCGCGGGAGCTTTGTTCATTCATTCTCGCGAGTGTCTACATTCCACCGCAAGCGCACGTGAGCTCAGCTTTACAGAAACTCGCTGATCTGATCACAGACACAGAACAACAACACCCAGACTCTGTTTTAATCATTCTTGGAGACTTTAATAAAGCAAATCTCTCCCGTGAACTGCCAAAATACAGACAGCATGTTACATGTCCCACCAGAGACAGTAATATACTGGATCACTGTTACACAACAATAAAAGATGCATATCACTCTGTCCCACAGGCAGCTTTAGGACTCTCTGATCACTGATTAGTTCATCTTATACCAACCTACAGGCAGAAACTCAAATCTGAAAAATCTGTATTAAGAACTGTTAAAAGATGGACTAATGAAGCAGAGAAAGACTAGAAAGGCTTTCCTGTAGCTCAAATGGTAGAGCATGGCGCTAGCAACGCCAAGATCATGGGTTCAATTCCCAGGGAAAGCAAGAGCTGGTCAAAATGTAAAACTGTAACTTGAATGCAATGTAAGTCGCTTTGGATAAAAGCGTCTGCTAAATGCATAAATGTAAAAGCTTGTTTTAACCTCACTGATTGGAGTGTTTTTGAAGCTGCTGCCACCGATTTGGACGAGCTCACAGAGACTGTAACATCATATATCAGTTTCTGTGAAGATATGTGTATTCCTACCAGGACTCATTTAACCTACAACAACGACAAACTATGGTTCACTGCAAAACTCAGACAGCTCCGTCAGGCCAAAGAAGATGCTTACAGAAAGGGGGATAAAGGGCGAATTCCAAATGGCTTTTTTGCGCCCCCGAAGGGCACTTCGGGAAGGGGACGCCATTTGTAGGGACGTTCCAAACGAAAGTGAACAAATTAATCCCTTCACGAAGGGCCCTTCCAGAAGTCCGTTAGCGAAGGGAACATGCGATGGTCACTTCACGGAAGTGATTTCCGTTTGTGATCATGTGACCTTCAGTTATCAACAGCTTCCTGACAGACAGGCAGCAGCTAGTGAGGCTGGGAAAATTCTCATCCAGCACCCGTACTATCAGCACTGGAGCTCCTCAGGGCTGCGTTCTCTCCCCACTGCTCTTCTCTCGCTACACGAACGACTGCACATCTAAAGACCCCTCTGTCAAGCTCCTGAAGTTTGCAGACGACACCACACTGATCGGCCTCATTCAGGACGGTGACGAGTCTGCTTACAGACAGGAGGTTAAGGAGCTGGCTGTCTGGTGCAGTCTTAACAACCTGGAGCTTAACACGCTCAAAACAGTGGAGATGATCGTGGACTTCAGGAGAAACCCCCCTGCTCTCCCCCCACTCACCATCATGAACAGCACGGTGACTGCAGTGGAGTCATTCAGGTTCCTGGGCACCACCATCTCCCAGGACCTGAAGTGGGACAATCACATAGTCTCCATTGTGAAAAAGGCCCAGCAGAGGTTGTACTTCCTTCATCAGCTGAGGAAGTTCAACTTGCCACAGGAGCTGCTGAAACAGTTCTACTCCGCCATCATTGAATCCGTCCTCTGCACGTCAATAACTGTCTGGTTCAGCTCAGCTACCAAATCTGACCTCAGAAGACTACGGAGGGTAGTCCGGACTGCTGAGCGAATCATTGGTACAACCCTCCCCACTCTCCAAGAACTGTACTTATCCAGAGTGAGCAAAAGGGCTGGCAAAATCACTTTGGACCCCTCACATCCAGCACACTCCCTCTTTGAACTGTTACCATCTGGTCGACGCTACAGAGCTCTGAGCACCAGAACGATCAGACACCGGAACAGTTTCTTCCCTCAGGCTATCCATCTCATGAACACTTGACACTAAACGTGGAACACACAACACAATCACACATACTTATTTTTTTCATTTCAAATTTGCACATATCAGACCTGTACACACATAATTGTCTATATTATATATTGTGTTTTTGCTATTTTGTACATTGCCTATTTGTATATTTGTATATTATTCTTTTATTATCTGTGTCTTGTCCTGATGCTGTCATTCTGTTGCACTGTGGAGCTTCTGTCACTATAACAAATTCCTCGTATGTGTAAACATACCTGGCCAATAAAGCTCATTCTCATTCTCATAAAGCTCATTCTCTCAAAAAGGAATGTTCCCTTATAACCAAGAAAAAAGTTATAAAAAAATGGATATAGCCTATACAAACAAACAAACTAGACCTTTTGAAAGTTCAGAGAACATTCTTTGAAAATTCACACAAAAATGAAAATTTTGCCGATTTACAAGTTCCAAACATGAGTTTCTTTTTTTCTGAACATAAAACAAGATATTTTTAAGAATGTTGGTAACAAAGCAGTTGGTAGTCCCCACTGACTTCTATAGTATAGAAAAATATGGAAGTCCGGTTTATTCCACTGACTTCAATAAATAGTTTGGGGTGAACTATCCCTTTAATAGGAACATTAGTAAAACGTTTAGAATAAACATTTTGTTAGCAGAAAAAAAAAAAAAAAACTAAGAAAGCTTTTTTTAACAAACATAGGCCTATTGCCTATTTATGAAACTGCGTAATGCGTATAAATTCACATTCCCTACAGGCTAACATTCTACTAAAGGAAAAAGCACATGTTCCTCCTAAATAAGGCACGCACATGAATACATTATTAGTATAATGCAGAGTGGTGACTCAGTAACTGTCCCCTCACAGCAAGAAAGTCCCTGTAGTCACTGCTGGGCATTCATGTTTGTGCTCCAGCATTCCCACGACAGGCAATTTGAAGAAGAAGAAAAAAATGGATGGATGAATGAATTTTGTCAATGTTGGTGATTATTTAGGGTAAAATGTAAATAAGCTGATCCCGCGTGGGAGGCCCTCTGACCCCGTACCCTGGATTCATTGATTGCTCGTGTCTCAGATCTCGCGCGCATCGGTGCCAGTGTTTTGAGCAGGTGGAGCTGCGCTGCTCTCCCTCGGCGCGTCAGTGCGTCATCAGCAGAGGCTCTCAATTACCGGCGGTTGAATCAGATTCATTAACACGAATTAACAAGTCCCGGTTAATTCAGAAGAGACTGTCTCTCGATTAAATCTACAGCGTGTACTAAACACACGACGGAATGCAAGAGCATTTTCATTTTGGATTTACTCGAACCGCAGCCAATTATTCCATGACTCATTCCGGTGATTCTGTCATCTCAGAAGATGCTCGGCTCATATAAATAAACCCCACCGATGCTCGAGCTGCACCGACACGCGACTCTCACAAACGAGGTCATTTCCGGAGGACACCGACTGAGGTAAGCATGAACTCAAATTATGCCTTTTGACATGACATGTTAACTTAAGCTATGTTAACGAGTTAATGTGCTGTGTAAGAAAGTGTTAGTTACCTGAAATAATTGTTTGTAATGAAAGTAATGAAATCGAATCAAAAGTCTGAGCCCACTTTTTTATTCTTAAAGCCAGAAATAAGGTAAAGAATTTTGAAACTTATCAAACTTATGAGACTACACTGCAAAAAAAAAAGGAAAATGCATGAAACGTGAAAGCGTAACGGGATCCAGTTTGGTGTAACTGCCCGCATGTAAAAAAAAAAAAAAAATGCTCAATCGGAAAAGAATATTTTCAGATCATACAAAAAAAAAAAAAAAGGTGAAATAAGCAGTAGCTAGTCTCAGACTTTTAGAACACGCATAGCTAGGCTATATGGGTCTATAGAAATAGCCTTTTATGGTAGGCTATAAAATTTGTCATGCACACATTAAATAATAAAAAGAGAAAGAAAGAAAAAAGTAATCACGTTTTTATCGCCTATTCTATTACGTTTATTCAGATTACCGGGAGTTTGCATCAATGAAGCTGCACGTGCTACTCGCTGCTGTGTCTCTCGGTGTCTTCGTCTCGCTTTCTGGATCCGCTCCCGGACACACGAACACGCAGCTGCCGGTGTTGATGCGCTTAGGAGAGGAGTACTTCATCAGGCTGGACAACGCCGACCGGAGATCACCATCACGCACCGAGGCGCTTCAGCTGCAGCTCACGCAGCGGCTGTTGGGAGGTAAGCTCGGTCGTGTCGGTAACGCGATCATGAACAGCCTCGAGGAGCGGGAGCGTCGGTCTGAGGATCCGCCAATCTCGCTGGATCTGACTTTTCACCTGTTGCGCGAGGTGCTGCAGATGGCGCGAGCCGAACAACTGGCCCAGCGCGCGAGCAACAACCGCAAGATTATGGACGATTTTGGAAAATAATAGGCTTACACAATTACATTATATGTATACGCATATGTTTTTGTTAATTTCTAAAGTGACATGACATGTTCAGAGTTAACTCTTCTGCATACTTTGTTTAGAGTCTTTTTGTAGGCCTTTTCCTTTATTTCTTTTAAGTAATTGGAACAGGCATATCCTCAGTATTAACATATACAAAAGACAGACAACACGTTCATAATCCTTTATTTTGCATTTTAGTCAGCTAACAGAAAATATTAGCCTATCAATGAATATTTAACACTTTTTTTTTTTTTTTTATCTTTTCCAATTCCTACCTTGCTATTAAATGTATATTTATGTCAAAGTAACAAAATATTAGCCTAGTTATGAAGTAATAGGCTTTCTGGAACGTCACTGTGATGTTGCAGGTTTAACAGAGTCTGGTATTATTTTGGCATATTTAACCAGGAAAAAGAGAAAACGTGGCGTGGGCCATCCTCCGATGTCTGGTTGGAACCGCCAGTTACCTAAATATATGGAAAAGAAGGAGAAAGTGAGATGGAAAGAGACAGATGGCGATGGCTGGACAGATAAACAGAAACAAAACAAAAAGGTTTTCATAGTGATTTGTGATCATAACAGAATACAGCATCTATCTGTGGTCATATGAAATTATGATGACTAAAATGGTTGAGATGGGGCAGGTCAGAGTTTGGCATTTAGGAGTTTTGTGATTGTCACTCGTAATTCAGGATTATTCTGGTTTTGTCCTCACAGCTCTTTTGAGACAAAAACTTTCAGGTTTTGTCTACAACAAGATTCTCAAACTACAAAGCCTATTCCCCATGTTTAAATCCCATTTTAATGATGGACAGTGTTTGTTCTTTAATTCTGTTTAGTTGTATT
This sequence comes from Schizothorax lantsangensis, assembly GCA_027422415.1. Taxonomy (NCBI): domain Eukaryota; kingdom Metazoa; phylum Chordata; class Actinopteri; order Cypriniformes; family Cyprinidae; genus Schizothorax; species Schizothorax lantsangensis. The sequence continues at coordinate 29,352,481 of CM049845.1, forward strand.
TCTCAGGACACTTTCAGTTATTACTCGTTTTTTTCTGGTTTCTGATTAATATAAGTAACTGAATTTACCAAAGCATATATGAGAACGATATTGTGACATTCATGAAATCTCTTGTGGCCAAAAGACATGAGCTGTATATTTGTTGAAAAGATTGTTACACTCTTCCCAGGCAGGCAGTTGCATTTTATGTTCTCAATTTCGCTTTAGTTTTGAGAGACAAGGTGACATTATAAATGATAAATATATAAAGAACCATATAAACTATGTAAAAGTTGGTAATGTTGAAAAAGTAAAATCTTTCTTTTCATGAATATCCTACATCTGACATGGCTAACATTTTCACTTTTCAACATGTTGAATTCTGTAAGAAAACTTGTGCAGTAGAAAATTATAATTTTGTAATAATTCACTGAATTTGTCAACACATGTTCTACTTTGTTTGACAAAAAGTAACTTGACTAATTTTAAATCCCATAATATAAAACAAAGGAAAATAAACTACAAAAGTGTCCATATTTTGGTGTGGTCTTGTACAGATTTTTAGAAAAAAGTGAGCATGAAGGTCCACTACTAACTCACTAGGATGTAACCAGATGATACAAAAACGTAGGAATGAAATCTCATAAATTAGCCATCAACACCAATTCAACAAAACATAAAACAGTTATAAATTGCCATGTTAGTTTGAATCATAAGGTAATCTCAGCAAAATATAAGCTGATCCCAATACAGCAGCCACTAGCTGCGTTTACATGGACCCTATAATCCGATCGTAATAGGACTAGAAGCACAATCGGAATAAAAAAAGTCACATGTAAACACGTCAATCGGATTGAATTGGCCAGATCTGATTAAAATTTCAATCGGATCGGAAGGGGTGGTTTATTCCTTTTGTAATCCGAACGAGAGGACATGTAAACACTTGATCTGATTGAAACACGAAACTGGAAAGTACTGCGCATGTGCAGTGACGTAAAAATAGCATTATGACGCACGGAACGAGCTGTTCTTCCTGGTGAATAAAAGTGTTATAAATGAGTGTCCAGTCATTCTAAAAAGCTGCTTTCACTCAGCGTCTGTGAAGTGGAGCAGGACAACGTCCCACCAGTCCTTGTTTAAGACTCTAGCCACAGACACTGGTTTTGGGCACGGGAAGGGACACTTTTACGGCTTTCTAAAGTAAGCAGCACTGCACAATTCACTACATTTCACTACTGATTATACCCTGTATGATTGTGTATGTGACAAATAAACAAGAACCTTGAACAATAATTAATGTGCTGGTCGTCGACTAATTAGGACCCGAAGTAAATAAATATCAAGTGTGCTTTTTAAAACAATACACGAGAACAGCGGGAAACTGAATATTCATGCAGTGTGCGCATGTCAAAAGATTAAATCCGATCAGAAGCTTGTGACATATAAACGATCACATCAACCCGATCACTTTATTTGGCGTTCATGTAAACACTACGTTCGGATTTGACAATCAGAATGAATTCATTCGGATGGAAGAAAAAAGTGTCCATGTAAACGTAGCTACTGTTTATGATCCCTATACGTCCTCAGATGTTTTTCTGTGCCTTTCACTAACCGAAGTTAAAAACACTTACTGACCAATCCAAAAAATTTTTATTAAATGATCACAATTCCAAGGCATCACAAATATGGATGAGCGTAAAGGTCCTTGCACACCGAGTGTGAAATTTCATATGCATTTTTCATTTTTTTTCTGTATTTGTCATCCTTTCCTATATCAAAATGCATGCTACAGATCTGAAAATGCAGAAAATCAAACCTGATCCGAATTCTATGACGGGCCAAAGTTTTGGAGGCAGTGTGTAAACATGATTGACAACATGAGGTCGTATTTATTTTTTAACGTGTAAATTTCGGATGTTAATTTCGGACTCCGTGCGCAAAGACGTTAAAGGAGACAGAATTTTACCTGAGCAGGTGCGTCTGTAGAACAATTGTGACTGATGTCTGGAGTGGGTGTAAATAAGGGTGTGTTCTCTGTTGCGTTGGTGTTCACTGATTGGCTAGGTTTTGATGGCATCTGGGTGGAGTCAGCTGCCATTGGTGGAGAGGTCGGTACAGGGGTTTGTCTCTGCGGGGATGGGATGGGCGTAGCCCCTGAAGCTGCCATGGGTGGAGAGGTCGGTACAGGGGTTTGTCTCTGCTGGCCCGGGGCAGGCGTAGCCACTGAAGATGTCTTAGTCTCTGGATTAACAGTACCTGCTAATTCTTCCTCATCATCATCCTCTTCATTGTCGTCACCATCTACAATAACCGAGAGAAAGATCTTCTATAAAGAAATAGATAAAAAAAAACTGACAACCCTATGTTAAGATTATGGTTAGTTTACCCTTGGTAAAATCTATGCTGAGTATTGCTCTTCGTTCAGGGCTGAAGTTTGCAGTGAAATGATCCATTTTTTCATATCCACGTTCCACCTTTTCTAAATGAGACACATTCCTGCCTTCTGCTATCCTGAGACGAAGAAGACAATGAATAAAATGGCATAATAGAGAAGTGTCTACAAGTTTTAAAAAAAAGTTATAATCAGTAAAATGATTATTTGAATCTTACTTTTGCAGTAGAGGCTTCGTGTTCTGTTACAGAGACATGTAGATTAAAAACTTAGTATTGCATTGCTTAGGAAAAATATGCTGTCTTTTCTAATATGTAACATTAAATTACTTTAAGTGTGTCTGATAAAGAAAAACATGCAAGACTACAATAAAAAAACTTGGCAGACCTGCAGGAAGAGGGCCATCTCAGATTCCTCCATCGTCTGAATTCCTGTCTCCACTAGTTTGGCTGTGTTATCCAGGTGCTCTCTGTAACTGCATAGGTGATTGCTGTGATTAGCAGACTGTGTAAACATACAGTGCCATGCAAAAGTTTGGGAACCCCTTGCAGAATCTGTGCAAACAACTATTAAAAAAAGGTTCAAATGATGCTCCGGAAGGAAACACGATGCATTAAGAGCCGGGGGGTGAAAACCTTTGAACAGGATGAAGATGTCCATTGGTGTTTGGTGATGAGTTTTTGGCTCAAGGTCTGCATTTACAGTCACACCAGAGGTGTTAAACTGGGATTAGGACTTGGTTTTATGCAGACCAGTCAAGTTCTTCCACACTGACTGAATCAATCATTTTCTTTTTGAACCTTGCCTTATACACAGAGGCATTGTCATGTTAGAATAGAAAAGGGTCCTGTCCAAACTGTTGCTATAATATTAGAAGCACACAATTTCCAAGATAATCATTATATGCTTTAACATTAAGATTTGTACTCATAGAAATGACTAAAGTAGTCAAACCTGTTCATTAGAAGGGGGCGACCCAATACTTTTGGCAATATAGTGTGTATATATATATATATATATATATATATATATATATGTATATTTCGAATTTTTCATCAGACAAATATTGTAGAAATACTTTTTTATTTTTGTGTATAGTGTGCAGCATTTTTGTGTGTGTGCATGTACTTGCGCTGTAGGCCACCGATGTAGTCAAGTTTCTCCTGCTGTTCTGCAGTGATCTTCAGTGTAAGTTCTCCTCTGCGCTCTTCCAGAAGAGCATACAGATGATCAAACCACTCACATACACGAGACTTCTGCCTACGACCATTCTCCTACACACAATAACACATGAACTGATATCATTACTTAGACCGTAATGTAAGAAATAACTGAAAGTTATGATGAAATGTTCAACAGAAGAAAAAAAAAACAGTCATTGCTGCTGATAACACACACATACTGACCTCCACAGCTCCGCAGCTTTCCTCTAGCTGACTGATGATGCCCTGAATTCTGTCATTGTTGCCAACCAACACGGCAACGCCATCAGACAACTCTGTCTGCACACACAATCACATAAATATAAACTGATCAATCATCATGAAGATTAAATACAGAGGTGCAGGGAGAGAAAAGCAGAAAGATAGATTTAAAGCAGTCTCACTTTCTGTGTTTCGTAGACAGATTTGAGTGGAGCAACTTCACAGAACTGATGACTCCCAAAAACTTTACATAGTGAACAAGTGGGAACAGAGCAGGTCACACAGTATATATTGATCTTCTCATCCTGATGCTCCTCACACATCAACACATCGTTCTTCAGTTCTGGTTCAGGCTTACTGCTGCTGACAGAGAGATTTTAAATAAATTACCTTTTAGACCTACTAGTTCTTAAAATGGATATAAGTATATAGAGTATAGAATATGAATCTTCAAAAGAGAGAGAAGTGAGAGAAAGTAACTGCTGTTGTTCATGTTGATGCGTTTCCAAATGTGTGTGTGTGTGTGTGTGTTGGGGCAACTGATAAACACAGAAAGTGTGTCTGAAATAGCTCCTGTCACATTGGCCTACTTATAAATATAGCCCAACACATACACAAACTGACAACGTGCTGAAATAATAGAATAGAATGGGAGGAAAGTATGGGTTCAATAGGATTCCAAATGATTATACAACATAAATGATTGGAGGAGAATACGAAGCTGGAAGGTTTAGTTATAGTAACAGTACCTGCTGGATTCCTGTTTGTACATATCTATGATGTTCTCCACCAGCAGGTTCCTCTGCAGGCCATACACTCCATGTCTATCCAGAACCACTTCATGTCTACAGGATGGGCAGCGGAACCGGCCACCAGAGCCCAATGAAGAACCTCCTCGTATGGGCAAGTAGGGGTTTGAGGCCTAAAACACACACAAGTACATATCTATAAAAATGTCCTTGCAAGGAAATTGAATATACTAGGTCTATATTAGATCTGGTCTCAGTGGAAGAATGAAATCACCCATAACTTAATTGCACACACACAAATATGTATTATATATAACAAGTTGCCATCATTATACAGCAGTACAGCTGCTGATTTTAAAATCACCACTGGAAAAATCAAGCTTAAACTGGTACTTTTGGAACATTTTAGAAAGCATTAGCTAGTCTAAACTGGTTGTTCCAAGCACTACACAATCCTGAACCAGTAATAGGCCTATACTAACTTTCCATACCAGCTTCTCAAGATGTTTAATTAAATATATTGTGTTATGAAATACCATGTTCTAAAAAATAGTTAACGTTAAGTTTTGTATATTGGTACCTGAAAGATGTCATTGGCACATTTGCGGCAGAGGTTGTGCTGGCACGGTAAGATCACAACCGGTTTGGTGAAGATCTCAAGGCAAATAGGGCATATCAGCTGCCTCTCCAAACTCTCCATGGTCTCGCGCGTTCTTGACCACCAATAATCCAAATCCACGCTCATCAAGAGCGCACGCGCTTGGTGAACACACTCTGGTGTGTGCTGGCTGCTCTGTTTATTTTGATTTTCTTACAAAAGAAATGCAGTTGTAATGCTGACTCCCCGTGTGGGACGCGTACAAAACGCTTCGTCACCTTCCTCCACGCGCTCCTGTAGTGTCTGGTCTGTTTTTAGAATGGGTACGTCAAGGTTGCCATGATTACGTGACCATATATGAAAACTGCACTGAGCGAGACCGGACAGCTGTCTGACCCCCACCACAAGCTCGCAAACCTCCCCTACGAGTCCGGGAATCACGCACACCCCTGGAACCAGTCATCTTTTTCATGATTTTCTTGTTAAAACTGAATGGTATGCCCTTGCACTTCCATTTTGGTTTTGATTCTAATAGTCTCAGAAATGTTTAATTTAAAAGCTTTTGCTTAAATGATCGGCACTGGTTTTGTAGACAAATATTAATTTATGTAGAAAACTAACATTGTTATTTATTTATATACTAATCTACTAATCACTGCTAGACACTAGCACACTGACACGAAAAACAGTGTTAGATCGCCATCTAGTTGCTCAGTGTTGCTTTGCATTTTTCACAGTTGCTGAACTTGTGGACCTTTTTTTATGAACAGTTTCCAGATAATGCAGGTGTGTCTCACGTACAGACGCAACGGTATTGCACACGTCACTCTTAACACAAAACAAGGAAACTAGGGAATATAACAGTTCTGTGTCTCTGTTTATATTTGTGTTTACATGCTGTAAAATGGCAGAATCCAGTATTTCAGGGGCTCAGGAGTTCAACTGTTCAATCTGTCTTGATTTACTGAAGGATCCAGTGACCATTCCCTGTGGACACAGTTACTGTATGAGCTGTATTACAGGTTACTGGGATCAGAAGAGAGTCTACAGCTGTCCTCAGTGCAGACAGACCTTCACTCCAAGACCTGTTTTAAGTAAAAACACCATGCTGGCTGCAGTGCTGGAGAAACTCAAGAAGACAAAACTAGAAGTTGCTCGTCCTGCTCAGTGTTACTCTGGATCTGGAGATGTGGAGTGTGACGTCTGTACTGGGAGAAAATATAAAGCCATCAAGTCCTGTCTGGTGTGTCTGGAATCTTACTGTCAAACCCATTTTGAACGTCATGAAGAATTTCGCTCTGGCAAGCGACACAAAGTGACAGATGCCACTGGAGAATTAAAAGAGATGATCTGCCCTCAACATGATAAACTGAAGGAAATTTTCTGTCGTACTGACCAGAGCTGTATATGTTATATGTGTATGAACACAAAAACCACAACACTGTATCAGCTGCTGCAGAGAGGACTGAGAAACAGGTATGAACTGGATCATACAAAAATAAATGTATTTTATACCATATGTTTTTTATGCTTTTTAACTTATACATGATAGGAAGATATCCTGTACAGTAATGTTTTAAATAAATTAGGTGAATTGAAGGCTTATTATGTTATCATGGTGTGGTCACAAGTTCAATTCATCTCCTTTTGAAAGGACAGAGAAAAGCAGGAGTGAAATTTGTCCTCCTCCTGTTTAATGATAAACTTTTATAGTGAGCTGATGAAATATAGGTTATGATGATATAGTATCAGAACATGTTAATAATTCTCCTGTCTTGCGTAGTGAGACTTTTGACTAAATGGCCACTTAATCTGGCTAAGATCCGCCTAACTATACAGAGGACTGATTTTTCACATTTCTGTGGTCTTACAGAAACACTTGGAAGAGACCCAGAGAAAATTACATCAGAGAATCCAGGAGAGACAGAAGGAGCTTGAGGAGCTGAGAGAGACTGTAGCGTCTCATAAGGTGAGTTTTGAGCAGAAGAACAACTGCTGGCTGCTGAAGAGCTGTTTCAGACTCAGTTAGGACTCTCCTCAGTCAGTCAGTGAGGAGCCAGTGCTGGAGCTCTTTCAGTCCCACTGAAGCCCACTGTGGGGAACAAGCTGTGAGGCAGCAGTAAGAGCTGAGTGAATGGACTGATTCTAATGCTTCTCTCTCTGTGTGTCCTAACAGCGCTCTGCACAGGCAGAAGTGGAGGACAGTGAGAGGATCTTTACTGAGCTGATCCGCTGCATTGAGAGAAGCCGCTCTGAGGTGACAGCTGATCAGAGATCAGGAAAAGGCTGCAGTGAGTCGAGCTGAAGAACAACTGAAGCGACTGGAGCAGGAGATTGAAGATCTGAGGAGGAGAAACGCTGAGCTGGAGCAGCTTTCACACACAGACCATCACATCCATTTCCTCCAGGTAACAGAGATCTGATGAACAGGACAGTGTTCTTTAGGATAAGAAGAGCATGTTTTACAGAGATTGTGTTTCTATCAAATGTTTCTGTCTTTAGCTGGTGTTTCTCTTGTGTCTTTGTGTCTGTGTAGCGTTTCCAGTCTCTCTCTGTTCCTCCTGGATCTACAGACTCACCCAGCATCACTGTCAGTTCTCGTCTCTCTTTTGATGATGTTGGTAAATCTGAGAGAGAAACTGGAACATTTCTGCAGAGAGGAGATAAAAAAGATATCTGCTAGAGGTAAAATATTGGAGACACTTACTTTTTGAAATAAGTCAAATATCAGTCAATTTAATGTGAATTAAAATGAACATGGAATTGTTTAAATGTGTTTTCACTGGGGATGTCTGTTGGTTTGCTTAGTGAGATACATCCAGATCATTCCCACTCATGAATATGAGAGCAGGAAGGAGTTCCTACAATGTAAGTAACAAGATTAGCACGCACACACATACAGTGCCTTGCGAAAGTATTCATACCCCTTAATTATTTTCATCTAATAATTTTTTATGTTGCTGTCTTATGTTAAACTGCTTTAAATTACTTTTTTTCCCACATCAATCTACACTCCATACACCATAATGTTAAAGCAAAAAACAGGTTTTTAACATCTTTGCAAATTTATTACAAATAAAAAACTTAAATGATTCCATTGCATAAGTATTCATACCCTTGTCTGGGACAATTGAAATTTAGCTCAGGAGCATTCATATTGCTTGTAGATGTTACTACACTTTGAGTGAATTTAACCTGTGGCAAATTCAATTGAATGGGTATGATTTGGAAAGGCACACGTCTTAATAAAAGGTCTAATAGCTGATAATGCATATCAGAGCAAAAAAAACAAGCCCTGAGGTAGGGGTGGGCGATATGACCAAAATCTTATATCACAATATGACTAATTTTATATCACGATAACGATATATATCATGATATAGTAATTTTTTTATTTTAAAAAGGTTTTTATGATATTAAAATCTTTGATACTATAGAATTTTCATAATCCTTGTCACCAATGTCAATATCAAACTAATACAAGCCTAAAAAGAGAGACACAAAAAAAACTCAATTTCACTGAAGATAAATAAACAGTCAGTGATAAAATAAGAATAAGAAACTAATTGCAAGCAATAGGACAAAAAACTACAATAAATAAGAAAAGCTACATTGTGTAAATTAATTAGTCTTCACTGTGTTAATTATATCTATCTATCTAGATATAATTAACACGTGTATTATGTATAGATTCTATACATATATATAAATATATCATTATTATTTTTTTATTTTTTAAATAATATTTATATATATGTATAGAATATATACATAATACACGTGTTAATTATATCTATCATAGATAGATAGTGCTGTATCTATCTATCTATCTATCTATGATATATATAATTAACATGTGTATTATGTATAGATTCTATACATATATATAAATATATCATTATTTTTTTTTTATTTTTTTTATTCTTATTAAAGTTACAAAAGTGATTTAGTCAAGAGCAGTGAGAGATTTTCTAGCAATGTGCTATGATTAATAGGAATGGCAGACAGAACGAATATTGGACCGCTTCCCCTTTAAGACCGAAGTCCACTGTTACATATGCGTTTTCTCTTGCGGCTGCGGCTGATTCACTCTGAACCCAAACACAGCACATAAACGCTTATGTCTGTCTGAAGGGAACAGAGTGTTTACTGACACTCAAATAAGCCAGCCATATCCTGATCATCCAGAAAGATTTGATCCTTACCTTCAGGTGTTGTGTAGGGAGATTGTGTGTGGACGCTCTTACTGGGAGGTTGGATGGAGTGGACATAATTGGTTGAGTATAGCAGTGTCATATAAGAGTATTGGCAGGAAGGGAGACTGTGCTGAAAGTAGAATTGGAGCTAATAAACATGCCTGGTCTTTGATGTGCTTTCTTCAGAAATGTCTGTTCTGGCACAGTAATGTACCGACTGAACTCCCTGCAGTCACCTGGCCCTCTAGAATAGGAGTGTATGTGGACTACAGTGCAGGAACTCTGTCCTTCTACAGCGTCTCTGACAAAATGAGCCTCATTCACAGAGTCCACACCACATTCACTCAGCCTCTCTATGCTGCATTCTGGGTAGATCAAAGATTAAGTGTGAGACTGCTTGATCCTTAATTTAGATGGTATAAAGGTTCTACCAATAATAATCCTGTATCACAGGGTTTGAGTTTCAGATTAATATAAAGGTTGTAGTGGAAGACCGAGGAAGAAATAGGAATAACCTACTGTGATTGTTTGAGGCTGATCATGTTATGCTTTTTACATTATTTGTTGATGGAAATGTCTTCATTAACCAGAGATGGAAACTCGAGTCTGCGACTTGGACTCGAGTCGCACTTAAGTCGCATAAATAAAGACTCGAGACTTGACTTGGACTCGTGAACAGCTGACTCGAGACTTGACTTGGACTCGTGAGACTCGTATAAAACGTAAGTCATTTGGTATAGGAGTTTATATGAATGTATCTCTGAGGGAAACTGGCTGTCTTAAAAAAAGTTTAAATGGTAATCTTGCCTTATAATGCATATTAGTGTTCATAATCGCAGCACTGCTTTGTTTACAGCGGAAACCAAGGAAACGATGTTTAATTGATGTTACCCGCTGGCAGAGAGTGAATCTGCATTAATTCATCTGTCTGCTGAACTTGTTTCGTACAGATGTTTTATGTAGAATAGTTTCACAAAACTAAAGTCAGACCATTTTGTTTTTGCTTCAAATTTCGAAATTATACAATCCAATTTAGATGAAAAACTGCTCATGCTGGATGTATGGATTGGTTGTGTTTAAAACACAGTGGTTGTGAGCACAGACAAAGCCAATGAGATTTATTTAATTTGTGTAATTCATTTGATTAATTGGGGTTTGAGTTTTGTTGTTTGACATTTCAATTTTACAAAGAAATGTGCAGCATTTTATCTGACAATTAATACATGGACAACCTACTGTGATTGTTTGAGGCTGATCATGTTATGTTTTTTACATTATTTGTTCAAAGATGAGAAACTTGGACCTCTGTGAACATGTCTGTCATTAACCCTCTGGTGTTGGTCGGTCATTTTAGACCGGAAACAAAATGTTTCGAATTTTAAAAAATCGCTACTTCATTGGAATGGTACAAAACTTGTTGACTTTTATGGCAGTTGCTATGTGACCACAAAAAAAAATTGTGGAATTGATTCGAAACTTATGTTGTTCGCGGTCAAAAATGACCGCCATTTGAAATTAATGGGAAATTTGCAAAAATACAGAGAATTTTTTTGTGTGTACAATCTAGAAATTATTCACGATGCAGAAAAAGAGTGCACAGCAATAAAGGGGTGACACTCCAAAATATCAAGAGTGCAAAATAGACACACTCCACCCCCCCACAGACACATATATGAACTAGTGTGACTGTAACACAAAGCATGTTTCTGCAAATGTATGAAATAATATCAATAATTCGACCAAAAATGCTGTCAAAACAAAGACACCAAGGAAGGATTTACACACTAAAACATCAAGAGTACAAAACAGACACACACACTCAAACACAGTCACTTACACACACTCACAGACACAACACTATTCTACACACACAAATGAATTGGTGTGGCTGTAACAATATGGCAAAATTGAGCCAGAAGACTCAAATAAGAGGTTGAAATCAGATTGATTAATCTCTGATAAAGCATTCCCGGTCATTTTTGTTACAATTTTGTTGAATTTTGATGTTATGTGTAACAAAATGCCTTTCTCTGTGTTCAGGTTTGACTGTAGTAAAATTTATGCAAAAACTAACATTTCAAACCAAAACTTTTACAAAAAGTTGTCTTTGAGAATGTCTAAATATATATCCAGGTCCACAACTTAGTAAAAATAAGTCTTTATGCCTAAAAACCACTAGAGAGTTTATAAGCCTTTTATATAGAGCTATATAGGAATCTATGGGTAAACCATGGAATTGCAGATGTTTTTCTTTTTTTACTCCGACCAGATGGCACTAATCTGACTTCAAAAATTGGATTTTAAAGGCATTGTCTCTATTTTAACATGAAATACTGCCATAATTGAAAAGTAATATCAAAATCTTAGTAAAAAAATTTTTTTATTTTTTTTTCAATGGGGGAAAAAATGGGTCATAATTATTGCATAAATATTAATTAGTACAATGAAATTCTCTCAAAATACAAAACAAAAAATAAAAAATATTATGGAACAAAAATATCTGACATTTATTTTACTGAAAATAAAAAAAGTTACATTTCGGGTGTTCGGTCAGTTTTGACCGCGAACAACACAAGTGTGACCCCCAAATGAACAATACCAGAGGGTTAATTTAGTACATTAAATATTGGTCAATATATCCTGTTTATGACATAGACAAAAAGACAAAGAGCCTATTCTTGCAAGTGATGTAAATATGTATGTAAAAATACAACCATGATCGTGCACTTAATATTTTGTACTTAAAACACAGATGACTGCTAATCACTTCTAATTCCGAACAAATTTGTTACATATATACATATGTGCTCCATACAACTATCAAAATGTGATCTTTCTCTGTCGACATTCGATTTCACAAATAATTACAAAGAAATGGCAAGTAACTTAATAGAATTATAGAATAGAACATTTAATAGAATTAAATGTGAAAATTTGAAGTGGAAAGACTGAAATACTATTTTGTTTTAAAACATTCTCCTGCGATCTTTATTTTATTTACAACTTTGATTTTTTTTAACAGTGTACACTTTTTAACATGTCAAATTAAATGTTGTGGTGTTTGTATGAAGCTGTGGAGATCATCCTTTATAATATTTCTATGATTCTTTACTATTTAGTACTGGATAATTGAGCCATTGATGTTGCCATTGATTTCTCAATTACTCCACTTCCCATTAAATCAATTAGCAACAACAATCTTCTTAAGCAGAGCAAGTTAAACTTACTAAAACTTAAGCAAGTTGTGTAGTGTTGGGGTTAGTGAAAGCCAGTTTGGTGTTTCTTTACTGGCAGCATTGAAAAAGAACCACAGAAAAGGCAAACAGAGAAACCTTTATTTGTGGATCAGTAGGGCTCGCTGCTGGCATACATACGCTCTCACACACACACACTGAGTCACAGACTGAGAGAAGAAAGAGACAGCTGAAAGAAAATGAGGAAGAGATTTATTTTGTATAAAGAGAATCCTTCTGTTTTCAATCAGGCACTACCAGAACTGCATCTGAAGTGATGCAGCTGACCCCCAAACACATGCAGACAAATACAGTATAAACTTGCTTTTGTGTGACCTCTCACATTCTGTGGGGAAAGTGCTTTAGTGTTTATAGGTTACAGGTTGAAACACTAGGTTGTGGCTTTTACATGAGCAATGCACAAAGTTGTTTTAAAGGGGTTGTCCCTGTGAGACTCAGACTGTATGGTGTCAATAAAAAAAATCATAACTGTTTTTATCAGGCTGTTCTGGAGAGTCTAATCAGGTACAGGATCCAAGCTTGGTATGGTCAACTCTCTGTACAATAAAAAAACAGACCTTCTTACATTGTCTGGATGGCCATGAAAATTGTGGATCTGACCGACTATCCGCCCCCCCCCCCAACACAATTTTGATTTTAGCACATTCAGGTCACAGGGCCCAGAATTCCTAGCGACGGCCCTGGCCTTCGGGAAGAGTGCCTAAATGCCAGCTCAACCGGTTCAAAAACTCTTTTGTGCCTGCCTCTATTAGTATTTTGAATGGCAAGGACAAAGGACAATGATTTGTTTCTGGTCAGCATTGATTATCAAACAATATGCATTGTTTTATATTATTTATTGCTTGTGCAATAGTGTTTTTTATTTCAGTTGTGCAGTGTGACTCCTGATATAGTTGTCTACATGTCTTGCTCCCCTGTATGGTATGTTTTAAGTGTGATATATGGGATTTAGTTATTTATGTTTGATTTGTATGCAACATACACAAAGGCCAAGAAAAATTTCCCCTAAGGGACAATAAAGTAGGTCTATATCGTATTGATAAATGTATTGTAAAAGTGTTTCTTAACCCCCACTTCTTCCTTAATTGACAAAAATTTAGTTGAACGCAGCCCCACTAGAGGCCCTCAGCATCCTTCCAAAAAGGACAAAAGATGACTTACAATTATTTAATTATGTAAAAGTATTTTCAAAATAATAACTTGAAAATATATATAAAACAGTAACCTCTTATCAAGTTTATATTTCATTTATAGGTAGACTAATTTTAATATTTGTATCACTCTATCAATCTTTTGTCTGTCTGTCTATTTGAGGTTTGTCCTCAAAATAAAAATTCTATATCCTAAATTGTTTGAAAAATATGTCAACAAATACATATTTTAAATGCCGCTGCGTATATCAGGCAATGATAAACAGTAGTGGCTGTGGGATAGTCTCCTCCTCTGCTGTGTGCGTTAGAGAAGCTTGAATGGCCAAGTAGTTTAGTAATACGAACCTAGCTGTTGAGCAATATTTAATTTTCATTGAGCGACCTACACTGGGCGGGACTTTCTGAAAATCTTGGACACTAGCGTTGTTCGCGTATTATCTCCTCATTTCTTGTCATATCTCCCATTGGACTCTGATGTTTAATTTGTGCGGTGATGACAAGCACTCTTTCACTTTTAAAGTAACAGCCGCAAACCTGGACGTGTCGTGTGAAGTGCTTCATAAAGCCTGTTTTCCTCCGGACCAGTCTTCTAGGTGTTCTCACCCAGAGGCTCGTTGATAATGTTGGAGTGTTTGTTGACGATCTTTCTGGGTTTTATCTCCGTGCTGCTGTTCTGCGCTTTCTGCGGACGCAGGCGGTGAGTTTTCTGATATTGTTTGCTGCTTGTTGGGAATGTAGCCATGTAGACGATTTTAAAAAAATATATAAAATAATACGGATGAATAAATTGTTTAGATGAATGTTTGTGTTTAATTGTGCTTATGTGGAGCGTGTATTTATCAATAGGCAGACGCCTTTTGTTCAAATATTTGAAGAATCATGATGCATCAACAGATTCATGATTAGTCTGAATGTACATTTTAAGCCGCGTTGACAAGGAAGTATCTGCTAAGGCGATATGAATAATTCACAGCAGGACTGGGAGCTTGTTTACTCTCAGTTTGAAATTGAAGGGTATCCGACAAGAATCTTTTCTTTTGAACAATATGAACCGATTCAGTGACTCGATTACGTCATCGCGGTGTTCTCTAATAAAGCCATGTGTAGAGGTATACTTTTTTATTACATGTTATTTATAAAGATGTTTATAATTTCATTGGTTCCAGATCCATTTGTTGCAGCCATGATTTGGTTTATAAATCATGATGTCATCTTAAATATAATTGTATAATTATATATAATATTTTATAATATAATTCTAACCAATTGTATCTGAAGTAGATCGTACTAGAGACCAATGGTACATGCATCGTGAACTGGTTTAAATGATTCATTGAAAAGATTCGACTGAAAGAACGACTCATTCACGAATCGGGCATTATTTTGGAGCAAAGATCCTACTGATTCAAAACCGCTTGTTTGCATGACATGTTGAAACAAGGATGTGGATTACAACATAACTGAAGCACACTGCATGTAGCCTATTGCCACACAAGTTAACTTGAAAATGAATAGGCTATCCATACTTAATTTGTGTATAGTTTCTGTGCAGAGGCTTTTAGTCAGAGATTTACCCCACTATGGGCTGCGGTGTGTTTTCTTGTTCAGCTGCAGTCTTAAAAGGAAGTTTGGAGAACTAATTCCCAAAGGGCCATCCCATCCTTTTCTGGTCAGCCTTGAAAAGTAGGGCATGGGAGATATACATCAGCAGTAGATCATTACACAGTATACTCAGTAACTGAATCCTGGCTTTGTCATTTGAAACAACACAAACTGAAACAACAAAGCATTTTTTTTAGCACATTATATCATTGCTTTACCACAGAGAACATTATTAAGATAGCAGGTTGGGGTTTGTTTGTGTTTGTGTGTTTGTCTGAGAGAGTATTTTATAATGACATAGAATGGCAGTCTCTCAGACATTGTTGAAACAAGCATGTTAAAAAAACATGACTGTTACATTGTGTGTGCATGCTGCAGGAAGGACGGTGAGCCCCCGCTGATTAAAGGCTGGATTCCATTCCTGGGAAAAGCTTTAGAATTCAGAAAAAACTCTCAGCAGTTTCTTACACAACTGCAGCAGGAGCATGGAGATGTTTTTACTGTACTTATAGCAGGTACATCTGACAAACACACACACGTTTACTTAGCATTATTTATACACATCATTTTTTTCAAACGAGAACATCTTCTGACTTGTAGCTCATTTTTAGCTGACTCTTGTACAGGTTTCCTTTTGCTCTTCCTCTCAGACACTGTTATGCAACACATGCTGACATAGTTCTGTTAATTAAAAATATATGGTCCTGAAAGAGGTTATGAGAATAGCAAGTTCTGAGTAGCTGATAAATAACATGGACCTTTTTTCAACATCAAGATTTAAGGTTACAGTTTTTATAAATGTAAAAGGGAAAGTGTATATTTTAGATGCTCTAATTCATCACCATTTAAGTTTTTTCACCTTTTTAATTACTTTATTTGTAGTTTATTTCATTAGTCCTGCAGTATGACAGACGTTTTTACAAGTACAAATATTCCATGTCATTTTTCAATTAATTTGAGGTGATTTTTATTATTATTATTTTGTACTTTGTTCTGGGTAATTTCTAGGTGGTTTACTTAACAGAATCAAAAGAGTCCACTCTGACTCAGCAAGTCTGATATTATGGTACAGTACCTATATTTGTTCCTCCTTGGAGTTTTATTTTATTTTTTCTTATTGAGAATTGTAAGTCTGTAGCACCAATAGCAAGTTACAAGTTGTGGAATCCTTAGAGTTAGTTCTGAGTATGAATAATAGTGATGTTAGCAGACACCACTAAATAAATTGCAAAAAATATACAACAAAAAATTATCTGATTTTTTTTTATCTGAAGTAGAGCTTGTCAAACTGCTGGACATTATGCATTGTCATGACATTCATCTATTTATTTTTGTGTGTTTCTTTAGGAAGGTACATAACATTCATAATGAACCCTCTCCTGTACCCGTCTGTGATCAAACATGGGAAGCAGCTGGATTTCCACACGTTTTCAGACAGCGCAGCATCCAGGACGTTCGGTTACCCACCGATCCGGAGCGGCCTCTTCCCTGGAATGAGTGACAGCATCCAGCGGACTTACACTCTGCTGCAGGGGCCTGCCCTCGACCCGCTCGCATTCAGCACGATGGGAAACTTGCAGCAGGTCCTGCAACACCGTTTTCTGCCCAGTAAAGAGTCTGGGTCTGATAGCGATTGGCAAGAGGCGGAACTATATGAGTTCTGTAAATGCGTAATGTTTCAGACTACATTTAACACGTTATATGGACATTCGTCAAATCTGCGCCTGGATCAGCTGCGAGAGGACTTTGAGAAGTTCGATGCAATTTTCCCTTTATTAATGGCCCGTGTTCCCATCGCCTTTCTGGGAAAAACCAAAGAAATTCGTGAGAAGCTGACAAGATTTTTCTATCCTCAAAGAATGGCAGAATGGAGGGCTCCATGCGAGTTCATACAGACACGAACGGCCCTGTTACAAGAGTATGACACGCTTCAGGACAGAGATAAAGCAGGTGACTCTTCCACATGCACACACACAAACATACACACTCATACAGAAAATCTAAAATCCTTCCTGGCCCACATAATATGACTGTGGAGTGTGTTGCTGATGGTAAATGTCACATCTACAAAATATAATAATTTTCTCATCATGACATGAAGAACCCTGGTCTCCAGATTTTGTGCACCAAAAGAGATTATTTAAATACTAAGTAAATGTACCACAAATGTCTCACAAAAGGAGTGTTTGCGCAGACTCTTTGCAGTAGTTTTAGTTTTAGAGGCAGCATAGATGCAGTCCTTAAGCATGTATTAACCAACAACACTAAACAAATAGAAATATGGTTAATGTGTCAATTTAACTACACTTTGTCATATGAACAGTAAGTCAGTAACTAGTAACTACACAGAGTTAAGTCTCACAGTTAGTTGTAATCTGTATGGTTTTGATTCAGTAAAATGAATCAGATCATAAGAGTAATTGGTCCAGGAATTGGACTTCACTAGTTGCGCTGTCTGTTTTGCGCTTAAGATTGACAATAATTAGGGCCCTATGAAATCCATTTTACTTTTTTTTTACTTTTTTAATTTTACTAGACTCTGTTTTAATGGTTAAATTAAATTGTTTTAATGAAAAAGCATGCCTAAAAGCATTAATTGAAATCATGAAGCTTATACAATTTAACAACAATTTATTAAAAGTTGAACAAAAATGACATTTTAAGGGAATATAAAAAACCTTATGAAATATGTCGTATTTTTTTCTCAGATTCAGTTTTATTTTTTAAACTACATTCTGTGATTTACAGTAATTTTCTGATTCCATTTTAATGGTTTCATTAAAGTTTAGTAATCAAAAGCATCTCTAATTAATTTATTTTATAAAAAATAATTAATTATCAATTTTGTTTATTATTTTTTCAGAAATACTGTTGTGTATTATTAATTTTTATGGTAAATATTGCTTAAATTATGTTTTATTGCAAATGTTATTAGTAGCAATAGTAAAATTATACGCGTTATACAGTCAATTTTTTATGACCGGATTCCGCTATTCTGTCAGACACACTTTAGTTTTAGTTTCAGTTTTAGTGATTTTTTTTTTTTTTTGATTCTTCAAATTAAACGTATTATTTTTCATGTAGTTGCCAGGGCAGCATTAACTGTCAGACATTATTGCTGATTTGACTCGTTTTAATGAATCATAATCTTGACAAACCGCTTTGGAGATTTTGGTGCCTCCCCATTCAAGTATAAAAGACTTGTACATGCATGCCTGTTTCCCACATTACATTCTTGCCCTGGGGTGTTGCCAAGATGACTGCCGATTTCTGATGACTTGATGAATTGACTTGTGTTAAAGGGTCTTTTTGCCATCAGTTTCTGTCTGATGAAATGCTGAAAGCAGGATGTGCATGAACAAATACAGTATTACACATAGTGAACGCTCATCGTGACTGCTGTATTGGTTTGGACCAATGCCCAATGGTTTACAAACACTTAGCTTTCTTTCTTTCTCTGTCCACAGCACATCATTTTGCCATGCTGTGGGCATCAGTGGGAAACACTATCCCAGCAGCCTTCTGGTGTCTTTACCACCTCATCTCCTGCCCGAAAGCCCTTGAAGCAGTGAGAGCAGAGATTGTCAATGTGGTTGGAGAGAAGAACATGCAGTTGGTCTTTGAGGAGGACATCACAATTACACGACAACAGCTAGAACAGATGGTTTACCTGGGTAACACACACATTCTTACATAGTAACCCATCAAACATATCAATTATTGTCTAAATAGTGCAATTGATTTGAAGCTACTATGCCAGTTTTCAATGATTCAGACTGTCTTTTTCTCTCTACAGAGAGTTCAATAAATGAGAGTTTACGTCTCTCCTCTGTATCAATGAACATCCGTGTGGTTCAGGAAGATTTCTGTTTGCGTCTGGATGCCCAGCATTCAGTCAACATGCGAAAAGATGACATTGTTGCTCTTTACCCACAAACCACACACCTTGACTCTGAAATATATGATCAGCCTCAGGTAACATGCATCTACAGCTGCCTAGATCAGTGATTCCCAACCAGAGCGCCTCTTACTTCAAGCCTCAGTAATTATTATCAATGCTGAAGGCAATTTTTGCTGCTTCATGTTATTGTGGAAACTGCAATACATTACCATTCAAAAGTTTAGGGAAAGTAAGATTAAAAAAGAAGTAGTTAATACTTAATACTAAATTGATCAAAGTAAAGACTTGTAAAGAATGTTACATGTTTCTATTTTGAATAAATGCTGTTCTTTTGAATTTTGTATTCATAAAAGAATGCTGAAAAATTTGAGGATTTCCACGAAAATATTGAGCAACAAAAAACGTTTTCATCATTGATGTAAATAAGAATTATTATTAATAATTGAGTACGAATAATAACTGAGCACCAAATCAGCACATTGTAATGATTTCTGAAGGATCACGTGACACAGAAGACTGAAGTAATGAAAATTCAGCTTTGCCATCAAAGGAATAAATTGCAAATTATTACTCCTCCAATAAATCCTTAACAACTAGAAGTCACAGCCTTTGAATACTGTTATGGGGGACTTGAAGTCAAAAGGTTGAGAACCACTGCTCTGGATCCACCAATCAGACCTCATTTTAAACATACTTCTTTATTGTTAGAAAACTTATTTATTGAAATGTCTTTTGTGTGTGGTTTCTTGTAGCGCTTCCAGTTTGATCGTTTCGTGGAGGACGGGAAGGAAAAAACAGATTTTTATAAATGTGGCCAGAAGGTCCGGTACTATCGTATGCCTTTCGGCTCTGGAGCCACGCAGTGTCCAGGGCGTTTTTTTGCGATGAATGAGCTGAAGCAGTTTGTGTGTGTGGCTTTGTTCATGTGTGAAATGCAGTTGCTGGAGAACCAGCAAGAGGCGATGCTAGACAACAGCCGTGCTGGTCTGGGCATCATGCCACCTGCTAATCAAATCACTTTCAGATACAGAACCAGAAAACCAGGGGACAATATGAAGAGGGAGGAATGAACTAAATGAATAGAGAGAGACTGTCGTCTGTTCATTGCTTGGGTATTTTCCTTTCATTTTTTTACAAAGATTTTGTAAATAATGCAAGCTGCAATATTCATAAATAACACTGCCATGGAAAAATCTCATCTTGGAATGAGCTAAACATACAGTATACACTGCAGTTTGAATCAGGGTTTGATGCATTACAGTGAACAGCTTTCTATGTATATGCTACTGTGACATAAAGACAGCTTTTCAAACATCTTACCTCTCATATATCAATTTTATCATATCACTGGGTGTAAATAACAATTATAAACTCATAAAGTGGCAAAGGCTGCACATGCCAGCCAACTGGATTTCATGTACTGCAGCTCATCATCTAGAGCAGGGGTGGGGAACGTTGATCCTGGAGGGCCGGTGTCCTGCAGAGTTTAACTCCAATCCTAATCAAACACACCTGAAGCAGCTAATCAAGGTCTTCAGGATGCAGTTAGGTATTTTTGTTCCAGGGTTTTTCAGGGTTAGAGCTAAACTCTGCAGGAGAGTGGCCCTCCACCCCTGATCTAGACTAATCATTTCTTGATTCCAGCATTGAATATTAAAAGGTAAATGTTTCTGCTGTTTTATTTTGTATATTTTTTTTTAACCCTTAGAATTTGGTCATAAAATGTATATTGAATAAACAAATTGCTGTTCAAAAGTTTGGGATCAGTAAGATTTTTAGATGTTTTTGAAGGCTACATTTATTTGATTAAAAATACAGTAAAAACTGTAATATTGTGAAAAATTATTACAATTTAAAATAACTGATTTCTATTTTAATCTGTTTTAAATGTAATTTATTTCTGTAATGGCAAAGCTGATTTTTTTGGCAGCAATTACCCCAGTGTTCACATGATCCTTCAGAAATAATTGTAACATGCAGATTTGATGCTCAAGAAATATTTATTATTATCAATGTTGAAAACAGCATACTGCTTAATATTTTTATGGAAACTGATAAACTTTTCTCAGGATTCTTTGATATCTATTGTAACAAAGTCTTTACTGTCACTTTTGATGCATGCTTGCTTAATAAAATCTCACTGACCCCAAACCTTTGAATAATGTACACAAATTATTACTTATTTAATGGTTACTGGTTGATATTAGTTTTTTAATATCACTACTGGTCAGTATTTCATATTTTATCAGTCGATATTGGAAACTTAATTATGCATACTCAATAACCATTTTTTTTTTATTTAAATTATCTTTGCTGTGATATAACGTCCTATTAAATTTAATCTTTAAGAAATAACCTAACCATTCAATAGCATTGTAATGTACAATTTTTACATTTAGTCATTTAGCAGATGCTTTTATCCAGAGCGACTTACAAATGAGGACAATGGAAGCAATCAAAATCAACAAAAGAGCAATGATATGCAAGTGCTATAACAAGTCTCAAATAGCTTAATGCAGTATACGCAGCAAGGGTTTTTTTTTATAGAAAAAGAATAGAGCAAGCTAGTGTTAGAGGCCCTTTTTGCTTTTGTTAATTGTATAATAAATAAAACGAAAACGAATAGATGAAAAGCTAGTGTTAGTTTTTTGTTTTTGTTTTTAAGAATAGAATTAGAAAAGAGAGTGCTAGAGTTAGAGGGTCAAATAAAGATGGAAGAGATGTGTTTTTAGCCGGTTCTTGAAGATGGCTAAGGATTCAGCTGCTCGGATTGATTTGGGCAGGTCATTCCACCAGGAGGGAAAAGTTATTTTAAAAGTCAGTGAAAGTGATTTTGTGCCTCTTTGGGATGGTATAATAAAGCGACGTTCATTTGCAGAATGCAAGCTTCTAGAGGGTACATAGGTCTGAAGTAGTGAATATAGGTAAAGGGGTGCAGAGCCAGAGGTGGTTTTGTAGGCAAACATTAATGCTTTGAATTTTATGCGAGCAGCTATTGGTAGCCAGTGCAAATTGATAAACAGAGGTGTGACGTGCATTCTTTTCGGCTCATTAAAAATTAATCTTGCTGACGCGTTCTGGATTTTTAGCATATCTTACCATGAATATCCATTTACTTCAATACTATTACAGTATATACTCTGCTGATACACTCATTGCCAAGTTCAAATACAGTTTGGACACAGAAATCAGACAAAGGCATCATGAGACACTCAATACTTTACTGGAATGTTGGAGGGTCAGCATGTGCAAAATGAACAAATGTAACTCGCTTCAATAGCTACTGTACAACACTAACAAAAATAAATCACCTCCACATTCTTAATGTGGCTCAAGTTTCTTTTTTATACTAAAAATTGTAACAGTCAACACTTATAAATACTTTTACTCCCACAAACCACTAATAAGATGACAATTATTCGTGCAAATTAAGCTGCTGCCACCTTTTCACAGATTAAATCAGATCTTAGACATTTCAACAGGTGGACACCAGACAAAATTCAGGGTCAAAGAGCAACGTTAGCAGATGTTATTGTTGAGTGATGTTTTTAGGAGTGATGGAAAAAGTTATTGCATGGTCCTCAGGTCAGAAGCCAATGTCAAGTTGTATCTTATGCTCAAAAACAGCAATGATAAGCATGATGCCGAAGCCCAGGAGTATCCCAGCATTCTGCAGGAGAAAGAAGCCATAGTGACTGAAGCCTGCTTCGCTCGCGTCATTGTGTAACATCTCAGGTACCTACAAAACACAAAAAAGGTTTCAACTAGATAAACACGAATGACCATAATGTTGCGAATAAAAAATGTATTCACACAAAAAAAAAAATACATAAAATACAAAAAAAAAAATCCTTAAAAATACATTAGATACTACACGTTGAAAATAAAGAGGAACAGTGTTCTTTTGCAATTATTTATATACTGCTACAGTTTTTATTAATATTTTGAAAAGGTGTTTTATATTTTCAGTTTTCATTTGAATTTGCTAATTTTGTTTTACTTTATTTTTAGACAGTAATTTAGCACTTCAACAAAATTAATTCAGTTTGATTTTAGTTTTTCATTAAAGATTTCATTTTATTTCAGCTGTATTTCAATTAACAATGTTTTTAATAGTTGGGCCCTCCTCAATCACAGCATTTCTCTGTTTCTGTGCTACTCACCATGTCCACAAGAGCGACGTACAGGAATAACCCAGCTGTGAGAGCAAAGATCCACGTGGCAACATTTTCAGCATAATGACCGATCAGAATGCCTGTGATCATGCCCAAATATCCCATCAGGGCTGAGAGCAGATTGTACAGGATGGCCTGTCGTACTGACATACCTGCCTTCAGCAAGACTGCAAAATCACCTGCGTAAAAGAAGAGGATGAGGCAGGTGAGTGAGAACGAAAAAAACATTCCAAAGCCATGTGATGAAATCAAAATGCTGCGCAGGTGTTTTATATGAATGTATCTCTGAAGGGAACCTACTGTCTTCATAATAGTTTCGATGGCATTTTCATTTTATCTGATAATGTAGCGTTCATGAGCGGAGCTGCTTTGATTACAGCCATTGCTGGGGAAACGGCTAGTTCTACCGCTCTCAAAGCGCCTCCTGCTGGCAGAGAATCAGTCTGCATTTTCAATAAGCCCGTCTCCAGCCCGTCTCCATGTTTTTGTTGCTCAATTTTTTTTGTTTTCTGCAGCAACTCAGAGCACGTTTCATATCCTGACTGAAGCACATTTGTTTCAATCTATAAGAATAATCAGCCTACACTACCAGTCAAAAGTTGTTGTTTTTTAAAGGGGTCATCGGATGTCCATCTTCCACAAGTTGATATGCTTCTTTAGGGTTTTAATGAAACGTCTATAACATACTTTGGTTAAAATTTCTCAATAGTAGTGTAAAAAACACCTTTTTTACCATGTCAAAATCAGCTCTGTTTTTAGCAAGCCATTCTAGGCCATGTTGCTTTAAATGCTAATGAGCTCTGCTGACCCCGCCCCTCTCTTCAGTGGGGTGACGAGCAGTACCGTTTACTTTAGCCACAAAACTGGCTAACTAGCACGTTATTAGGAAAGGCGATTTGCCAAGATTAATAAAAAACCCTTATCCTCACTTCTTCTGTAGATGAAGCTGGATCACGAATGATTCGCGCAAACATAGACGCATTTAGGCAGATCGGGGATCGGCACATTCACTTCAAAACGGACGTAACGTTAATCCTCTGCGTCTTCAGCTGCTCAGATGTCGGGAGTAAATGACGACTGCTATATTCATCATTACATCCAACAACAAAACGCCTCAATCAGAGACATTCTTGTCTTAAAATCTTACTATTTTAAATAGTAAAAATATTTCAAAATGTTACTGTTTTAGCTGTATTTTGGATCAAATAAATGCAGGCTCGCTGAGCAGAACAGAATTCTTCGAAAAAAAAAAAAAAAAAAAACATTACTGTTCAAAGACTTTTGACTGGTAGTGTATGTTAGCCTATAGTTTGAAGTTAAAGATATTAATATTATTAAGGCGAGTCTGAGATGTTTATTTGACAGTGATTTCACTTTTCTGTGTTTGTATGAAGGCTAAATACAAATAAAAGGTGAACATTAATTTATTTGTGGGTTTTTTTTTTCTCCCTAAAATATTACCGGTATATAGTTTTATAGGAGGAGGTTTCATAGACTTGGCAAATTCATTTTTCATAAGTTTGTAGGTACAGACATCTGTTGTGGGCATTCTTGGCAGTTTTTAATATATAAAATATATTGTGATATAAATTTTGGCCATTTCGTCCAGCCCTATTCTAAAGTCAAACAAAACTGTCACCGTGATGATAGACAATGTCTTACCAAGCTCATGAGGAAGCTCATGGCAGAACACAGCGACTGAGGTACTAAGACCACTGGACAAACCTTCAGTGAAAGCCGCCCCTGAAATACAAAATTGCACATAATCTGTAAATGCTGTTCTAAAGCAGAGTATTTCTTGGCATGCATTTTTTTTAGATAATCTTATTCAATGTAAAAAGTACACATTAATTTTAATATATACACAGTATATATTTACACATGCATATTTATGCATATAATATAAAAAAACAGTGCTTAATACAAACTATATACAATTGCCAAATCACTTGAAAACAAATTAAGAATTTATTTTTATTTATATATATTTAAAAAAATATATATATATATAAATAAAAAAGTAAATGTTAAAATAAAACTATTATATTTTATACTGTTATATACTATATAAAGAAATACAATGAATAATTAATTCATAATAATTCATTCATTTTAATTTCTTTAAAAGTATAATATTTAAAAAGTGAAAGTTAAATAATAAAAAGTTAAAATAAAAAGGTAAATCTCTCTCTAGATATAAGTGAATTGTGAAAGCCTTTATGTGATTTGTGAATATATATAAAAAAAAAAACAGGCAGTTCAAAAGTGCACTAATAAATTTATTCCAGGCCTGTATATTCGAGACTGTATGCATAAACCTTTTTTTTTTTCCATTTGTTTCATTTCTTCTATTTGTGTAAAATGTACCTATGGCAAGTCCGTCACTGAAGTTGTGAAGCCCGTCTCCCATGATGACCATCCAGGCGAGCGTGGCCACGCCGGCCTCCTGGAAGTGCTGGATCGAGTAGGAGTGTGTGTGTGTGTGCGGGTGGTGGTTCTGGGAGTGGTGGTGATGCAGTATGTGGTGATAATCATGGTGATGATGATGTTGCTCATCTGATTGGCCAACAGTGTCATGGAAGTGGGAGTGGCATTTGTTTTCACAGTCAACGTCGTTGTAGAGCTCTGCCCCCAACATCACCTCCTCTTCCTCTGCAACACCCCGCCCACATGCACTTCCACCATTTGTTTCAGCAGCTGATGTTACAAAAATATCAAAATCATGTACGACAGTTTCATTTTGACTGCATAAACATAAGCATCAAAAGTTATGTTACCCTCAATCGTCTTGACGTCATTGTCTTCTAATGATGGCAGTTTCTCAGATTCCAAAACTTCTGTGACTAAATCAACCTTCTTTTGCACCTACAAGCATTAAAATAATATTTTAAACAACAGAAATTCAAGGAACACCTCTATGCAACATCCATGTCATTATAACATTTAGAAAATTAATACTATGACTTATAAAATGGCTAAAAGAAGAATGTGAATTACGTGACTATAACATGAAATGGGAGATTTTGGACTTGCTTTTCTGACCTTCTGTTTTTTGTCCTTGTACATTTTGCCGAGGGTCAGGAAGTGTTCGATGAGGAACATGATGTAGACTCCACTCAGAGCTGTGAGCCCCGTCCACACCAGCCGAAGGGAATCCTCTTCCACCTCTTCACCGTGGTGAAGATGCTCAGAGTGGCCGTGCTGTTGAGCCTGAGACTGAGAGACACCAATCAAAGGTCACAAGGACATTTTAAATAACATGCCTTTGACTTTTTCATTTGTAGAATACAGAAAAATATGTCTATAATACACACTACCATTCTGTTTAAAAGTTGTTGTTTTTACGCAATTAACTTTTATTCACCAAGCTTGCATTAAATTGATCAAAAGTTAAAAGGAAAGACATTTACAAAGTTACACAGGTATCACAGTTTCCAAAAAATAACTCTGCACAACTGTTTTCAGCATTGATAAATAAGAAATCTTTTGTTGAGTATCAAATCAGCATACTGGAATGATTTTCTGAAGGGGAAAAAAACAACTAAATACTAAATTTGAAAGCAAGTTTGTGTCTTACATGTGGTATGAGGTGGAGGAGAGCGTCTCCGCTCAGAGTTCCCACTGCAAGGGCCACCAGGAAGCTCAGCAGGAAGTTGAAGCAAACTCTGTCCATGAGTGGGATCAAAACCACACCAACTAATGCCAGCAAACTGATCAAAGTGATGGAGAGAAACCCACCTATCCATGCTGTAACAAACAATTTTTAGAAAGGCTGCATTTTTCACAATAGGACCACATATTTGTTATTTTTGTGGTATCAGTGGATATTTAATTGTTCATGATCATTTTTACATTAAGATTACCTTTGCCATCATTTAATGCTCACTCAAAGTTTATCTTTTATAACACTCAATTTAATAACACTGTTAAATGTAATCTTTAGCAAAAAATAGAATCTTAATATTGGACATTTATTGCTTATCAAAAATTATTTTCATATTGTGCATCCCCGCATTTATGTATAATAACTAAACCAATCGGACTCAGAGGTATGATTTCCTCTGGCTGAACCTAATACAAAATGTCATTTGCATAAATAGATGACGCTTAAATCTAAATGAATACTCAACTTAAGTCTCAAAAGATATTAAGCAACACATACTTACCAATGCTAATAGAAGCATTCCTTGGGCTTCTGCCATTGGTGCGATTATGTGGATGATGATTGTGATGATGATGGTGGTGGTGGTTGTGATGATGGGAATGATCTGGAAAAAGCAAATTGTTATACAGACTCCGCTGATCAAATATTGTGATTGTGACATAAAAACACAGCTTTATGTATCATCACATCATCAAAAGCTCACCTGAATGGTCATCATGCAGGAAGCAAGAATTGGAATCAATCTGCATGAGAAGGGCAGGGCACAGGTAGCTGAAGTCCTTGACAGAGAGAACCATTTCCTTTGTCATGCCATGTGACTCCAGGATTGTGGAGGCATTTTGACACTGAAAGAGAACTCGTGTGAGTGGAGTATGTCAGGGATTTTCAAGAATCTGTGGAAAAGCTTAGAGAAAAACAGTGTAACAAATATACATATAAAGTTAAAATAAAATAAAAAAGATTAAAATAAATATAAATAATAAATAACTATGTACCGTTAGACTTGAATGGTCAAGTCCATGCTGATCATGGTCATCGTGCGCATGGGTGGGTGTGTCCTCAGACTGGTGGGTGTGGTTATTTTGTGTTACATTGGTCTGGGTGGAGTTAAAGGGGGCGTGGTCCTGCGTTAAATCATAGTCAGCACTACGATTGGTCCGCCGTGATTTTGTGACGTAGGACGGCGTGGTCAATGTTGTGGTCAAGTCCTGATTCATCTTCATGTAGAGATTGTGATGAGCATCCAATTGGCTTTTCTTCCCAGAGGCGGGATCAGGCTGCACTTTTGGGATGGGGTCACTCTTCTCCACGTTATGGTCAACATCCCCCTTCTTGTTGGTGACAGGATGTGCGTGTGTGGTGAGTTTGTCCACATGAGCGTGCGAGTGATCGTGGTTGTGCGTATGATTATGTCCAATGCCATGGTGATGGACCATCACTTTTCGGATTCGGTCTAGCCCCACTCCCTTTAGTAGGTTGTGCAGGCCTTCTAGGGAGATACTCCCGTTTTGCCCGTACTTGTCAAACAGAGCCTGTAGGTGGCGCCGCTGTGCCTGTTCTGCCACCCGACCATCAGTCTCAATGACCACAGACTTGCAGTCTGAACATGCCCACAGCAATGTCAGTGACATCACTGGAAAGAGGCGTGGCCACCAGCCAATCATACTGCTTTCTAAAACAGAAAAATATTACGTTATTTTCACAATGCTCTAATAGCACAATGTCAACATTGCAATTCTAAAACCGAAAACGGAAACAAAAGCTAAACAATATATATATAAGAATATTTTTTATTTTGTTACTACAATTTGTGTGAAAATGAAAAGATTCCTTTTACTTACCAAAAACAACTAAGAAATAAAAAATGAATAATAGTTTTTGAACTACAGTTAGTTGAAAATAAATTCAATAGATTCTAAATAAAGGTCTCTATTACTAACAAACAAACAAATCATGTTTCATCAAATGTTTCCTAAATTTATGAAAAAATATAGGAATAAGTAAAATCCCCACAATGCCTTTTAAATGTGTTAAGATTCAATTTTATACATGGATATTTCATCATATTATGTAAAGGAAGGAAGGTTGTAAAGGAAAGGTTTTGTGGAAGACATATGGATATAGTTTGGGCATGTTTTATGCAAATGACTAATCTTGGGTATGTGGTAGCTTATCTAAACTATGCCAAACCTATTAACATTAGAACGAGGTTAATAACAAATTCACTTGCGTATGCTCATGTTGTGAATTACATGTAAATATTTCATTATAAGTTCTCTGTGCGTATAAATATGAATCATCATTCAATTATTAGTAAATGAGACCCAATAATGTATTGATTTTTTTATACTGTACAGCAGTGGCGAGGCCACGGGTGGGCATTGGCCCACCCACTTTCAGCTGTGGCCCACCCAATGAGAAGTTGGTAATTTTCTAAATGGATGTAATTTATTAAACGCTAATAACAATAAACATCTCATTTCACTATAAATTTATATATTTATTTTAAATATATAGTTAACATGAAGGTCAAATATAGGCAGTTTCTTAATTTTCCCTCTTCCTATAGGTGCATACCATACACTTGTCAAAATGATGATTTGTCAGTTTCTGTTAGTCCCACCCACAATGTTATGTTTATGTCGTAAGGACATAATAGTAAAGTGTGCGCGTTTGAAACTAGTGTTGAATTTGAAAATAGTGAAACAAACATCAATCAGTCTTTAAAAATATATATTGGATATCCCGACCCAAATGTAAGTCTTAGCACTGAATCCGTACTATCTACAAATGAAGCCAGACCACCAGTGGGTGATAGATTTATAGATCGGAAACGTCCAAGCATTTGAAGCATCATATTGGCATAAGTACAGTGTTTGATCCTCTAAACAGATGACTTTGTGGAAATAAACATAAACGTTGTGCTATACTATTCTCCACCACAACAAACTGCATATGTGCAGCTGCGCACATTTCTACGGTCCTCGATGTTTACTCTCCTTTGAACGCGAACTGACAGAGACTCTTGATTACGAGATCATCTGTGAAGTCCTGTTGTCTCAGACTGAGGTAATGCTTTAATAAACTTCCTCTAGTTAACGTTAGTTAATGCATCATTAATTAATCTTTGTTAACGTTAGTTAATAAAAATACAACAGTTCATTGCTATTTTGTTGGCTCAGGTGTTAACAGACAACTTTTAATTTTAATAATGTATTAATGAATGTTGAAATTAATATTAATCAATGCTGGCAATTTTACATGCAGCTTTCATACACTACACTTGGCCCACCTGGTTTTATGTAGGCCCACACACTTAAACATTACTAAATCTGGCCTCGCCCCTGCTGTACAGTACAGAAGGTCAAGACCTCTTAGATCAGGGGTGTCAAACTCAATTCTTGGAGGGCCAGAGCCCTACAGAGTTTAGATGCAACCCTAATTAAACACACCTGATCCAGCTAATCAAGTCCTTCAGGCTTAATTGAAAACTGCATGGTTTGTGTGCTGGGGCAGGGTTGGAAAAAAAGTCTGCAGGGCTGCAGCCCTCCAGGAACTGAGTTTGACACCCCCGTTTTAGATGGAACAGACCAAAATCCTTTTAAGGGGAAATGCATATAGATCAGGGATAGGCAATGATCCTGGAGTGCCACTGTTCTGCAGAGTTCAGCTCCAATCCTAAAAGAAAAACGCACCTGCTGGTAGCCTAGTAATCCTGAAGACATTGATTTGCTTGTTCATCTGTGTTTGATCAGGGTTGGAGCTAAACTCAGGACCGACGCTGCCTATCCCTGATATAGAATATATAACTATACAAAAATATTAAATAGGTCTCAAAAATAAAGAAAGGGGTCTCAAAAAGAAAGAAAATAATAAATAACGTTAGGTTTTAAAAAAGAAAATTCTTCGTAATCTTCTGAAAAGTGTTTACCTGACATTCTATTATTGTGATCTTCAACGTGTTTCTGACACTCCACATCACTAAACACGCCGGGCATCAGACTCTTGTGTGAGTTACACACTGAGACAATACAACGCACGTCGTTTTTACCATAATAATGACGTTACTTGGGTTGTTGGTCGATTTCGTTTATATTCTGAGATCTATTAAATCGCATGAGAACTGATGTGGAAGAACAAAAGGCGTCACGGGGCCTAGTCGCTACCTTCCTTCCCGAGTTTCTCCCGTCCTAACTGTATGTTTACACGCGTAAGGCTCTGAACATACATCAACACCATTTACTGCTTACCGGGAGTCCACACGCGCTCCACGCTCGAAAGTAAGCGCGTTCTAGACGGCGATTCTGCACACAACACCACGAGCACCTCGACCGGACCGTGTGCAAAGAAACGTCATCATAAAAACCGGAAACATGACGAGTGACTTTTGTTTCAGAGACGAGCGCGCGATTACATCTCATTCGGTTAATGAAACAAAAAAAACGTTACTTACCGATTCGATGTGATTACAGACCTCTTTACACGAATCAAAAAGCGGACTCCGAGATCGAGTCTGATGACTTTAGAGAAGTTTTTTTTTTTTTAAGAGAAGTGTCGGAAGCTGATGTAATTGGTTTAGAAGTAGTCACATGACCGCGCAGTTATCTCTAGACAAACATCCACCAAACTTGTATTTAACATGGTAAATATTTGTTTTTGAGGGCTTGATTCGTTGTTGACAGAGAGTTAATCAAGTGATTTGTCCTGAAAACCTTGACCTATAGGCCTATATGGTTTTGATGACCTATTGAAACGGTCACATAACAACATATCTCGTCTGTGTTTATCCAGATGCTGATAAAAAAGTTTATCCCCCGGTTTCACAGACAAGGCTTGAAACTAGTCCCAGACTAAAATGTAAATCTGAGCTGTTTCAACTGAAATAAACTTGCACTGACTGATCTTAAAACATATCAGTGCCTTTGTTTTGTCTCAAGATGCACACCAGTAATGTTTTTTCTAAGGCATGTTAATAAAAATTACTTAAATGTCCTAATTGAACTATGGCCTAATCCTGGTTTAGTCTAAGCCCTGTCTGTGAAACCGGGCCTATATGTTGTAAATATGACCATTGTGTGGCTAAACATAATCCCTGAACACACACACACACACACACCCACCCAGCAACAAACCCACAGATACGCTCGTGTTCACACACTTATGGGAACAAACAGTCTACCCCAAAAGAAAATCTTTTGCATTTTTACAATTAAAAAAGGAACATATGTGCTCTGTCCGGTGTTTTCTTGAGGTTCCACTGATTACACTGATTACAACATTTTATTTTTTTATTATGAATTTTAGGGCGGTAAAGGGTTACTGTCTAGAATATTTAATGTGAAAAGCACCAAATTTCGATTTTATTACTATTATTATTATTATTTTATTTTTATTCAGTATTACAATAATAGTGGCTGGAGAAAAGACACACTCTTAATAAAGACAATATTTTCCAGGTATTGATTAAGTGTTTTGGCTTTTGCACATAGTAATAATATATTGTTTTTGCACAAGATTAATACAGGTGGAGATCTGTTTGGTTTTAAAAAGTTTTTTGTTATGCCTGCATGTTTGTGAAGGTTACCATTGTACTGAAGAGTGGAGCCTTTGGTTAGTTCGAGGATGGATCTACAATCGTCATAAGTTTGGAAAGTTTAGGGCTAACTGGATGTGGATTAAAGAACATAGGGTGTAGTGGAAGAGAACAAGGAAGGAAATACCTGTTCTGCAAGACTAATAATGAGGAGGATTTGACATATTGCTTTGTAGGAGTTAGTTAGAAGATGGCAGTGCAACATCAAGGATGCAATCTTCCCTTAAAACCCAATGAAGAAGATGACTAATAGAGTTTTTTTTTGGTTATGTTAGCATGTGCATGTGTGGTAAATGCTATCTGGACAATTGAAGCAATTAATTAAAAAATGTGGAAAAAATGTGATGAGGGCAATAGCAGACATAACCTCTATGCTGACAGTTTATCAAGCCTTTTATTAGATCTGTTGTTTTGATTGTGGTAGTATGGTATATTGTGTTGCATCAGAGATATCATTAAGCAAACTAGATAGAATACAGTACAGACCCCAGGTTATGCCTAGAGCAGTTAAATCAATGTTAGTAAATGCTCTAATTGTTAAATCAAAGAATTGCCAATGAAGAGGAGTAAAATTATCTTTGATATATCCTTGAAATCTATCAAAAGGTATGCTGGAAATAATATTGCTAATGATTTGTAAAAGACTGTTGGGAATATGTGAATAAAAATGGAAGAGGATTTGGATGAAATATAAACCAATTAGCAAAAAATATCAGGTTGCAGAAACAGAATGTAATGTTTCCATCCCTGTATGGGGATAAATTCTAGCTTGGATAATTCCTGAAGTAAAAATGAACTTGGATATATTGTATAAGAGAAGGGAATGGGAGGAAATGGGAAAATTCAAACATAATGCAAATATAGACACGTCTATGAAAATGTTTATGCAAGCACTGAAATATATACAAATGGATCAAAAGACCCAAATAAGGGGGTGACAGGAGTAGGAATTTATGTTTCAGATTTGAATATAAACAAGAGGTTAACGTCTGAATTATTGATATATGCTGCAGAAATGTTGCTATTATAGTGGGACTTATGTGGGTAGAGGAAGTAAGACCAGACAGCATCTGACTCTGCTTTAATGTCATTACCCAGGCATCAGTTATCTGCAGAAGATTTACTGAACGAGACCTGATTAAATACAAAGGAGAGAAGTTAGGATTCTGCAGGGTACCTGCGCATATAGGGATAGTTGGAAATGATGATGATGATGGAAATTTGCTGATGAATTGTCTAAAAATGCTTTAAAAGGAAATAAATAGAAATAGTGTCCCTTTAGGTAAAGGAGAAGTAAAAATCAATCATTAAAAAGAATAAGTGGCAAGGAAGAGGGCTTAATCACTTGGCTAAGACTGGGTCATTCAGTACTGAATGCATCACTCTTTTTAATTGGTACATGATAAATGTTTATGAGAGGATTGTGGTGTGAAAGAAACAGTAGAACATGTAATGTATGATTATACAAGATATAGTGAGGAGAGGAAGGAATTAATACTGTATATTTATATAAAAATGGTAAGATCAAGGATATAGTTCTAGCTCTAGTTCTTTTATTTATAAAGCCCATTTACAACAGTCGCAAGACAGATCAAAGTGCTGTACAATATCACAATGATCAAAAAGTAAAACACATTCAAAACATCCTCAACTTATAAAAGCTAAGAAAAAACAAGTGAGTTTTCAGAAGAGATTTAATAACCGATAGAGATGGAGCAGCTCTGAGGTGTGCTGGCAGGCTGTTCCACAATCAAGGGCCCATCACTGAAAAAGCTCTATCTCCTCTGCATTTCAACCTTGTGCAAGGAACCATAAGTAGGTTTTGATTTCCAGATCTTAAATCTCTGATAAGCAATTCCGATAAGTAACGCGGGGCAAGGTTGTTTAGACATTTATATAGGAGAATTTTAAAACTGGGAGTCAATGAAGAGCTTGCAAAAAGGGGTGGCAGGATCATATTTGCGGCCTTTCTTAAGAAATTTGGCTACTGCATTTTGGACCAATTGTAAACAATCAACCTGGGACTTTGAGATGCCACAATACAAAGAGTTACAGTAGTCCAACTGAGAGGTAATAAACACGTAATGAACAGCTGTCTCAAGAGGCTTTTCAGGCAGAAAGTTTTTTATTTTAGAAAGTAAGCAGAGCTGAAAAAGCTGCACTGTAAAAAAAAAAGTTGGGCAAACTTAAAATTTTAAAGCAACCAGCTTCAGCAGATTTTTGAGTTTTCTCAACTTCTTGTTTTAAGTTTATACAACAAAAAGTTGAGAAATTTCCTAAAAAATAAGTTGAGAAAACTCAAAAATCTGCTTTAGCTGGTTGACTTAAAATTTGAAGGTAGCCCAACTTTTTTTTTTTTACAGTGTGGAAGCAACAACCAGGGAAACATGTTTATCTAGAGTGATCTGACTATCGAAAAGAACACCAAGGTTCCAAACATACTTTGATTCAAAGACTGACAGGCTATCCAATGTCGAGTTGTTAAATTTGAAATTGTCAGATGGGCCAAAGACAATAACCTCAGTCTTTGAGTCATTTAAGGTTAAAAAGTTACTAGCCAACCAATGCTTTACCTCATCAAGACATGCAAATAAGGATTATAGCTGAAGGATTTTTTCTTTTAATAGGCAGATAGATCTGGGTATTGTCAGCATAAAAGTGGAAAGATACACCATGCCTTCTCAGAATCGAACCTAAGGGAAGCATGTAGAGAGAGAGGAGAGCAGAGGTACTAGAATAGATCCCTGAGGAAGTCCAGATTCGAGATGGGCAGCAGAGGAGGTAAAGTTGCCAATTCTGACTGAAAAATATCGCTCTGTTAAATAAGATGTAAACCAATTCAGGACTGAGCCTTTTAGCCCCACAAAAGATTCTAATCTAGACAGGAGCAACTGATAGTATCAAAGGCAGCAGTCAGGTCTAAAAGAATTAAAATCACAGAGTCACCTGAATCGGTACCAACTAAGATATCATTTTGAGGCTTTAAATTTGCAGTTTTATCAGAAAAGAAGCTCAAGAAGCTTTCACATAGTTTATTTGAGGGATTTGGTATACACTTGACAGATGGATTTAAGACAGCATTTATAACAGAAAACAAAACCGTAGGCTTATTTTGATTGTTTAAAATTAGACTAGAAAAATATGCAGCCTTTGCAGACTTGGCAGCAGTCTGGTAGGTCAGAAGAGAAGACTTATACACCTCATAAGAAGATTGAAGTCTGACATTTTTCCATTTTCGCTCCAATTTTCTACAAGCTTGTCTTAATGTGTGAATTTTGGAAGTTGACCACCGTTCAGATTTCACCGTTCACTTTCAGAGGAGCAGTCACATTTAAAATGTCCAGCCATGCATTATTTAGCAGCTCAAGGTGTTGGTCGACATTCAAATCAGAAAGTGATGAGTCCAAAGACAACTGTGAGCTCAGTTCATTAAAAAGCAAATTAAAATTCAAGTGAAACTGAGAGGAATAAGACCGAGACAGCCTATCAACATCACCAGCTGGAGAAGGTAGATTTGGCAGTAACAATGAAAGTAAAATTGGCTTGTGGTCAGAGATCATTGTATCAGAAATTTCAAGCTCCGAAATAGAAAGCCCGTAGGTGAGCACTGTCCAAAGTGTGCCCTTGATGGGTCGGCTCATTTATCCACTGCGTTAGGTTAAAGGATTCCGTAAGACTTAAAATCTCCTTGGAAAGGGAGTTTG
This sequence comes from Schizothorax lantsangensis, assembly GCA_027422415.1. Classification (NCBI taxonomy): domain Eukaryota; kingdom Metazoa; phylum Chordata; class Actinopteri; order Cypriniformes; family Cyprinidae; genus Schizothorax; species Schizothorax lantsangensis. The sequence continues at coordinate 29,388,866 of CM049845.1, forward strand.
GTGGGCAACAAACATGAACATTAAAATCTCCAACTAATATAAAACGGTCATAATTTGTAGTGATACACCCCATTAACTACTTAAGTTTGAACCGCACTCTGTAGAGGGTGGAGGAGTTGAACACCCAATATCTGAGCCCTGATGAATTTGGATTTGGGGCAGAGTAACAAATAACATTAAAAAAAATGTTTTAAGAAGAAAATAAGTTATGACCTTAAATGATGTGGCATTATGCACACAGGATGCAATGTGCCAATAAACCAAGAAGAAGAAGAATCACTTAATTTACAAAAGTAACTTTTACTTTGTCTTTCTGTAATCAGTTTGCATGATTTTAAAAAGTGAACAAGATCGCTGTTCAAACTGAAAAAATCCTAGTTGTAGTAAAGTTTTCATTAGTTAGCTCAACACAAATAAATGAGTTGTTTGGAATACTCACCTATATTTAACTGAATGAATTATATGTTAAAACTAAAAAGTGTTTGTTTGTTTGTTTTTAAGGCGGTGAGAATTTTTTTGTAAGGTTAACTAATTCGATTTTACAGTGCCTGCCTATACTTTTATATTTTACTAACGTATAAGTTACAGAAATAAATAGCCCTGTTGTGTTTTTAATTCTCTATTTGATATCTGATAAAATCCATCTCAAATCATCTCTTTGTGTGGGACCCCAAAATACAAAGGCAGCTGCTTATAATAAAAAGTAGGCTCTATTGTGTGATATAATAAAGACATATGGTAGCCTATTATACAATTGTATTCAAAATTAATTATTTTATACTGTTTCTGTAGTAAAGCCAATGCAAATAAATAAGCTAGAAAAAAAATCTGGATTATGAGGGGATCTTTTTCTCTATAACGGTTTCACGTGACCATTTTCTAGTCTCGTTTTGTTGATGTGGACTCTTATATCTCTCTCCGTTTCCCCTCCTTCCCTCTGTTACTGTGTCCGTCTGCTTGTATTAGCGTAGATGAAGGAAACTGAGACAGCCTCTGCGCGAGCGACACTATAGGATAATTGAAGCGCGTGAGCTGAAGGTATCGGGTCACTGGCCCTTCTATTAGCCGGACCGATGACAAGACATGAGCCATAGCAAGTGCAGCATCAGATTTCGTATGAATGAACAATTCCGCGTCATTTGGCGTATCAGTGGCGCGGAATCCTCGTATTGAGCCGCATTATGTCCGGTGGCTCGTGCGCTGCAGGTGGATGCTGTCTCGCGATGTTCGGGCTGCTGGTCCTCGTGCAGATGCCCGGGGCTCTGATGTCCGACACGGATAGCGACTGTTTGTCTGAAGATGACAAAGGATGTGAAGGTGCGTTAACAGAAATACACGCGTCTTTATTTACTGGTGAGGCGGATCTTCCATAAACTCAAACTGTTAAGCTGAATGTAAGGCTGTACATAAACACTTCACCTAATCCAAACCATAAACGTGCACTGGCATTTTTACAAGTACATTTATTTTTAAATTGTAGTCTCTTTATGCAAAGAGATTTTAAAATGTTACAGTTTATGAAAATCTCCTACTGAAAAAAATATGCTAAAATAGTAAAATGCAGTAGTCTACATCATTAGGAGTCTAGAAAAACATAAACTGTCCTTGTTGGAAATGCATGGAGTTTTTGTGTTGTTATTATTTGCAAAATTTGAATTTCAAGTAAAATACAACATGGGAATACAGAGGAAAATAAATAAAAAATAAAGACAATTTATATATGTTACAATTTTTGTTTTTAAAGCTTTTTTATTAGTGAAGATTTTTGAAGTATTGATAATTTAAACAATAGTCAGAAGCAAAATTTATTTACCCATCAAGTAAATGAAGTTTGATACATCATCTATCTCCTTATTGCCAGAAAAATCACAGTGAAAAATAACCTTAATATCCTTAAAATAAATAAATAAATAAACCAGATATTTGGTGCGTTCAGTTAAAATTATAACTTTATTAAAAGGGTAAAAATTATGAATCATTTTTAAATGGTCTTCCATATTTTATTAAACAAATATTTGTTGGGTGCTGTCCATACCTTCTGAAAATTAACATTCAGGTATAAATAAAGGTTTTTAAGTTTTAGAATTTATGAAAATCCTCTGCTGGAAAAAAAAAAAAAAAAAGCTTAAAATTAAGTTGTTTTAGCTAGTTTAAATTTGGTTACTAAAGCCCTACAATCAGCCAACAAACCAGCCTGATCAGTTTGAGACTATTGTAGGCTGGTTTAAAATGTTTTGTTTCAGCATAATCTATATAGACTTTTCTTTGTGGTGACTTTCAGACATCATGGGCCCTCATACACTTTTTGGATGTTTGTCCAAGCTTCCACCTATATTGTCCTGATTAGATAATTATCTGGTTTTCAGGTTTCTGTGTGGACAAACACAGACACACACATGCACGTGATGTCTTTGACAGTGTGTTTTGTTTTAGGTCTATCTGAGAGGAAAAGTGACCTTCATGTGTGTGATGAATATAGTTGTTCTTTTGGAGGAATATGCAGGTACAACGGATCACACCTGGAGTGTCTTTGTCTGTATCAGGTTTGTTTCTTTTGCTTCAATGGATGATGCTAAGCTCTTATTCAGTTATTAACAGTGACATAGTTAATCAATGTTTGTTTGTTTCAGTGTCCACAGAGCTTTGCTCCAGTATGTGGGTCTGATGGTAACACATATCATAGTGAATGTTTCCTAAGACAAGCTGCCTGTGAACAGCAGACCACAATCACCGTAATTACAGAAGGACACTGTCACGCCGGTTAGCAAAAACACTACATCAAACGCTTTACAAAAATAGCAGTTATACACAAAATCTGTGCTTCTCACTTAATAATATACACACATTTTTTTGATCTACACTGATGATTTGCTTTGAAAATCTGCTCACATGGAATCAGTGAAAACATGAAAACACACAAACTCATGAAAACATGAGCTAATTTTGTCTCATAACTAAAGTTTGAATTGCTTGTTTTGTCAAATTATTGATATTATTATATTGAATAATTGCAGTCATGTGTAATACAGAATTTAAAAACAGTCATGGCATTTTACATTATGTTTATGCTTTTATCAGATGCTGAATCGGCATCAGGAGATACAGGTATGTCATTTTTTTACTTTTAACATGTATGTCGGACTTCTCCAATCATCTGTTTAAACTCCGCCCCTTTCTTACAATTGACTGCAAGGTTCAGAACTACCTTAAGCCAATCAAGTCTCAGCCTACTTTTTGATAATCCATTTCACACAGATGTACACCACAATATGAAAGTCAAGATCTGTCGCTACCCAAACAGAAAATGATGACTTTCAGTGCAATGGAGCTTATGCAAGCTGTGTGTGAATGTTTGTGTTTAGATCCGGAGAGTTCAGGACTGGAGACCAGCAGATTCTCTAAGTGTTCTAGCTGCAAATTCGGAGCAGAGTGTGATGAAGACTCTGAAGACATTTGGTTAGTCAACATGTGTTTTGTGTTTGTATACTACAGAGCAGAAGCTCCTAACATTTTGTCAGTCGAATCCCTTGATGTAAAATATTTATTTTTATTTTAGATGTTTACATGAAGTACCCCCATTTTTAATGTTCATATTTTAGTAAATTCCCATTGTGAATTCCAATTTTTGTAAAAATCCTACTACAGAGGGAAACAACATGCAGGTAACATGGTTTTCTTTGCAGGTGTGTGTGTAATATAGACTGCAGTGGATACAATATGAATCCAGTGTGTGGATCAGATGGACGGTCTTACAGTAATCCATGTCAGATCAGAGAAGCATCCTGCTTGAAGCAAGCTCAGATTGATGTCAAATACCTTGGACAATGTCCAGGTAAACACACACGCACATAAACAAATAACACATCAGCAAACGCATATAGCGACGAATATTTATTGTAATGAAATACAGCATGAGTCTGTGTTTGATTCATCCTATAGATTCAGTGGATCTAGTGGGTGGAGTCAGTGTGGGTGGAGCAATGCCTTGTGCTGAAATCAACAGAAGCTTTTGTGTGCATGGAACTTGTGAGATGAAAAATGGCCTGGCAACGTGCAAGTATGACCCACAAACATGCACAAGTCATGTATTGTAGTAAATAGCAAACTGGATGTACAAATGAGGGGTTTTAGGCATATGGGGTTGATGTGTTTTGGTCAGTGATGTTCTTGTTGTTTAGGTGTAATGTGGGGTTCTCCGGTGTGCAGTGTGAGCAAAGAGACTTCAGTGAATTGTACGTGGTGCCCAATGGGCAGAAGCTTCAATACGTCCTGATTGCTGTGATCATCGCTGCTGTACAGATCAGCATCATCATTGCTATCATAATATGCATCACAAGGTAATAATCACATCACATGCACACAAGCATGCGCCAAATAAATACTAAAATAGAAACAAGCAAACATGCCCCACACTCACCAGTCTTTAAAACTGCTGCCTTTAGGATTCATCCAAAAAAGCCACGCGGTCGTCTTCAGAAACAGGACTTGGGACACTTTCCCAAAGATGGAGGACGCAGGATTGAATAGCTGCTGATTACTTTAACACAAACACACAAACAACAGCACAACTATCTTTTAACATTAGTATTTCAGTGGCCTTATTCCACCCTGTTTTTACTTTAAAATCTCTACATTCCCAGTTTTCTTTCCCCTTCTCAATTTTGCCTTTTATCATCTCTCTGCCTCACTTTCTTACTAGTCTAAATGCAGTAACTCCACATGGTGAAATGTTTACATTAGTAGATTATAAAATTTGAGTGATTCTTGCCATGCAAAACATCCTAGCATGATAGAGTGTTTGTATGTATATTTTTGAGGAGATTGTTTGCGATTACTTTCATAAGCTGTAAGATTTATGACTGGAGGACAATATAACGGGCCTAAAAATCCCATAGATTTACACTGACTGAGGGCCCAGAGCCATATATAGGGACCAGATTTTTTTTTTTTAACTTTGGCCAGTAAGCAACCACCTAGAACAAGAAACATGCAAAAAAAAAAAAAAAGAAACTCCCACAAAGCCTTAGCAACTACATAGCAATGTCCTGTCAAGCACATACAACACAATAGCTGGGGGTCAGAGGTTAAAACATGTTAGAGAATGTTTGTAAAGCTCATTCTTACAAGAATTTGTTGTTTTCTATTTATGCTTTGCCTTCTATCCACCTTATTTTTAATGTAATAAACTTTTTTTTAACTTGAATGTGCAAGGCTTCCGTTTTTTTAGCTGTACAAAAAAAAACTGTCTATTATGCTGTTTGATATAGCAAACCAGTATTTGTTATCATATTTTTAAATTTATTATCATAATCATAAATACACTGGTTTGTAGCATAAATATTTTTACTGTTTACTGTACTTTGCTACTCTTGTAGTTTTTTTACACAGTGGCTAATATCAGAAGTCTTGCACATTTACAGAAAATAGCTTACTTCCGTGAAAAAAAATAAGGTAGATAAAGTTGAGAAAAACATTACAATCTTTTAATTTCTGGAGTTTTATTGCAGCACAATCCAAAACCAAGTAATACAAACCTCTTACAACTGAATCCCTGTAAAGCGGGTCTTCATAATGTGTGACTGTGAAATTCTGTGTGTTCATTAGTCTTCTAGAGTCAGTTTGTAAATCAAGTGACTTACTGTCATGAGAAGCTCTGTATAATTTTGCATGTCAAATCTGTAAACTCAGCAAACATTTATAAAGTGGGTTTAAAAGAAAACGTCATTGTTTTTGTGTTTTGTGTTTTTATTTCTAACATACTAGTGTATTTCAGTGGCTCAAAGTGCATGCTGGGAGATGCAGTTTTCGAATGTCAGCTTGTCTGAATGTGAGGTCAGAGGTCAAAACACCAATGCAAAACTCCAAGGTCAGTTTACACTGTGTGTGTGCGTTCCACAGCTGTTGGCTTCAGTTGAGTTGACGGTATCCACAGGGGGGTGGATTTATAAAAGTAAGTCCACCTCACCACACAAACACGCACATTTGCGCTCTAGACCAATGTCACTGTCATTTTAGCTATTTCAAAGCTGAGAGAGCGACACGTATTACGCATATCCACAAGACTCCCTGACACATGCACACAATATGGGAATGTTTAAATTAATGGGGCTTTCCAGTGCTTCTGTGATACAGCTTCCAAAAATGTCTTAGTATCCTCTTACAGTTGTATTTATATCCATGCATTTCTATCTGTGTGTGTGAACAGGGGTGGAGTTTGTCAGATTCTACTGGACTCCCTCTCTTGGAGTGTCAGTTTCTCTCTGTACTGTGTGTTTGATTCCATCTGGCCCTATACCCATCTCTGGCCTGCTAGCTTTACATTCAGGGACCTGTGAAAGGGAGAATCAGAGATGGAAAAGAGAGGAGATGTAATACTGGGGGTCGAGGATGAATCCGGGCAGCCTGTCTCGGCCTTGTCGATTCTCTCTCTGCTTGAGCGTGTGTCTACAATCATCGATGGTGTCCAGGCCAGCCAGCAGCGCATGGAGGAGCGACAGCAGCAGCTCGAAAGCTCGGTGAGCGCCGTCCAATCCGAGCTTCTCAAACTAGCTCACGACCATGGCGCCACAGCCACGACCGTTGACAAACTGCTGCAGAAAGCCCGCCGCGTGAGTGCGCACGTTAAAGAAGTACGTTCACGTGTGGAGAAACAGAACGTGCGTGTGAAGAAAGTGGAAACTACACAAGATGAGCTGCTCACCCGCAACAAGTTCAGGGTTGTCATCTATCAGGTAAACACATTCCTAACAACCGCAGCATGTGTGGTATGGGTGACTGAGGGTGTGGCTCTATCCTTGTGGCATTTAACAGCAATTTGGCACTGTAATCTCACACATTGCAGTAGGGGGTGCACTTGAGAATTTCCCTTTTAGAGCTGATTGGCTAACTATTTCTGTTAGTGTGTCAGATGAGTAATATAAAGATATTTTTGATATGTCCATTCAAGAGACTTCCACAAAGAGGGAAACAGAGAGTGACACTGGGCCTTAAAGGGATAGTCCACCCGAAAATGAAAATTCTGTCATCATTTACTCACCTTCATGTTGTTTTTTTCCTACGTGGAACACAAAAGAAGATATTTTGTAGAATGTTGGTAACCAAAGGGTTTCAGGTTCCATTGACTTACATAGTATGGACAAAAATTGTCTGAATGGCTATTCAAGTCAATGGCACCCAAAACTCTTTGGTTACCAACATTCTTCAAAATATCTTCTTTTGTGTTCCAAAAAAAACAGGTTTGGAGTGACATGAGGGTGAGTAAAGATAACAGAATTTTTATTTTTGAGTAGACTATCTTTTACCACAGACATTGAGTATAACAGGGGTGCATTTCCCAAAAGCAACTATGGTCACAAGTTCCGTTGTTAACAATAGAGTTCAGTGGAAATAACGACCATATAGCTAACAATGCTTTTGGGAAAAGCACCCCAGATTAGTAGTTGTCCAATGTGGTTTTGTCTATTAAATTATTGTTCAATTTTTCCCCAATTTACATTTGGTGCCCCAATCCTGAATACATGATTAAACTGATGATTCAATTCAATTCTTCTAAGTAGCAATGCACAGATGCTGGCAAATTTGTCTGTTTGACTCCTCACTCTGTAGTGCAACACATCAATATGCAGAATGGATAATTAGAGAATATGTGTGACATAATAAATTAGTCTAAATTAGGCTTTTAGACAGTGTGTGTGACAGTATAAGCATGTGTGTTTGTGTATGGTTATTCTGAGGTTTCCTAATATAGAGCTGCACACACAGCTGAAGAGACTCTTTAAGGCTATTCCCTGAATAGGGAGTTTATACATACACATACACATACACATACATAGACATCCATTCTTACAGACTACAAAAATGCCCTCAAGGGAAGGGTCATCTCATGTAACCAGACTTCAGACTGACATAAAACCTAGTCTCCGTTGCTTGTTAAGGCTAAGAAATGCCCACTTAAACAGGAAGAAACTCTCTGACCAACTTATAAAGTGACCAGCCACAGTATGATTTGTTTTAACATTATGTAAACATACTGGCCACGTACACACTGCAGCTTAATTCGGTTGTCAGTTCACATTTTACTCCTTAATCGCGTTCTGTACACACATAATTCACTAAAATACGGGAGTGACAACCGCATTAACTCCCGAAAAATACAGGGAGTGACAACCGCATTTACAGAAATTCTACGCAGTGTGTACGGAACCGAACTGAACAACTAGTTGTTAATGATGTATTTGAACGTGCACCAGAAATGTGTCTTTGTCTGTATGCAAGAAAATAACAGTGAAAGAAGTGTAACTTAGCTGCGCTCACGAGCCCTGCGGTAGGCTAAAATGTCAGTGTTGCCAGATCTTCATAGAGAAAAACAAAACAAAAACAAGGACAAGCCCAAAAAAAAAAACAGTTGGGGACCGTCAGAGAGAGCCTAAACTATTGAAAAAACAATATTTAACATTTTTAAATAAATTCTTTAAAATTATAAACTTAAATATTATTTTGATAAAAAGTCATAAGTTCTGATGTTATATATTTAATACAGAATTTGACAATCATCATCTAAATAAAATAAATAAAATTTCTGTGGAAATAAACACTTCAAATCTGCTCAGTGAATGGGCGAATAAACTCCGCCCATTTTCTCCATATTTGAATATTTCCGCCTAGCGTTTGCGGCTCTGTGATTGGTGGTCCAGCTATGAAATTACAGAGGGCCAAGCAATAGTACATCATTAGGTGTGTTCGACTTTGAAACTGCGCTGCGCAGAATGACCAGTGTATGACATCAAAGTACCGCGAGAGCCATAAGAGAGCAGATGGATCCAGAGGCTTTCGAATCGCTCTCGCGGTACTTTGATGTCAGACACTGATTATTCTGCGCAGCGCTGCTTCAAGTCGAACACACCTAATGGGAGCGTCATTTCAAATCTGACCAATCATATCTTTCCTCTAAATGGGCGGGCCTTGTTATCACCAACGTTATGACAAGTTCCGCCCGCTGTGGGATCTCTATCGAAAAAATATATATATATACGCCAATAAACTAACTAGCTTTTATTCACGTCAGGATGGAAGGCGCAAATAATGTACGTAAGTGAGGACATTTACTGGGCCAATAATAATATTGTTTATTATAAATCATGCTTGTTTGTCATGTTTTGCTGTGAGCGCTATCATGATGTGCTTACATTAAACACACATTATTTACATTTGTTGTGCACAGACCGATTGTGTGACGATGCAGTTGTAATGAGGTTTTTCATTTGACTTAAATTTAGCGATGTTTTATTTTGGTGATATGAGTCACTCTCGCTGCGTTTCTGAACGCGACGCGTCTACACACCGGACGCGTCGCGTTCAGTTCAAAACAGCAGTCCAAAACCTTTCATCTATTCTCCAAACAGTCAAGAGTTCACTTCAAGAATGAGCAAGTGTTGTTAATAGGGGTGTGCGATATTGAAAAAAAAAATTATATCTCGATATTTTTGGGGATTTTTTCAATAACGATAATTACACGATATTTTGCCGAGTGTGTTATTGTACCAGTTCACATCAGTGAACAGAAATGAATCTTTTCGTAAGTTTAAATTGATTTTTAACTTTTATGTGCATTTTTACCGTTAATAAATCCTTTTTTTTTCTAAAAGTGTGCATCTTTTGAGTCAAATTGTTGCATTTAATCAGTCAATTAGAATAATAAGACATTTAGGCTGTTACCAAACAAATGAAACCAGTATCAACAAAATGAATCTTTGCAGAAGTTGCTTCTGAAGTGGCATTTAGATGTATTTACACTGTTTAATGCAGCTCAGAGGGACATGGAGTGCTTTAACCTGCAGTTACAAATGCATAATGTTTTGATATTTTAAACATTGATCAAAAATGAAAAGATACTTTAAATGTGAAATTAAATCGCCAGCAGGTGGCAGCACGTCACTATTAACAAATGAGTCATTACGATTGAACCGAGTCATTTAACGGTTGATTCATTCAGGAACGAAACGCCTTCATGTTCCTCAGAGACGCAAAAGCTGTTTGGAATTATTTTTTGTTGGCGAAATAGAGCAAAAACAGGCAATATGGTGTCTAAAACGTAAGTCTCTTAATATTAACTTATTGTTTATTGAACTATTGTATAAAATCTATCACATTTGTAATGTTGATTTTTGAAGAAAAAATGGCACTCTTCGTGTGATTTTTAACTATATGAAATGATATAAATATATACATTTTCTGCCCCTATATCTTGAATTTTGTGATCTTTCTTAATGCATTTTCATAGACTGAATCATGCAGTGAAAGAACTCTCTCTAAATGAGCACGTGCACTGTTTAACCCACTAGATTTCACCACGTAATGTATGCGTGCACTCCATAGGTGTTGTTTGGTTTTTGTAAAATACTCGATAATGTCAAATTGCACATCTTTAAAACAACAATTACGATATTATCGCAGACGATATATATCGCACACCCCTAGTTGTCAATGAGTTTGAAGTTCGGTGATTGAAAAACAGATCAAACGGAATGAGAAAGTATGAAGCACGGGCATTATTAGTGCCACAGAAAGACAAATGTTAAGACAAATAAAAGACAAAATGCACAATGCTCAATCTCCCAGCCAAGGATTAAGTTTAAGAAAATAATTTGGGACAAATATAATGTAATTTAATGGAAAACTACACTATATTGCCAAAAGTATTGGGTCGCCCCCTTCTAATGGACAGGTTTGACTACTTTAGTAATTTCTATGAGTACAAATCTTAATGTTAAAGCATATAATGATATTCTAGGAAATTGTGTGCTTCTAATATTATAGCAACAGTTTGGACAGGACCCTTTTCTATTCTAACATGACAATGCCTCTGTGTATAATGCAAGGTTCAAAAAGAAAATGATTGATTCAGTCAGTGTTGAAGAACTTGACTGGTCTGCATAAAACCAAGTCCTAGTCCCAGTTTAAACTTGCAGTGTGTATGTGGCTTAAATGTGTAATTGATAATACCACAGTTGTAGGCTAGATCAGCACTCAAAATTTAACTCAAAACAATAAAACGTAAAATTACTGGAAAATGTATGTAGGCCTTGTGATCAGAATTTTTGTGCACCCAAATGTAAAAGTACAGATTATTGTAGACATAATTCTAAACCGAGAGAGAGCATATGGTTGATAACTGAATAACCTTCAAAAAAACTGACTCCACGAAGCACGAACCTCCAGATGGACTGATAAAAACCTGAGACTTTTAAATTGGAATTGTTGCTTTTAACCAGTTTAAAAAATAAAATAAAAATGAATGCAGTGTAACATTATACATATCATCTTATATGCATCATGGTGAACCTTCCAAAAAGTAAACAGCTGAAAATATATAGGTAAATCTTTACTTAAAGGTATAATTCAGACAAAACTGAAAATTCTGTCATTATTTGCTTACCCTCATGTCATTCTAAATCTGTATGACTTTTTATTTCCTTCTGTGGAACACAAAAGAAGATATTTTAAACTGAAGATTGCCTCATTTTGTCCATACAATGAAAGTCAATGGGGTCCAATGCTGTTTGGGACGCCACTGACGTTCACTTTATGGGCAAAAACAGTTAAAATATCTTCTAGTAAATGAAGACAATTTAGTATGTGAGTTGTATTTTGTAACTGGACCAAGATTTACACCATAACACAGCAGCGGAAATGTTGTTTGTTTCAATGTAAAAAAAAATCTATATAGAAATTTTAATTTGAATAAACAATTCAGTCTAAATATGATAAGGAAATTGATGTGTGGTAATCAGCTCAGTGATTCTGGAATCTAGGTAGGTTGCAAGAAAGCATCAAAAATCCATGCCTCCAGCAAAGCTGTTAACTGCAATTTCCTTACAAATGTTACTACATACAGTTTTATGTACACACAAACAGCACAGATTTCTTCTCCATGACCTTCTGGGAGTAGATGAATTTGGAGTGTTTTCCTACTGAATAATGTTCTCTCTTTTCTTTCTTCAACTGCAGGGTGAAACTGAAGTTCCCTCTGTTGCTGTCACCAAGACTCCCAAGGGGGAGGGGCTTGCTAACTTGGAAGTGGAGCCAGATGAGTATGAAATCCCTGCTGACCTATCATCTGATGAAGAGTACATGGTGGTAGAGGAGGCGGAGTCATCCCGGGGCGCCCGTCTGAAACAGAGCGGGTTAAAAGGCATCGAGAACATCAAAGCTGCGTTCTCCAAAGAGAAGATGAACAAGACCCGTGATAAGACGCGGGAAAACCTCAGCAAGACCAAGGAGAGCCTTAGTAAGACGGGCCAAACACTCGGAACCAAATTCAACACCTTTGGTGAGAAGATTGTGCCCCCTGAGCAGCGAGAGAAGATCCGTCAGAGCAGCGAGAGGCTGAAGGAAAACATCGCTAAGAACGCACCCAATAAAGAATCGTTCAAAATCAAGCTGAAGAAGGAACGCACGGTCGCTGAGGGCCAGGAGGGCGCGGAGGCGGAGCTTGATGTGGCTCCTCCCAAAGGCAGGAAGTCTAGCCCAGATGTGACCTACACAGAGGTGGCTACCGAGAACAAGAGAGAAGGTCCAGTATCAGAGGAGGGAGCGACTCGTATCCAAGAGGACTGAACACAGTTCGCCACAGAATCTGTGGAAAAGTGGAAGGAAAAATACACATGTTATGCAGAGAAAGAAAGAAAGTAGTTATTTAGTAAGTGGAATAAAGAGGGTAATTTTTCATTAAAAAATGTGCTCCAAAATGTGAGAGTGTATGAGTATGTGTGTGTTGGGTAGCTAAATTAATAAAAAAAGAGTGCAAGCACTAGATGTGTTTGTATCATTTCTGTTACCGTAAGCCACATGTGAAATATATTAAAATGTGAAAACATATGCTGTCTAATGTGTCCTTTTACTCTGCATTTGTGTCTTGGAGTAAGGAGCAGATGACTTTGTCCAAAACACTGGTAGTTAAGCTGGGGCCTGAACCTCAATTACAGTCAGTGAAGATCAGAGAACATTTGTGTTCATACACACGCCAGCATCATAGAGACAGAGACCGACTGAGTGAAAGAAAGATTGACCCATCAGCCAAAAAAAGATCTCTTGGAATGAATCTCAACAGCTGAGCGGCTCTGCCCAGCACATAGCAACCTAACATGAGGCACACAGTTTATCGAAAGACAACCAAACACTATAATGCATGCTCATTTTTCAATTCAGCTTTTCGATCACATAGTTCTTCTGATGTAAAAAAAAAAAATTATAATAAAATAAAAAAAAGATCTAAGTATAAATATATATTGTGTGTATATATACACACAAATATATGTGAAAATAAATGATATTTTATAAAATATACAGTACTGTTCAAAAGGTTGTGGGTGAGATTTTCTTTTTAAAGAAAGGATGCATTAAATTAATTAAAAGTGACAGTTAAGATGTTTACATTACTACAAAAAAAAATATTATTTCAAATAAATGCTGTTCCTTTGAATTCTGAAGACGGGTAATTACTGTAAATTCAGCTTTGCCATCACAATACAATATAATATATTGTATAAATTGCATAACTTGCAATACAATAAATAATAAAATAATTTACAATAAATTACATACAATCTGTCCCAAAATAATTTAGATCTAGTAAAAATGTTAAAAAAAAAAAAATGTTTCAGAGATTACTGTTTTGAAGTGTAATTCTTTCATTTTAGGTAAGAAGGGAAATGGCAGGTATCTAGTTCTAACTTTGACAGTGTCCTCTTTTGAAAATCTCTGAGATAAAACATTTCTTTTAACAGGAAAAGGAAAATATTATTTTGTAATTAGTGATCCATAAACTTTGTTATTATATTTAGGCTATCATCCAAGAAATTATAATTGCCATGAATAAACATTATAGTATACTATATTATATTATATTATACTATATTATATTATATTATATTATTATACTACACACAGACACCGTCCAGCGTGTGGCAGCACTGACATCAAACCCGCAGCACAAAACGTTTAGCCAAACATTCATATTAATTGTTAGAGAGTTTCGGCTCACTAGTGCCATTTTCTTTACCAGTTACATATTTTTGTATTATTCGTTATTGCTCATTGTTTTTATTAACCATCTTGGTTCATTACTATTATTTTGTTTCCTATCATGTCCGGTGTGTGACGTCATTCCTGGCGACAGTAACTACAACATCCCGAATCCGCTTTTGCAGCTCGCGTATCAGAAACGACTGATATAAAATACACAGCGAGAAGGAGAAACGTGTGTGTATATGTACCTGTATGCATATTAAAGTTTAAACCCGTGCTGCCTTGCCAATAAAGCTTGCTGGAAGTGACTAGAGACAGGGATGGCGGAGGAAGAAGAGCGCGGACCCGGCTCGGTCTATCAGATGTTCGTGCTGATGGAGGATCTGCTGGATAAACTCAAGATTCTGGATTATGAACAGCATGTTCTGGATAAACACAACATCAAACCCCTTTCCAGGTGAGAACTTTAGAATCGCTACTTCATATGTGAATTATAAGGCATGATCATGTTTATTTTTCTGACACAATCACTACAGTTAAGTTTATAGTTGTTGTTTTTTTAACAGTTAACTTGTAATAAAATCCAAAACATGTTGCATCTTCTAATATTATTGACATTGATGTACAAGTGACATTAAAAATAATTTGTGACCAAGAACAGCTCAAGTTTCCTTATTTTATTCAGCATAAAAACAGAATGTGATGGTAACCTTAAAACTAATACAAACATTGCTAGGGTTACTTTTAGTAAAACTCACGAGGACCAATCTTTGTTGAATCAAAAGAAGCATTTTTTCTCTGTTTTTCAGGCATTATTTTGTCTCTAGCCCTCACGTGTTGTCAAATCCTGGAGAGCAGTTCTATATGTTCAGTGTAATTGCTGCCTGGTTGATTTCTCTGTGCGGGCGGCCGTTTGACACACCACAGGAGTATGATGACCCCAACGCCACCGTCTCCAACATCCTGTCTGAGCTGCGTGCCCTGGTGAGACTTGATGACACCCTCACAAGTGTACGTAGAAGTATTTGGGGATATCACTGTATATCTGTTTTTTGTAGGGAAGCCAGGTTGATTTCCCCCCATCTAAGCTGAAGTCTGGATCTGGAGAGCATGTCTGTTATGTTCTAGATCAGCTGGTAGAAAAGGCACTAAAGAGTAAAGGATTCACCTGGAACAAGTAACAGCACACACACACACACACACCGACACACACATACACACACACACACACACACACACCTTGAACTGATTGTATGATGTTCTGTGCTGCTTTAGGTCTCATATATAAATCTTGTTGTAGAACTACAGAATTCAAGAGAATTCTGTACACAAACATTCTGTACCTGCTATATACACACTAACACAGCTGGTTTTCTCTCTCTTTCAGGCCGATGTACCCGTCTGTGGAGGTGGAAGACGAGTGTGTGCAGGAAGATGATGCTGAACTCACACTCAGTAAAGTTGAGGAAGAAATGACAGTGAGTCAAACTCTATTCTAAGCTTTGCCTTCTATTTTAAGCTTTCATCTGTCGAGCTTTTATTTTAGCAGTTTTTTCAGTGTTGTAAGTTTTGTTGAGTAATTTAGCTCAGAATTTGTTAAATTATATTTGGATTAATAGTGTATTTATAATTATTTATTAGATCTGCTTCAAGCAAAAGTTGAAATCAGAATCACAATCATACTAAGGCCCCGTATACACTAGTACATTTTCGTTTTAAAACAGCATTTTAGAATGAAAACGATCAACGTTTACACTGGCGATTCCGCTGCGTTTCAGAAACGATCTCCGTTTACACTACACAACTGAAAACGCATGTCACATGACCATTCATGCAGGTACAACCATAGATATGTATAGGTAGATCCCCTATTATTTAGATGGCGGACGCGTCTGCGTGCTTGGAGCGGTCGAATGGGGAATCTACCTATTCATATCTATGGGTACAACAATGAGCATGATGTTATTGTTTACACGGTCGTCAAGGATACGCAGTGCAAATGTGGGCAGCCACGCCATCGTTTTCAAAAGTCCGTTTTGGTCCGTTTACACTGAAACGCAACCCCGGAGTTTTCAAACTAATACGGGGTCTGCAGCGTTTTCAAAAGTCTCTGTTTTCAACCTCGAAAACACCGGAGTAGTGTAAACAGGGCCTGAGGAATTTGACTATTCAGACTAAGGAAAAAATTGCAAGCAGATAATTGCATTTTTATATTATTGTTTTAAGATTTAAGATTGTTTTAAGGTATTTTGTTGCAATTTATGTGATTTAACTTTTAAAAAAAACAAATGTGTCATACCTTACTTTGGTTATTGTTCTACATCAAATGCAAATAATATAAAAATTGCATGGAATGCACTTTGTAAAAATGTGTATATTGTTGATATATTTTGTTATGAACTAAAATAGAGAATCTCATAATATAAATGTTTAATTATATCACCCAGCCCTTATTCACACAGTAAAGTGAATGAAGACATGACTTTGAATCACACACACAAACTCATGTGTAAAGTGAGTGACAGTGAGTCACACACACACTCATTAAAAATGTGCATCTTCAGCAGGAGGATGAGGAGTATGAGGAAGAGGATGGCCTTGATTTAGACGCGTTGAAGACCAGAACCAATCAGAATGTGAGTTTTATTTGAAATACCAGTAGATGCATTTTATGTAATAATAAAATATAAACCTGAAAGGAATAATTGCTTCCTTTCTTTCTCTGGAGATGGTTTAATTGTTTCATATGTAAGGTGATATTAGTGTGTGTGCTACAAATCATGAAGAGCCCACAGTCTTTTATACTAAGTGAGGAGGGACGTTTACTAATATCTTAAACAAAGAACTAGTATACAATATTTTACCGAATATGTACAGTAAAAGACAACTGGTAGATATGTGTGTTCAGGAACTCAGTGGATCGAAGCCTGCAGTGGTTCTGGAGTCAGATGTTGATGCTGCTGAGTGGAATCTGGAAGTGGAGCGAGTTCTTCCACAACTAAAAGTCACCATTCGAACCGACAACAAGGTCTCTATTACTTCAACCTTTAATCATAGTATGTCACCTCTATGGTGATGGAGAGGCTCTGATTGACTGAAATACTGGTTAACGTGTTTCAGGATTGGAGGATTCATCTTGATCAAATGCATCAACATCAAGACGGCATCAAAACATCCTTGCAAGACGCCAAGGTCATCCATCCATCAATCCATCACAGATGTTTTTTAAAAATATATAATTTACATCATAATGAGAAATACTAAATCTAAGTATGTATATGTGTGGATGTTTTTAGGGTTGTCTGTTTAAATTGAGGGAGGACATCAGTAAAACAATGGAGAAAGTGAGCAGTCGTGAGAAATATCTCAATACTCAGCTTGAGCATCTTATTTCAGAATACCGCCAGGCACAAGCACAGCTAAACAAGGTGAACATCTCGACCAATCAAAACCTAAAACATTATTACTAACCTTAAACCAGTCAAAATATAGGTTGTCAAATGTTACATGTGTTTTTTTCCCCTCAGGTAAAGGAGCTTTATCAGCAAGCCAGTGGCGGCGTCACAGAGAGAACCAGGATTCTGGCTGAAGTGAGTCTGAAAACAACAATACAGTCGCACAGTATTATTATTATTATTACAATGATTTAATCATCTTTTGGTGTCCACACAGTACCAAATAACAGAATCAGTAGTTCTTCAGAAATGAATGTGTCTCATAATGCTGTATACAGCCGTACCATGTCCACATATCCACACATTATTCAAAAAACATTGATAAAGCATATTTATTTTTTACTTCAGATCAGCGAAGAGCTAGAAAAAGTCAAACAGGAAATGGAAGAGAAAGGCAGCAGCATGTCTGATGGAGGTAAACCGCACACACAACAACAAACCCTCTTTCAAGCCACTGATGATGCAGTTTGTTTACGTGAGCTGTAGTTTCTGCTTGTTAATGTGTTTTGTGTTGCAGCTCCGGTGGTGAAGATCCGTCAGAGTCTGACCAAGCTGAAGCAGGAGATTGAGCAGATGGATGTTCGGATGGGAGTGGTGGAGCACACGTTACTGCAAGCCAAACTCAGAGAGAAAAACAACATGACCAGAGACATGCACGCTACACACCTCTTAGAGCCCAACACACAGACTTACTGAGTCCCGCACTCTGGTGATGTTGTATGTGTTGGTTATATTTCATGTAAATATTTTGTTTAAATATGTTTTTAAGTGTAAATGACAAAATATCTAGTATTGAACAATAAAGTATATATTCTCACTACTAGAATCTTTGCTCTCAAAGTTTGTACTAGAAGTTTGAACTTACGTAACTGTCTCCAGAGAAAAAGAGAAGGGTGTTGGTTACAGAGGATCCTGAGCTGAGCATTACACACACATCATCCTCACAGACTGCAGAGAAACACTAGAGATTATTCTGGTCTGCACATACCCAAGTTATCAGTCCACATCCCGAGGAAACATTTGTTGTGTCTGTTTTCTGCAAGAACAATGAACTTTTTGTTGAAATTCTCTATTGAATTGTAATATTTGTAGTAATTCTCAAGTAAAAAGAGTACTAATTTGCAGCAACTGTAAATGGTATAATTCCCAATTATCCAAATGACGATTCCTAATTGTGATTCCAAATTATTATTAATAATCCCATGAACCATCTACAAATGTACAACTTGTCTTTTACTGACCAACACTAAAAACTGAAATAAAATCAGAACCACTGTTACAGGTTTGTATCTGTTTCCTGTTGAACTCAAAAGAAGATATTTTGAAGAATGTGGGTAGCCATACAGTTGATGGTAGCCATTGACTTCCAAAGAATGGGAAAAAAAAGTCAATCGCTACAGTCGACTGTTTGGTTACACATGTCCTTCAAAACATCATCTTTTGTGCTCAAAATAAGAAAGAAACCCATACAGGTTTGGAAGGACATGAGGGTGAATAAATTATGACAGCATTTTCATTTTTGGGCGAGCTATTACTTTAAAGTTTAAACGATGTTAGACTCTTGTGCAGAATGACTTACAAATATAAGTCCTTAATCATACATACTAATGCATTACTACTTGTGCGAATATATGCATTCACAATATGTGAAATTATGTATTAATTTGATAAAATCTGTTTGCATTACTGGTGCACTACTGTATTCTTCAGAGAAGTTTTGTTTTGAACAGTGCACCCCCGCCCCCCTCTCTCTCTCTCTCTCTCTCTCTCTCTCTCTCTCTCTCTCAGAAGGCGTGGTTCTTCATGCATGTCAGTGTTTGTGGGTAAGCTGACAGACTTGACCCGCACCGCTATTCGCATTCTCCCTGGTTTAGGTAAATTGTTTTTCTCTTGTTTTTGAATCTTAGTAGTTTCATATGTTTTGCGCAGTAAATGCAGAGCAAATACAGTTCTAAAGAATGTGGCGAGAGGAAACCGGATGTTAGTATCGCATTACGCTTCGGCATGATCACTTTATAAACTATATTATCTTTATACAATGTGGGATTTTAGATTTATTACATTGCACGATTATCATATACAGTTTAAACTCATAGCTGGATATGTGAGTGAATGTTTCTCGCGCATCTCGGATCTGCTTCAGGCCGCGCAACAACGACTCGAGCGTCGATCGCGTCTGAACGCAGAAATAAAAGAGCATGAAAACAATGAGGACGCCAGATTTCGTGTAAATATCACAAAAATATTTATTCTGAGTAAAATAAGATTAATTACTCTGATATCCCCTTTAAAATAATCTATTATTATTATTATTATTATAAATAATCAAATTATTTATGAAAGGTACGTAGACCATGGACTGTAAGGTAATTTTATTTATGTATAAAAACTACAGAGTCGACCAAAGTACGTTAAGATATTTTTAAGAACTGAAAAAAATAAACTTATAAATCTTACTTATAAACAGACATTGCATCATCAATCAGTAATAATAGAATTAACACTAACACAGCTTTTGCAGATTTGTATAATATGCTGCGGAATATATATTTTTCTCTTCAGCCATATATTGGTTAAATTACAATTTCTCATTATATAAGTGAGTACACAAGAATGAAAGTAACAGAAATAGATAAATTATTGAATAATAAGTGCCAATAGAAATACATTTTTATTTACATTTTGAGCTCTGTTTGTGTTGCTATGCGTGTGTGTGGTTTTGTGGTTGACACATTTGTGAAATGAGCTGATATTGCAGCTACTCATTTCACTTATGCTCTGCTGCAATATCAACATCATGCTTTGTTTTCCTTATTTTATGTATTTGCAACTTTAATTATGCAAAAAATGTTTTTCTTAATGTTAAAGTCATTTTGTGTGTCTAGCTCAGAGACTACAGGAAATGAGTGACGGTTTTGGGGACTTACTGTTCAAACACAAGCATAAGTTGCAGAAGTTTGTCATGTGATCACTCTGGGAACAGATTTTTAAGAAAAACAAATGAGCTGCTTTGTATGTGTGTGTGTGGGGAGAGAGAGAGAGAGAGAGCATGTGTTATTGTACTCCCTCTTTCTTTGCCGTTAGTCTCCTCTGCTTCTCTGATAGCAGCTGCCCCGCACATACATGCACAACACTCTGTTCAGCCAATCCGTTTATTTCTAGCCAGGAAGTGGTTAACAGGAAGTACAGTATGTGGTCTCCACCTACTTTGCCAGCATCATCCCCATTTGGATCATCATGTCTTCCTGATCCCCCTCCCCATCCCACTCCCTTTACATTCTGTCAGACACCTCTCCCCATTTTTCATTAAATGATTCATTTTATTTCATGAAATACATTTATTTGTGAACATTTGCTCTATTTTATATAAATATTAACAGGAAAAATACTAGAAATACTTAAGGAGACAGTCTTTTCTCTCATTTGACCTAATTTCTTTAGAAATGTATTGCACAAAAGAATGCCTGTAATTCAATTTCCATTTGTAAGTGTAGAATCATTTTAAAATTTGCTTTATTTTTCATCTATATTGCATATTTAAATCTAACCATTTTTTAATTTTTGGAATAAAAAAAAAATATTTTGAAAAATTCAAGTCTGTTTAAGACATCAACAGAGATCATATTAAGGATTTAAAGTAAAATTATATAGTTCTATCTTTTGCATTGTTTTTCATTAATGGTTCTTTAGCTCTATAGCAGAAAAATTATGGATCTGTGATTATTGTTAATTTGGCCCTGCTTCCAGAATGCAAATGATCTTATGTTACTGACCTTGTATCATTGCCAGTCTTTTTCATTCTTTACAATCTCCATTTATTACTGGTTTATATATATCAATATATGTTTATTGTTGCTTTAATTTGATCATAGTTTAATTTATGTTTTTGTTGTTGCATGACCTTAATGTGAAGCAAGGAATTATTAATTAATTATTTGTTGCACAATTCACATTTGTAGATTATGTACATTCATCATTACTGGTTTATACCGATATCAATGTATAAACATTTCTATTTATGTAGCTTTTATTTTATCTTTGTTTTAGTATGTTTTTCATGTTGCATGACATTAATTTGGTGCAAGGCATTATTCAAGAAAATCAATGTGAAGAAAGAAACAAAATAATTGAAATAGTTCAAAAATTGTTTCCCATGAGCTATACACATTTGCTAAAATGTACTGCCTGTTTTTTTTTGAGCAGAATGTTATTTTGTTTATTATTACAGGTTTAACAGCAACGTGAGCCATGTCTTTCTTCTTTAAAGGAGCGGTTACAAGTATGTATGCCTTCATATCATGTCACACTCCCATTCTTCCTCTTGTGCACACATTCTTTGATAAGACTGACCTGATGTTTGTTATAGGTTCTCCGGTTAAGACCAGGAGGCAGGAGGCTGAATATATTTGTCACAGGTACAGGAATGTAGACAAACAGCAGCAACATATATTTAAAAGCTTTTCCTGTAACTTTCGTCAAGTATACGTGTAGTGCTTGTTTGTGCATCTGTAAAAAATGCGTGTGTGCATTAATGCTGTTTCTCTCTTTCAGTCTTGACGTTTCCCACATCTCTGACTCCTCTTTCGAGTGTTTCTCTACCAATCCGCTGACAGGCTCTGTGTGTGCGTGCCGCCGAAGCCCCCGGCTACTAGCCAATGGTTATTATGTTCTGACAGAGGACAGTTTTACTACAGATGACGAGGGTAACGTCACCCTGACTCCCTCACACACCAGCGTCTCATACAAAGAGAATCTTGTCCGGTGAGATTTATTACAGTGTTTGTTGTTGTGTGTGTGCATGAGAATTTAATTCCAGCTGTGCTATACACTTTATATTAAAAATAGGCTTTGATATGAATATTTCTTATAGTATTTAAATGGTTTAAACTTTTCAGGACTGTATTTTTACTGGTTGAAATATATTATCTTTCAAATACATTTGTGTTGTGAATTCGCCTTTTACATACTGTATCAAAAAATAGTGGTGATATTTTACAACCTTAAATGCCCAGAGTTGCAATTTTCCAATGTTTTTCCAAATTATACCTCAATGCAAATTTTGCCTATATAAAATGTTTGTTATAACTAATTCCTTCGTAAAGAGATATATAATGGTGCAAAAAAGAATATGCCATGCATATCAATGCCTGTGTCTGTGCAACTTTAAATCTGACATGATAATAAACCCTTTTTGTAACACTTATTAGCATATTCAGGCGAAAGCGACGGGCAAAAAGATCACTGGCCAGCCTTCTTAGTGATGTGAGCCAATCATGCCCATCCTGGCTGGAAGGAAGTGTATTTAGAAGATCTGACCCCATCACACCCCTCCAATCATCATCATGGGAAGAGCTGGACAACAGCTATGAGACAAACACACCCATCAGCTTCACCTATGGTTAGAAGGCTTCTAGTTTTGGACTTCAACATCTTTGAAACAGCTAGTTTAAAGGGGTCATATGATGCGATTTCAAGTTTTCCTTTCTCTTTGGAGTGTTACAAGCTGATTGTGCATAGATAAGATCCCTGAAGTTGCAAAGACTAAAGTCTCAAACCCAAAGAGATATTCTTTATCAAAGTTAAGACTCTGCCACACCAACCTAAAACGGCTCATTCAAACACGCCCCCACATGTCTACATCATGATGTGGAAATATTTGCTTAATGCCGCCCAAATGTTCACGCAAAGAAAGAAGGTGTGGTTTCAGTAACTGCAGTAGTGTTGTTGCAGCCATGACAGGGAGACGCTGTGTGTAAAAAAAGGGTCAATTCCAACTTTGCTGTGACAATCTGGCGCTTCTGAATCAGCGACTGTAAGTATGTTTTGTTATTAGTTCAAGTATTTGCTATTGACTGTCAAATGCGGAGTTTTGCGCGTAACACGTCGTGTGTGTGTATGTGTGTGTGTGAGGGGAACAGGGTCACATCACAGCGGAGTATTCAGCCTGTCAGAAATCGTCTTAACCGCAGCTTGTGTACTGAAAATATATACGAGCATCATCACTGTGTCTGTCATGTGACTCTGTTCCTCTTTCGGGTTTGAACTGATGGTAAAACTAACTTGAAAGCTGAAGCTCGCGATTATGGTAAGGGGCGTTACATTTCCGACGAGTGCTTGTGGTGTTTGGCCAATCACAATGCACTGGGTCAGCTGGCCAATCAGAGCAGACTGCGCTTGTCAGAAGGAGGGGCTTTGTAGAAAATGACGCGTTTGAGAGAGGGGGGGGCATAGAGGAACTACAATAATGTACAGTATTTGAAAAATAATGTGTTTTTTGAACATTAAAGCATGTCAACATATTCTGTTACACCAAATACACAAAATAATGATCTTTAAAATAGCATCATATGACCCCTTTAAAAAAATTTGCCTGTTCGGTTTTTGTGAAGATGTTTGTTTCTTTATAGATCCCACAGATCGTGTTTCCTCCCCTGATAAAATGCCTCCTCAGACTCAGCTCGAAGAGGAGGAGCCTCCATGTGAGTCATGCTCCGCCCATGAACAATTCAGCCAATCAGTGAGCGGCCTCCTGGATGTTCCTCCCCCATCCATGTGTCACCTCAATAGTTATAGCTCATCCAGCAAGACATCAGGTGAGAAAGGGTGTCTAAAAGAACTCCTTGCCTACTGTGAGTTTTTGATGAATATGGAAAAATAGGAACAGCTGGAAACTAATTTAATTATGTTTGTTTCAGAAACTGTGTTCTTGAAAGTCCTTCTCCTCATCCTAACTTTGTGCCTCTGCATTGCCATCTCCTCCGGGTAATGAAAATGTGTGTGAGTGCATGTGTGAGAGAAAGGCTGTATCTGCATACTTCCCTACAATATAGTAGTCAAAAAACTATGGAAGCCTGTTTCTGCGACGCAATAAAATAATAAAAAAGTTAACTTTTTATCTCACAATCATGACTTTTTATGACTTTTTCTCATAATTCTGCTTTTTTTATTCACAAAGTAATTACTTATTCAAAAGAAGTACATACTTAGAGAGTATGTGATTTCAGACACAGCCAGTGAGATTTCTGTCTGTTTGGCTCATTTGTTGTGAAAATGGGCAGAGCTTTTCCTCTCATAGATGAATAACATCATAATCCTCACAGGTGGCTGCTGGGAGGTGTTTCTGCAGCAGTGGCGTTCATGGTTCTGCTTTCATCTATATGTGAGTAAACAAATCAAGTAAAATAGCAAGCTTAGTCACTAGTATACTTACCTAATCTGACATATTCTTGAATGCAAAATATATATATGTTAAAAAAAAACATGTAGCATGGGACTTTTTGTAAATACTATTCATCCACATTTGATTGATAAAAGTGACTTACACACCAGAATGAACCAGGTGTTAGGAGAAAGAGACTGAAAAGTTATTATATTTTAAAAGTTAGAAAGATTTATTTATTGTGTTAAATTAATTGCTCCAATGCATTGTGCACAATAAAATAAGTAACATATATTAAATATATATATATTCATGTTGATTTCTTGAGCAGTATCCTTGTTAAACAACATTATAGGAAAACACTCCCATAAAGCAATTAGATTTAGGGTGGGCGGTCAACAGTTATTTTATAAACCTATCTTCTCTACTATTTACAAGTCAAATATTGTAAATCATCTCTCTCTCTCTCTCTCTCTCTCTCTCTCTCTCAGGTATGTCTAAACCTGGAACTGCAGTGCGCTGGTGGAGAGCAAAGACTGAGGTGAGAATCTGAGTACAGATTAATAACAGACACCTGACTTTATGAAGTTTCTGTACGCAGAGACAAAAATGGGACTCTAAATAAAGAATTTAACATCCATATTGTGTCTCTTCATCAGGACATCACCTCCAGAAACGAGTGAGGAGGAGCCATACACACATAAACACATTTGTGTGAAGTCTGTCCTGAGGAGGCGGAGGAAGTGAGTGTGTGGACACATCCTGCATCAGCGTTAAAAATTAGTTATAGATCAGTTTTTGTAGTGGTGTTTTCACTGATCAGCTAAAGAGTTCTGAATATAATAATTACTGAAGAGTGACAGAACCAGTGATGGCAGATGACCGTCTCAGGAAATTTTACATGCTAAGATTAGCATGCATTTTTAAATAGATGGACATATCAATGAAGAATGATAACTCAGTAAATGTTTAAGAATTTGATTAATGTTCCTAAATGAAAGACTGGATTGCATTATGAGGGATTCTTTGAGTCAGTGGAGATGCCCTGCATAGAGGTGAAATTTGTCAGTGGTGTTTGTAAATGCATCAGCTTGGCTTGGTTAGGCTCTTCAACATGGTGACCAGGGCATTATGTGTTTTTGCCCAGCTTGTCTAGTCAGATTATCAGAAAAAAATATTTAATATAATATTATTATGACTTTGCAGGAAATCTTTAACTTTTGAGAAGTTGTAGCAAAAGAAGTGCCAGTTTAGCTTTGCACAGATGCCTCATATTTGTCAAGTGCCTTTGCTATACAAAACAGGAGGAGTGGTATTGCCATTTGCCAGGGTTAAAGTCACATATCCGTGCTGTGTGATTTAAGAGGGCTGAAATTTTAAGCACAGTGCTGCTATCAGGAGCGCAATAAGTAGATTTACTATAAGAGCATTGCACTTAAAATAGGATTTAAAGCTCTTATTTCACAGGGACTTAAGACAATTAAACCCTGTTTGCAGGGAATTAGTGCTGCCAAAATTTACTGTACAATAAGTGTATAATTTTGTCACGTTCACACAAGGCAACTGCTCTCACAGAAAGTCAAACTGAGTAAACTGTGAGTAGAAAGCAATGTCTGTTACAACATGAGCAAAATGCATTAAGTGCAACTGTGTCCTCTGAAGGGAATGGCTAATTTCTGATATTTTTATTATGATGATGAAAACTTTTTTTTATTACAAAGAGTTAAATGTTGTAGGACACAGTGGAGTTTGTAAAAGGCAGCTCAGTTTTGAAGAGCAAAGACATTCATGAGGAACAAATGAAAAGCAAAGGATAAAATGAAGTGTTTAAAGTAGGAGCATTTCAATTTTAGAGGTTTAAGCCTAAAAATCTGAAATCAAACATGTTTGAGACCAAGCCAAGGTGAATAAGTGAATTATTCAAATGCATTTATCTTAGCCAATAGATATCTAATGTTTATATGAAGTGTATTGTCTTCAGTGTTTATTGTAAATGTTTTTGTAGTGTCCATGAGCAATGAAACAAGAATGAATATTGCTCTATAAAAAAATCAATATTATAAGTGTTCTGTAGAAAATGTATCATTATGAGGGGCCAAGCA
Organism: Schizothorax lantsangensis; assembly: GCA_027422415.1. Taxonomy (NCBI): domain Eukaryota; kingdom Metazoa; phylum Chordata; class Actinopteri; order Cypriniformes; family Cyprinidae; genus Schizothorax; species Schizothorax lantsangensis. Next base: position 29,415,607 of record CM049845.1, read on the forward strand.
CAGAAAGTTGAAAGGTCAGGACGCTGAAAGGATTTAATCTGTTTCTCAGCAAAACTGTACATGACAATATAATATTAAAGGGCTGACGACGCCACTGGGCAAAAGTTATAAGTAATTCTATTTATGGACATTAAAGTGCTTGTCCTTAAATCCTCATCAGGAATGCTATGTCCAATCAGATTTACAAAACATTTAATGTTTTTGTCGCTGTGACTGGTCCTGTAATTGCTGCTTGCAGCTATATTTATAATAATAATTAGTGTTAATACATCAATCAGTTAGATGAGGCATATAAGCAATTAGTCCATTATATCCCATTAGAAATGGGCTACAAAAAATGTTGAAAAAATACAGAAAAGAAAAAATGTGTTTTTATTTATTAAGGTTTTTCAAATAATATATAATTAATAAGTCACTGGGTACAGAGTTAAAAGGCCATATGATTCCAATATGACTGTTTTAAACCATTCACATATTCTGATTGGATGTAATTTTAATGCCAAAGCATGTTGTACAATTAAGATGGAAGTGCAAAAAGCACATCTCCAGTTTGTACTAAACAGGACTCATGTGTTCACTGATCAGTAATCTGTTAAAGAATTCAGCGAGGCAAATTATTATAGAAAATATTAAATTATTTCCCTAGGGAGAGCTGCCTTTAAGCTTTGATGACTGCAGTGAACCTGTAACTGCATTAAACAATCTGTGTCACAAGAGAGATAAAGATTACTGTAAATAGTAAAAACTTTATTTTTTATGTATTATTCCACTGCATGCGAAAGTAAAATGTGAAATGTATGTGGTTCATGTATACACTGTAAAATATAATCTTAAAAGGAAATGCATTTATGTAATTTGCACAAACATAATTTGCCATGTTAGAACGTATTAAAGGAGTGATAAACGTATTAAAGGCCTTAAACAGATGTGTTTTATAAGGTTATTAGTTTTACAGTGTATTTTGGAAAAACCCTGTATTGTACATTTTCAATAATAAAGTTTTATATATAAATATAATAGTTTTTGTTTTTTGCTTTAATCAAACACATTCTCTTTTAGCCAGATATTCTTTAATATTGTTGTTATTAAGATTCATACTGGATCAAATCACTGCAATTGATTGTTGTTGCTCTTGCTAATGTAATTAACATGTAATGGGCCTGCATTGATTTATGGACTGAACTTACACATTTTGACAAATTTGCTCTAGGTATTATTCAAATTGGTCTATTTGTTGACACAATGTATTTTAAAATAATCTCATGTAATAGAGAAATTAGGGCTTCGGATTATTTTTTAATCTGTTCTAACATTTCATTATTCTCTCTATTCTCTCTATTGTGTGTTTAATATGGATTTTGTGCCTCTGAGCCTGTAGCTGTAAGATATCTGTATTCAACATCTCAGACATGTTTCATGACACTATAATGATATTAATACCAAGTAGTGGTTCGTGAGTTTTGTTAGTCACAAACTCAGAAAATAAGATGTTTTATTGAAGTATTTATCTTATTTAATCATTCAGTCACTTAACCAAGAACAGTGAATCCTAATTTCCATCAGTTCAGTAATTTATTGTAGATCTGCAGCGTGAAGATCTCTGCATCTCCTCGTGACCTTTAGGAGTGAGAAATTATGCCAAGTATTAAAAAATGTCATTTTCAGTATAAACAGTTTAGAAGCACAGTGTTTGCACTTACCTTACCACCTGTGTTTTAAGCAGCCTCATCAAGTTTACAATAACCTAAAATAAATGATATGATAAATAAGTTTTATAAAAACTATGGAATTACATTCACACATCATATTTGCCAGTCTTTGTTACACAAACCATTTTTCAGAGGTGCCTTTAAGAAGTCTTCCATATAAACACACTCCATTTTTGACTTAAATTCCTGTATCACTTCATCTGGTGTGTTTTCATTACGAGCTGCAATGGAAGACAGACATTTATTATGAATTAAAGTCTGTTGTGTAACTGAATCACTTTGCAATGGTGACTTTACATGCAGCACATATACAGTATTCGAGATGATCAGGGGAGGGTTCACACTGAATTGAATGTTTTCATTGCTGTCCAGTTTAACATGTTGCACTGATCATGTAGGTGATAGAATACAATGATTAAACATGATACTGACCAAACAGCATAGCACTGGTTTCCTCGTCTTCATCCACAAACAGTATTATGATGCATGAATGGCAGTTTATGAGCTTGCCATCCCAGATCAGCGCAATAGTGTCGAAATCTGCTCACCACAGTGATACATTTAAAAAATGAATTGAAATTTATCTTGTAATTTATAAGAAATCATTTATCTTTTGAAATAATAACAACTAAAAATAATAATGGATAAGATTATTAATGGATCTCGTGGAAGAATATTGCTTGATATTAACCATTAAATAGTGTAAAACATGGATAGACAGTGTTGAATTACTGTTTCAGACTGATCAGACTGTACATCAGTTCCTACCGGTTCTAAAGAGGAACGGGTCCGTCACAGACCAAGCAAAGTAGCTCCAAGTACTTTTCTGACACTGATCTCACTGTGATAAACAAAAAGATTTGATATGCTTGAAAACCTCACATATTGTAAATAATAGAACAGTCATGTGTGTGTGTGTGTGTGTGTGTGTGTGTGTGTGTGTGTGTGTGTGTTAATAATTAAATACACTATGGTCCTAACAAAGATTTGTGTTTTTACTATCTATATTTATAGTATATTTTGGTTTTTACTGTCATTAGGATCCCACAATGTAGTATAAACAAGGATGTGTGTGTGTGTGTGTGTGTGTGTGTGTGTGTGTGTGTGTGTGTGTGTGCGTGTGCGTGTGCGTGTGTGCATGTGCGCACAGTTTTCCACTCACACGCGAGTAGTTTCAGTCACCATCAGGGTGTCGTTAGCATCTTTCTGAATGTGAAGAATAGAGCTGTCGGTGGTCTTGAAGGACTTAAGATCATCTTCTTCCCATGCAGCTGCTGCCACAAAATACCAAGAGCCCATATACTGCACAGGAAGAATATAAAATATATATTTTATAAAATATAACATAACATAATGAATGAAAATATTTCTTATAAATAACTAGGCCACTTATCTAATATGAGTTCATGAGTGAAATTCAGCACAAAGATCTATATTTTACGAACAACTCTGGACTCTTCCACTAAACAAAGTCTAGTTGGCATTACTGTGCTGCAGTGTTCCTGTCACTCGCAACATTAAGGTCATGGGTTCAATACCAAGTAAACACACAATTAATAGACATTTTATGAGCAAATAGTCACTAAACATTTTTTAAAGCTGGAGAGACCTCAGATTTGTACATCAGTTAATTTACAGAAGATCTGGAAACCTGTCCTGTGAGAAAAACAACATTTATCATATTGTGTGTGTGTATGCAGGGGCGGACTGGCCGGGAAATCTCACACTCATCCAGGCCATCCCATACACCCACAACAAATTCTGAAACATGGACAACCCTATTAGCCTATTTGTATGACCATCACATAAAAAGGTCTAAGTCTTTAGTCGTGGAAAATAATTAAAGGTTCTCTTTTGAACTGCACCTCTACTTCCCTTTTCCTTTTCTTCATTTTCTCCAATATCTCTGTCACTCCTTTTTTTCTTGTACCTGTCACTTCTTTACCAGCAGGTCTACTGTTATTAACAGAACTGACCTTGTAGCAAAACAACCACCTCATTGCAATTTGTTTGCACATATTGTTGTTAGTTCTCTTAAAATGACTTAAATACCCCAGATTTAACAAACCTATAATTCATACAAATATATTAAAACAAATTTTCTAAAGTGCCTAAATGCCAAAATGAATACATTGAAAATCCTAATACTGAACACACTATTGCATTTTTGGGCTGACTGATATTTTTGTGTTGCTGTTTGCTCTAGCTCCCTTCCTTTCTATACAATAAATCCATGTGAATATCTGCCTGCTAAATTTATTAATGTAACTTTCCAATCGATAATTGTGTCCTTTAGCACAGTATTCTGACTGATGATAATAATGGGGTGCTACTGACAGCCTAACAGGTGCTAGCAGTTTAATACTCAACTAGGTTAATAAAGACAAAACTACAGTAGCGTATTACAGATGAAACTGACCTGCACTTGAAGCCCTGAACAGGTTAGTAATTTCGTTACATTTAACTGTTTCTTCTGGCCGTTTCCTCTCCTTCCTCGAGTCCCGCACATCGACTCTGTTCAAAACCGTTTGACGGAGGCAAGGAACAGACGTGAAGCGCGGCGCTGTCATTCAAGATTAACCGATTTATGATTTATTATCGATTTATTAGGGAATGCCACAATCGGAAATGATCACTTTGGCACATTGGGAAGGCAAAAAAATAATAATAAAAAACCCCCCCAAAAAAACAGTGCAGCGGGCCAAATCAGCCCCAGGCCACCGGGAAATGTCCCGGTGCTCCCAATGGCCAGTCTGTGCCTGTGTGTATGTGTGTATATATATATATTTATATACACACACACATTCACACACATAAAGAATAAGATCTAAAAGCTAAGGAATAACGGCTTTTCAAGCCTCTTACCTTATCAGTATTAATAACAGCAGTGGAGAGAGGAGCTGGAGGAAGACATGGCACCATGACCTGCATCCCAGAGTAAAACAGGCTCATTAGTGAGCTCGCAACACCCCATAATGTGCTCATAAGCATGGCTGCATCAATGAGATCGCCTGTGATATACAACGAATGCTGATGTCTTCTAAGTGACAGATGCTTTGACTGGGATGTTTTAATACAGTGCTCTGGGGGACTTTCACCCTGATTTGTTAGCCTTTTTCTGTTTGCTAGATAATCTGATAATGGTTAATGGTGTGTTTGTCAGGACAATGTGCAAATACACCCCAATACGCCTGACCTTGTCCTGGACCACTCTCTCTACCCACGCATGCTGCAGAAAAATATGCAAAGCCATTCAAATGGAGGACAATGTGACAATGTGGTTTAGTCTTTACAATGTCACACAAATAATTAATGATGGTACAAAACAGAACTCAACAGTAAAGAAATATCAGGAGATCACGTGACCCTTCGACAGCGATGCACGTTTAGTCTTTCGCTCTGCTCACTTTGCCACATATTGTATAATCCTGTCAGTAAATTTTAAACCACTCTACATTGGACCCATCATGAGTGCTTCGGCAGAAAAAGGCGATCAGAAAAGAGAGATTGAGCAATCGCCAAAGAAGAAAAAAATCAAGGATTCCACCATCTCCAGAGAGGACCTCGACGATGCTATTGCTAACAGCATTAAGCTGGCGCTTAAAGAGCAGCAGAGCACTTTGAATTCGGTTGTGAATTCGGCAGTAAGAGATGCGATGGACTATGTGCTGATTCCAGCATTGCGCGAACTGCGTGAGGACATACAAGCGACCAACAAGTCTGTTAAAGAGCTAAGAGAGGAACTTCAGGCGATAGCTACTGCGGCGAAGCAGACACGTGACCGGGTCGATTCCGTTCAAGCAGCTGCGCGTGAGGATAGGAGGGCAGTCACGGACTTAAGAAATCAGCTGGAGCGACTTACCGAGAAGATGACAGATATGGAGGATAGGAGCAGGAGAAACAACGTACGGCTGGTGGTGGGGCTGCCAGAGGGGGCGGAAGGTTCCAACGCGGCTGGTTTCCTCAGAGTTAATCTTTCCAAGTGGATTCCTTCGTTGAAAGGCCATGACATTGAGATTGACCGAGCGCATCGCATGTATGACGGAGGGAGGGGCTCCGATCGGCCGCACACTCTCATCTACCGTGTACTAAGATGGCATGACAGATCGGAGATCCTGAAAGGTGCTCGGCAGGCTTATCCGGTGAAATGCGCACAGGACAATGTCACACTACTATTTTTTCCCGACTTTAGTCCAGCCACAACGATCAGGAGAAAGGCATTTGGTCCAGTTTTGAAGAAGATGACAGCGCTTGGTCTCCAGCCCTTCCTCATCTATCCGGCGGCAATTAAACTACGACACAAAGGGGAGCAGATGAGTTTCGACTCTCCTCAGAAAGCGGAGGATTTTGTCAGCTCCCTGTCTCAGCAGAGGACGTATGCCGCGGCTCTACGGGAGGGCAGCGGGAGAACAGTGGCCACTGTTTCTCCAGCCCGGCGGGAGGGGCTTGTTGGCCGGGATGGAGGCGGTCCTAGCTGCCCAGTAGGGGATGATGGCAGGATGGACATGGACGCTTGCTAAACCTATTTTTTGCTTTTTCTTCTCTCCTCTCTCCTACTGGGATATTGTCCCTATATATCCGGTACAACAATCTCTTTGCTGGTAAGACTGATACCCCTTTTTTCTTTTTTGGAGGGGACTAATGGAGAGTAGGTTTAATTAAAAAATATATTTTTTTGGCTGTGTGAGCCTTTCGGGCAACATGTCTTGCGTTGGAGTGGATCGGTCACGAACCATCACTATTTTGTGTTGCTCAATCAGACCTATGTTCTCGGTAATGTGCGGTCTGAGTTGTTTCTTGTTTATGGTTGTCGGTTGTTCATGTTTTTATGTTGATTTTATTTTTTACAACAGACATTTATACTTTTATTTATTTTACCTTATTTCTAAAGGGATTTTTCATCTAGGAGGTTTGGTATCTAAAATGCACCGCTCAGCTCCGCTCAGCGTTTACATGTTATTTACAGAATGGAAGTGCTTCTGCTTTTTTTCATTTATTGAATACAATCTTGGGATTATGAATATTCAATGCATACTCTAAATATTTTATCACTGAATGTGAATGGTTTAAATTCTGCTGTTAAACGAACCCGTGTGTTAGAATATTTACACCGTAAATCTATTTCCTGTGCCCTAATACAAGAGACACATTTAAAACAATCTGACGTGGCACGTTTCCAGAATAAGTATTATAAACTAGCAGTCTTTTCCTGCACTCTTAATAAAACTAAGGGGGTGCTTATCCTTGTTAACCGGAAGTTAAATTTAACAATTGAACACCTTGGTAGTGATGAGAAGGGTAGATTTGTTTTTATCCGATGCAAAATATATAATAATAGGTTAGCATTGGTCTCTATTTATGGTCCGAATGAGACAGACAGTGTATTCCTTACACAGATTTCCAAAACTCTACTTGAGGAGATTGATTGCCCTCTAGTGGTGGGTGGTGATTTTAATGCTGTCATAAATCCTGTTTTAGATAAATCTCAATCTGATACAACAGCCAATCCATCCTCTAAATTACTGAATAAATTTATCACTGAGCTTAACTTAATCGATCTTTGGAGAATTCAGAATACTAAAGCTAAGGACTTCACTTTTTTTTCTAATAGACACAAGACTTTCTCTAGGATAGACTACATATTTCTCAGCCCATCTTTAATTTCATCTAATTCCTCCATCTCTATATTACCAATTTTATTATCTGATCATTCTGCTGTGTTGTGCAGTGTTCCTCGTTCCGATGTTAAAGCCAAGTCCCCTAGATGGCGCTTTAACATATCATTATTAAGTAATCAGACTTTCATTACTTCTCTAAAATAATATATTAAGGAATTTCTTGAAATTAATATGCCCTCTGATGTGGATCCTCAAATACTGTGGGAAACGACTAAGTATGCTATACGAGGTTTCTGTATATCTTTCTCTTCTACTCTTGCCAAAGCGAAAACTCACCAGTTTACACAATTAGAAAATAAAATCCAAACATTACAAAACCTACAAAAACAACATTTTACTGAGCAACAGGCTACACAGCTGTCCTCATTAAAAGAAGAATATGATTTACTTTCACACTCAAAGGCGGAATTTATTTTACATAGGACTAGGCAAAAATATTATTTTGAATCAGAGAGACCTAGTCATTTATTGGCCCTTAGGTTGAAAGAATGTGAGTCTAAGGCATATATTAGCGCAATAAAATCATTGGATGATCAGGTCACCACGAACCCTGTGGCAATTAATAAAATATTTAAAGGTTTTTACACAAATCTCTATAAGGCCGAAACAAATTTTGATGAACCAATTTGTGAGCAGTATTTAGATATATTGGAACTGCCTCGGATCTCACAGATGGATAAAGAATCTTTGGAGGCCCCATTAAGTTTGGAGGAAATCCACGTCTCTCTAAAAAGCCTTCAAAAGGGCAAATCGCCGGGTCTAGATGGTCTCCCCCTGAATTATATTTAGAAATTTGGGATTTGGTAGGGATACTTATGCTTAATTCATTTAATTTTGCAATTGAACATGTGGTATTTCATAGAGATCAAAAAACTTAATTGATATCATTACTTCTTAAAAAAGGGAAAGATCCATTAGATTGTTCCAGCTACAGACCGATTTCGCTTATCCCATGTGATCTAAAAATCTATGCTAAAGTTTTTGCTTCTCGTATGGAGAAGGTAATTCATAGTCTGATCAAGGAGGACCAAACCGGTTTCATCAAGGGGCGCAATGCGTCTGACAATATGCGTTGACTCCTTCATATTCTTGACTTTGCGGACTCCCACCCGACCCCTTGTGCGGTTTTCTCACTGGATGCAGAAAAGGCCTTTGACAGGCTAGAGTGGTATTATATGTGGGCAGTTCTGCAGTGTTTCGGCTTCGGTGAACACTTCATTTCTATGATTAAGACATTATAACACTCACCTGCAGCATCAGTCATAACTGGTAATATTATTTCCCCCCCATTCCCTTTACAGCGGGGAACGAGGCAGGGATGTCCGCTTTCCCCCTTATTGTTTTGTCTATCTCTTGAACCCTTAGCACAAGCCATCAGGAAATCTGAAGTATCTATTAAGATTCATGATCATAATCATAGTATTTCATTATACGCTGATGATATTATTCTGTATTTAGACCACTTTGATGTTTCAGTCTCTAGTATAATTAAGGAATTTGATCATTTTAGTAGCTTATCATGATATAAAATAAATTGGAGCAAATCTGCTTTAATGCCAATTAACAATGTTAAGGTTAGTTCTTCTATTCCCTCATTTATCCCTATTAAGGAATCTTTCATCTATTTGGGCATTACCATATATAAAAACATTCATAAGATTGCCAGAGACAATTTTAATAACATTTTAGTTAAGGTCAAAAATGACATTCAAAGATGGAAGAATCTTAAAGTCTCTCTCCAAGGAAGAATATCCACTGTTAAGATGAATTTGTTACCTCGATTTGATTTTTTTTTTCTATGCTACCACTTTCTCCCCCTCCAGGTTACTTTAAGGAGATCAACTCCATAATTTCTAAGTTTATCTGGAATGATAAATGCCCCAGAATTAAACTTACCACATTACAACATACTAATAGCGCAGGAGGACTGGCTGTACCAAATTTTGAACTGTATTATTGGTCGTTCCAGCTTAAGGCTCTTCATAATTGGGTTGATCCTCAATCTACAGTTTCATGGAGGGTGATTGAAGCTGACAAGGTTAAACCAAATAGACTTCAAGATATTTTATTTACTGGCACAGGAAAAAAAGGGGATAATTATAAATTTGGTCCGGTTGTGGCTAACTCTATTAAAATCTGGAAAACGGTTGAACGTCGGATAGGAGGACCCTTCAAATTTTGTAACAGTACACCTTTATGGCACAATTTTAATTTTGTATGCGGAAATCGTCCATTTGTCCAACCCTCTTGGTCTTCTTTAGGTGTAAACACGTGCGGTGATATATATGATAACCAGGGCCTCTGTTCATTTCAGACATTAAGAACCAAATTTTGTCTACCAGCATCTGCATACTTTGTCTTTCTCCAGTTGCGTTCTGCTCTCAAAGCGTATGGCGTTCCGTGGGCATCTTCTATTTCCTCTCATCCTATGCGGGACTGGATTGCACCATCTGCTGGTCGGCCATCTGTTTCCTTAATATATAATAAAATTATTGATTGCATTACAAAACCTCTTTCTATTAAAACTATTTGGAATAGGGAATTATCTGACCTTAATTTATCTGTCGACTGGGAGAGAGTGTGGTTTAATCTCAGCTTAACATCAAAAAATTTGGCTCATCGTCTTATTCACTTCAAAGTCATTCATAGAGCATACATAACTCCTTACAAAAGATTAAAAATTAAACTACTAACTGCCATATATGTAATACTGCTTCATCAGGCACTTTTCTTCATATGTTTTGGGAATGTCCTATCGTCATTAGTCTATGGACACATGTAAACCTGGTTTTGTCATCCTTACTGCGAATTGACTGGTTTGCTAACCCAAGTTTGTGTCTTCTTAATGATGATTCTGGTCTCTGTATAAGTTCAATGCAAAAGAGAATGTTGTTTGCTGGTTTTACAGCTGCGAAGAAGACAATAATACAGAACTGGTTTACACCGCACATGTGTGGAAAAACATATTGGATCCGTAGCCTCCTGCAAATAGTGACTTGTGAATGTGCAACGGCGCGAGTCGGTGGGGCCAGGCCTTCGACCATTGATGCTTGGCAGTGTTTTTTGTTTGATATACGTGATTGTACGGAGGAGTGACTTTTGTGTTTTTGTTGTCCTTCCCTTTCTCCCTCCCTTTTGACTGGACTTTGAAATGTTGAGTATGTGTCTTTCCTGTAGCTCAAATGGTAGAGCATGGCGCTAGCAACGCCAAGATCATGGGTTCGATTCCCAGGGAGAGCAAGAGCTGATCAAATGTAAAACTGTAACTTGAATGCAATGTAAGTCGCTTTGGATAAAAGCGTCTGCTAAATATGTAAATGTGTCTGTTGTTTTGTTTTGTTATATTTTGGATGCTGTGTTGTATTATGTGTGAAAAAAAAAATGTTGATAACAAAAAAAAAGTAAAGAAATATCACATAAGAGATCACTTATGATTAAAGGAAAGGACATGGAGACTTCTGCTTAAGTCCTACTATTTTTCCACTCAATCTATGTTTATTGTGACCTTTGGATCAACGTTGCCTTGCTCTTCAGTGCAAAACGCAGCCTTGCCACTGTCTCTTTAGTAATCAAAGCTTATTTAATGCCCTCTTTTGTCCAGTTTGTTGAAATACTTTCGCAAGGTGTGGAAAATGTATATATTTATTTTTCAAAAAATACTTTTGATAGGTGCCTGCTGCAGATAAATTAAACGAAAAAAAATATTACAGTGGTAAAATAATTATTCACATCTGTCTTTACTGTAAGAAATATGCATTTTAAAAATCATAAATTGAGCGTTAGCGTTAGTTCTGGCAGGTCACGTGAGTCAAGCTTGCATCAGCTGATCACATCTACCTATAGGAATACGACACCTATCGCGGCATTCCTATATAAACTCTATCCAGTATTAATCAGCAGCTTTTCCCGCTTGCTCAGGAGCAAATCACCCTCCTCCATCCCCAACTCCTCCTTTCGCAGTCAGGACTTGGCTTTCTGATATTCCTTGCTAAATCAGACTCTTTTCTTGAATAATTATACACTTAAAGATCATTAAGTACATTAATGATATCTGCTTTGTTCTGTTCTGTTAACCCTTGGGGGGTTATTATTATTGCTGCTCTCCCTGCTCATTCATGACGGGCTGTATGGATGGGCAGGGAGTTTTTGCACAGAACAGAACCATACCGCCAAACCAAACTTTATGCTAAGTATCTATCATTTTGACGATAGTGGTCCTGACAGAATTATTCAGCATTTGTAATTTCTCTTGCTGAAGAATCTGTCACTCGTTCACCAATCAAGGCAATGGGATCGTTGAAAGACTAAATATCTTTGAGTAGAAAAAATTTAAAACTTAATGTAACTTGATAGAAACTAAGATTGAAAGCCCCTGAGCATATACAGCTCTAGAAAAAAAATGAAGAGATCACTGCAAAATAATAATCAGTTTCTCTGGTTTTACTACGCTATTTGTAGGTAGGCTGTGTGTTTGAATAAAATGAACATATTTGTTTTATTCTATAAACTACTGACAACAATGAAAATGACAATGACAACTGGTCAAAATAACAAAAAAGATGCAATGTTTTCAGACCTCAGATAATGCAAAGAAAACATGTTCATATTAATTTTTAAACAACACAATACTAATGTTTTAAGTTAGGAAGAGTTTAGAAATCGATATTTGGTGGAATAACCTTGATTTTCTAGCACAGATTTCATGTGTCTTGGCATGCTCTCCACCATTCTCTAACATGATTTTGTGCCAATCCTGGCAAAAAAAAAAAAAAAAATTAAGCAGACTTGTGACTCTTCCTCTTTAACACATTCCAGAGGTTTTCAATGAGGTACAGGTCTGGAGATTGAGCCGGCCATGACAGGGTCTTGATCTGGTGGTCCTCCATGGAATCATGTGGCTTGATTCATGCGCCCTTGACAAAGATGAATGTACTTGATTCCAGCCTTGCAGAAGCACCCCCAGATCATTATCAATCCTCCACACCAAATTTCACAGTGGGTGCGAGACCTCTCCAGATCTCCGTCTAACCATTAGATGTCCAAGTGTTGGGCAAAGCTGAAAATTGGACTCATCAAAGAAGATGAACTTACTCCAGTCCTCTACAGTCCAATCCTTATGGTCTTTTGCAAACCTCAGCCTGACTCTTCTTTGCTTCTCATTGATGAAGGGCTTTTGTCTAGCTTTGCACGACTCCAGCCCTGCCTCTAGGAGCCTGTTTCGAACCACCCTCTCTGTGCACTTCACCCCTGCCGTTTGCCATTCTTTTTGTCTCTTGATGTCATCCTACGTTTGTTGAGTGACATTCAAATGAGTTGGCGGTCATCCCAGTCAGTGGCGAGTCATTTTTGCCCTCTGCTGGTCAGTAGCTTTGTTGTCCCCAATGTCTGCAGCTTGACCTCATTCTTATGAACTGCTGTCTTTTAAAATTTAAGAATGGAAGCAACCTGATTCTTACGCTATCCCTCTGGCAGTAAAACCAGAATTGAACCCTTCTTTTCCTCACGCAAAACTTTTCGTTTCAACTCAATTGGCATGGTCAATGGTTATTATTTGATTCCAATTACATTTGAGGTACTACTACCACTGTTTTTGCCATCTGACTGGTCCTATTGCACCTGGCCATCCAGGTGATTACCTAATCAGTACTTCATTAAGTAAAATTCCTCCACGTAGTAGTGGTCACAGACTCAGACACAGATTTTTTCGATTTAGACTTTGATTCCATCCAGTTGATCAGAGGATATCAAACATGTTTGATATTTTGATGAGCTGATTTTAGAACACATTGTTTTCAGTTGTCTTGTCTTCTAGCAACAAGTTGCATGTTTCTGCGTGACTTTGTTGTGATCAGAACAACTTTAAAGTCTGGTAGTGTTTGATCCTCAGTCATTTAGTGTATGATGGACAGTTTTTCCTCTGTGACTATTACAAAGTCGGTAAATGTATGATGCCCAGTATTTTAAGATCCGTTCAGTTTTTAAAAGTCATGTAATGTATGTGTCATGCTCGCTGGGAGCAAGGAGACGTAGGAGATTCTTCTAAATAATGTATTTTAATAACAAAAACACCAGGAATCCAACAAAGGAACACGGGAAGACATATAACAGCAAACAAAGCACCAGGGTCGAACATAGGACTTATAAAAGACAGGGGAACCAATGAGCAAACGAGATGATTAATTAAACACAGGTGATAAGCAGGGGCGAGGCCAGAAATGTTTAAGTGGGTGGGCCAACATAAAACCAGATGGGCAAGGTCACCTTGCCAAGGTGTATGTAAGAAAACTGCATAATTGCCAACAGAAAATACAGCACAAATGTTCAATGCACAACACTTCTAAAGCATTAATTAACATTAATTTTAATTTCAACATTTACTAATAATTATTCAAATTAAAATTTATCTGTTAACATTCGTACCTGATCTAACAAAAAGTTATAGCCTATTTTTATTAACTAACCTTAAAAAAGATTAATTAATACTGTAACAAATGTATTAGGCCACTCATTGTTAATGTTAGTTAATGCATTACCTAACGTAAGTTTATTGTAAAGCATTACCTTAGTCTGAGACGACGGAGCTTCGCAGATGATCTTATAATCAGTGTCTCTGTCAGTTCGCATTCAAAGGAGAGTAAACGAATACCGCAGAAATGTGCGCAGCTGCAATTATGCAGTTTGTTGTGGAGAAGAGTATGTAGCACAACGTTTATGTGTTTCTTTCTACAAAGGACGCATCTATTTAGCGGTTTAAACACTGTACCATTGCTAATATGATGCTTTAAACACGCTCATAACAAGTTTCCAATCTAAATCCATCACCTGGTGGTCTGGTTTCATTTGTAGGCGGCACGGCTTCAGTGCTAAGACTTAAGTTTCATTTGGGAAATCCAATATTTTTAAAGACTGATTGAGGTTTGTTTCACTATGTTCAAATTCAACATTATTTTCAAACGTGCGCATTTTACTATGTTCTTACGTCGTAAACATAAATGTGGGTGGGACTAACTGAATCGTCACTGAGGAATCATCATTTTGGTATGCTATGATGCACCTATTAGGAAGGAAAATTAATAAACTGCCTGTAATTGACCACGTTAAATATATTTTAAAGTAAATATATGAAGTTATAGGGAAACTAACGTTTATTATTATTATCGTTTAATAAATAGCCTATCATTCATTTGGAAAAGTACCAACTTCTCATTGGTGGCCCACCCGTAGCTTCGCCACTGGTGATAAGACTGAACGATAATTAACTCATGAACTAATGAGAACAGGAACAGGACCAAATAAGGACATACAGGAACTAAACGGGAACAAACATGTAATGTATGCCAGCCTTAAATCACGTGACTTTGCAAGATTCAAAACAAAAGATTCAAAGATATCACAGCTTCAATGTAGTATTTGTTTTTAGTAGGCTACCAGATGACTTAGTAGTCAAAGTATACTGCAGAACCACTGTGTACTCAGAAACGTAGGCCTCTATGTCACAGCTTGCAGACAAACCTGTTTTGCGCATGTCTCAAACAAAGAACCAGGAAACTTGTTCTCTCAAGTTCAGGAAAACGAAACTTATTGTCCTTTTGAGGTTGTACCTTGCGGGATTTTGGTTGCATTAAAATGGCAGAATCCAGTATTTCAATGGCTCAAGGCCAGTTCAACTGTTCAATTTGTCTGGATCTACTGAAGGATCCAGTGGCGCTTAACTGTGGACACAGTTACTGTATGAGCTGTATTACAGGTTACTGGGATCAGGATGATCAGAAGGGAGTCTACAGCTGTCCTCAGTGCAGACAGACCTTCACTCCAAGACCTGTTTTATGTAAAAACACCATGCTGGCTGAAGTGGTGGAGAATCTGAGGAAGAGAAAACTCCAAACCATTCAGCTTGATGACTATTATGGTGAACCTGGAGATGTGGAGTGTGACGTCTGTACTGAGGAGAAAAACAAATCCATCAAGTCCTGTCTGGTGTGTCTGGAATCTTACTGTCAGAATCATTTTGAGCATCACGAAGAATTTCACTCAAAAAAGCGACACAAAATGACCGATGCCACTGGACAACTGAAGGAGATGATCTGCACTCTACATGATAGGCTGTTAGAAATGTACTGTCGTACTGACCAGCGCTGTATATGCGTGCTTTGTATGTTGGATGAACACAAAAAACATGAAACCGTATCACCTGCTGAAGAGAGGACTGAGAAACAGGTATGAAGTATGAGTAGACAACGTTTAGCTAATTCCTGCAATCTGCGTTAATTATATAATTTTTCCTATTGTGCCATTACAATGTTTTTTTTCCTGTTGACTGTACATGATAACACTTCAGTGTCGCTATTAGAATAAGATTTCTAAATTAGATTTAAGACATCCCATGTTTATAAGACTTCTTGTCATAACGTTTGTTTTAACAGTATAACAAATGTGTTTGGTAACCGAAAGCAGAAGTTCTCACACCAGGGTATGGCAAATAAAATAGATAAAAAAACAACAACAACTGATAACGTATTTAAATAAACAAATAAATAAGAATAAATTAAATACTACTGTATAGGCCTAACAGTACAGTAGCCTGAGTACAAAAAACATGATAAATGTAACTTAATATAAACTAAATTCTTAGCAAATAAGTTAAACTCATTTCTTACGTTCAACAAATTCTGCGAATATAATATAATATGTGACCCTGGACCACCAAACCAGTCATAAGTAGCACGGGTATATTTGTAGCAATAGCCAAAAATCCATTGTATGGGTCAAAATTATAAATTTTTCTTTTATGCCAAAAATCATTAGGACATTAAGTAAAGATCATGTTCCATGAAGATATTTTGTAAATTTCCTACTGTAAATATATCAAAACTTATTTTTTGATTAGTAATATGCATCGCTAAGAACTTAATTTGGACAACTTTAAATGCGATTTTCTCAATATTTAGATTTTTTTTTGCACCCTCAGATTCCAGATTTTCAAATAGTTGTATCTCGGCCAAATATTGTCCTATCCTAACAAACCATATATCAATGGAAAGCCTATTAATTCAGCTTTTATATAATGTATAAATCTCATTTTTTTTATTTTTTATAATTTGACTGGTTTTGTGGTCCATGGTCACATATGATATGATATGATATGATAAATATAATGAAATATTGCAGTCATTTCCTAAGCATGGGTGTATTGTAGTTGACAATATTTTGAATTTGTCAACTATAGCCTATTTACACTTATTGGACCAGCAAATTGTTTCACAGTTTCAAAAGATTTTGTTTGTGTACTAAATTTTGTGTACTAAATGAGGTAAGGGTGTGGAGTTACATTCAAGCAAATAGTGCTCACTGCCGTTTTCATCTGAAAAAAGGTGAGGGTTGTGGTTAGTCTTGCAATATAAAATCTGATTATAATATAAAAAATATTGATTTCATCATAACATCCATAACTACCACAATTCCAGAGGAGGCAGCGCTCATGGTTTCCAAATAGAATTTTAAATATTGATTCGTCTGACCACAGAACCATTTTTTAACTTTGCCTCAGAGAACACGGCAGCATTTCTGGATCATGTTCACATATGGCTTCTTCTTTACATGATAAAGCTTTAACCTGTATTTGTGGATGACATGGCGAACTGTGTTCACAGACAGTGAATTCTGAAGGTGTTTCTGAGCCCATGCAGTGATTCCCATTACAGAGTCATGCCTGTTTTGAGTGCAGTGATGCCTGAGGGCCCAAAGATCACAGCGTCCAATAATGAATTTCACCTTGTCCCTTGCACACAGAGATTTCTCCAGATTCTCTGAACCTTTGGATGATATTACGTACTGTTGATGATGAGATATTCAAAGTCTATGCTATTTACATTGAGGCAATCATGGTTTAGTATGTTACAGAAACTGCCCTAACCCACTCATACAGCAATAATGCTTAAAAAGCCAGAAGTCATATGAATAGAAATAGATTTAAAAATGGGATGCAAATTTGAAATAGATTTCAACATCAGAATTGAGACATTCCACATGTGCATAGCAGACATTAAGACACAGAGGGGAACAGATCTGTATTCTTACCATCTTGCCTGTAATAATTTTGTGACTCAGTTTCATATATTATTGCGGTTTACTGTAATTTCTTTGTCTTACAGAAACTCTTGGAAGAGACCCAAAGAACATTCCAGCAGAAAATCCAGGAGAAAGAGACGGAGCTTGAGGAGCTGAAAGAGACTGTAGAGTCTCACAAGGTGAGTTTTGAGCAGAAGAACAACTGCTGGCTGCTGAAGAGCTGTTTCAGACTCAGTTAGGACTCTCCTCCAGTCAGTCAGTGAGGAGCCAGTGCTGGAGCTCTTTCAGTCACACTGAAGCACACTGTGAGGAACAGGCTGTGAGGCAGCAGTAAGAGCTGAGTGAATGGACTGATTCTGATGCTTCTCTTTCTGTGTGTCCTAACAGCGCTCTGCACAGGCAGCAGTGGAGGACAGTGAGAGGATCTTTACTGATCTGATCCGCTCCATTGAGAGAAGCCGCTCTGAGGTGACACAGCTGATCAGAGATCAGGAGAAGGTTCTTGTGAGTCAAGCTGAAGGACTCTTGGGGCGACTGAGGCAGGAGATTGATGATCTGAAGAGGAGAGATGCTGAGTTGGAGCAGTTTTCACACACTGGTCACATCCACTTCCTCCAGGTAACAGATCTGAAAAATGGAGCATTAGTGTTAGTAAGGTATTTAAATCACTGCAACATTTTCAGGAATCTCATTTAAATATTTTCTGGAATCTGATTTTCTGTTTTTCCCATTATTTGTTTTTGTGTCTGTGTAGTTTCCAGTCTTACAATGTCCCTCCTGCATCTGAGAAATCATCTAGCATCGCTGTCAGTTCTTGTCTCTCTTTTGATGATTTAAGAGTTTTTTTCAATCAGTTGGAAGAGAAACTAAAGCATGTTTTTAAAGAAGAGGAAGAAAAAATACTTAGGAGAGGTAAAGTACTGAGACATTAATTTAATCTTTAAAAGAAGTCAATGTAATTATAATGTAATATAAACAATAATCCTGCAAAACATTGCATTAAAATACAGGTGGATGAAAATGCAATATTTTTAGATTGAATTTGTCTGTTGATTTGTCATAGTGCGATATATAGAGATGATTCCCACTCCTGAATACGAGAGCAGGAATGAGTTTCTACAACGTAAGTTATTTTGAGAGAGTTCATAGAAAGAGTCCATTTATGAATACTTATAAATCACACTGTTGATTCAGTTTGTTTTATTGAATACACCATAGGGAAACATGACTTGTCTTATTTGTTCATTTACTCTGTTAATACCAGGCCCAATCAATAGAATGAATAACTGCGAAATGTGTGAAAATCACCTTTACTTTCTATTACACAGCAGTTTATTCCGGTTCCTCAAACAAAACTGTCCTAGCAGTGTTTCAAGAGTGCTAATATAGTCCACCAGCACTGTATCACTCTGCTTCTTTGTTTATGCATTCCAGACAGACTGTCAATTTGTGGGGATATTACAACAATATATTCTGTTGCTGTGTTTTGAACTAATGCATTTTAATGTAATTCTCTGTCCATAGTTACTGTGTTCATTTATTGAGCACAAATATACAAAGTAACTGCCAATATTGTGGAAAAAAAATTATACATAGTAGACTTAAGAATTAAGCATTTAAACAGAATAGCCAAAATAACCAAAACTTTACAGACAATACAGTTTATTAAAAGTATTCAAGAGAAATAAGAAAAATATTTTTTTTAGACTTTAAAACATTTAGACTAATCCAGTAACACTCAAGTTATAACAAAAAATATTTATTATATTTATATATTGTGTTATTCTTCATTGCATTTATGTACAACATCCATCACATTTCATTCATAAAAACATGAAAAACAACAAGCCAATTTGTAGATTTACTGATTCAAATATGTTTTGTTTTTAGATTACCAGGAGATCACTTTGGATAGGGACACAGCTCATGAATACCTCAAACTGTCAGAGTGGAGCAGAGTGGTTACTAACATGAGGAAAGACCAGTCATATCGTGATCATTCAGACAGATTTGATCATTGGTATCAGGTATTGTCTAATGAGAGTTTGAATGGACGTTGTTATTGGGAGGTTGAGAGGAATGGTTCTGTCTATATATCAGTGTCATATAAGAGCATCACCAGGAAGGGACGGGGTCGAAAATGTGAGTTTGGATCTAATAATTGGTCCTGGAGTTTGGCCTGCTCTAACTACAGTTGTTCATTCTTGCACAGTGGCATAAGCATTACACTCCCTAGAGTCTCCAGCTCCTCTAGAATAGGAGTGTATGTGGATCACAGTGCAGGAACTCTGTCCTTCTACAGCGTCTCTGACACAATGACCCTCATTCACAGAGTCCACACCACATTCACTCAGCCTCTCTATGCTGGGTTTTGGGTTTACTATGATGCACAAGTGGAATTGTGTGATCCAGCAACATAATAGATTACAGACCTTCTACACATTCACTTTTCCACTATCAGGTTAAATGGTTTTGGACACAGTGAGGAATGGTTCCTGTTGCATTTCCACTTAAACACAGTTCAGCATGGTATGATTACAAACCAGTCTAGAATGAAATTTGAATTTAGAAGAGTTATCATTGACACCATTAACTGTATGTAAGTCATATTAATTATTCCAGTGGAATACATGATCAGAATGAATGGGTCATTGTTTTTCATACAGTTAATGCTTAGCTTTTATTTCTTATTGAAGGATTCTTTGTAGTAACCTGTGTTGCTTCAAAAGGGCAACCATACATTTATTGTTTTATTTTCTTTCTTTTATATTCATTCATTCATTCATTTATTTATAATCATGTGTCATTTTTTATTGTTTCATTTAATCATGTAATTATTTATAATCATTTAAACAACTTATATACCTATTTCATTGATTAATTCATTAGTTACTTATTATATCTCATTTTTCCATTCTTGTTTAACTTTTATGATTGTGGGCTTTCACAGGTTATTTGTCTTCATGAGTAAGAAATGAGTGTCTCCATTTTAAGGTTTTTAATGTCATACGATGATTTTGTTAAGCAGTAATTGTCCATTGCTTTTGCTTGTGGTATAATGACACTTGTTGAACTGGATCTGAAATTTCTGATGTGGAGGCATGATCTAATATTACGAATATAATTTTCTGTGAATATATTAGGGAAATATGTTATGTTTTACATATAAATGTAAAGTAACCAGACCACTAACCAGACTCCACTGACGGTCATGCTGATATGTAAACATCCAGTCAGTGATTATGCTGATTTGTTTATAAATTTAATTATGAATAAAATTAGCTTTGTGCATTTTATACTGTACAAAAATGAAAGTAATATTTCACCATTCTGTGAGTAAGATAATTGACTGCTTTAAGGATTCAGTGATCCTTAAGACAAAAGAGAATGAGTCAAACTGAGAATGTGAGAGTTCTTGAAACTTTTGAATCGTTTCATTACAAGAACAGACTAATATGAGTGTGGACTAAGCTGCATAGGGTTGTTTGAGAGCCCTGCTGAAAATGCATGTGATTTGACGTAAAAAAACAAACAAAACATCTATTTAAAACATTGTAGTCATAGAGAAGGAGCAGGTTGCCTTTAAGAAAGCAGCTGTTATTAGAAACATGCTGTCAGAACAAATGAATTATGGCTGACTGTGAACAGGCCACATGCACATCAAGGTGTACCAATCCGAGAAAGAATGCACAGTATTTGTTAATTAGTGAAGCTGAATCATACATAGATTAATCTACAACATCAGTTACTCTCCATTAAAGTTACAAATAAAAGACATTGAGACAAAATTATACAATTAACGGTTTATTACTATTGCAAATCCAGTTAGTGTTTCTGCTGTGACTAGCTTTCCTTATTGTATTGCAGGAGATTCTGTTAGCTGTATTTACACATATTTGACCAGCAGATGTCCTCAGCGAGCGGTGTTTCGAGGGCTTCGAAACAGTGAATCATTCGCGAAGCAAATATCTTCGAAGTTTCAAAAGATTTCGTTTTTTTTTTTTTTTTTTGGTATGTGTGTGCGTGTGCATGTGTTTAATCTGCAAATAATTATATATAGTTAAATCCGAAGGTTCTGTAACATCTGTATTGATTCATTAATATATATGCCTAGCGGGCCTGTGAGAAATGAGGTCGGTAGGCCTATATTATATATGCCACTTTTTTCACTTTACTTTTAAGCACCATCATATCCCTGTTGAAAAAAAACAGCATATGCTGGTTATGTATGTTTTTAAGCATGGCTGCTGGTTTGAGCTGATTTAAGCTTGTCGGAGCTAGTTGCTTAGGACCAGCACATGACCAGCTTAAACCAGCTCAAGCCCGCAGCCATGCTTCAAAACTAACCAGCATATGCTGTTTTTTCAACAGGGATATCAAGGATTAATTAAATATCTTGGTATCCTGGCTTAAAAAAACATCGATGTGTCACAAGAATATTTATTTATTTAAACAAACAAACCTGGAAAATATTTCCGAAAAATATAGGCCTATAGGCTATCACGATATTTTCTCCATATCATACAATATTGATATTTTATCATGATATTCATTAACCATTAATGTGGAAGGTAGGCCTAATGCTTTCCACGTTTGTTAGACCTTGAGAATAAACAGAGTAGCTCTGTTAAAATGATTGTGACTTCCAGAGTTTTGTCAGAGATTTTTTTCTTTCTAGAGGCGTAAGATCGAGTTTCCAATGACATTCCAAGGATATTTTTGTGAATAGTTAATGTAAGTAATTTGATCTTATTATTGTTTCTATAAATTTGTTGGGGAGTTTGCTAGCCGTTGTTTTTCTTTTGCTTCCATATTTAAGTCAATTATGCTGTTTTTATTTTTGGTTGATTCGACAGTGGGCGTGTTGTGTGACACTAGGGAAGAGTTTGTGTTTTGTATTTTATTTTCTGTTGATATTATATTTTATTTTCTGTTTTGTTTTGTTTGTTTATTGTTGGTAACCATTAGGCCTATATTTATACTCCAGGGGTTTAATGTAATAACACTGGGCAGTGTGCAATAATTCCATTCAAGATTATCCCAGTAATGTGTTGGTTGCAGCGTATCACGGTAATTAACTTATGGTGTGATTGGTGTGATTATTTGTTTGTGTAAAGGTAAGTATCGCATGCATTGTGTTTTAATATTTATAGGGTTTGCGACTTGCCTTGCCTATGTGTATTTCATTATGCCATTTTAATCTGTCCTTCTTGGAGAAAAAATATTATTTATACATGTATACTGATGTGTAACAAGAAAAAAAGCTTATTGGCCTACAGAATATGTAATAATAATATAGCATTTTTAAAGGTACATCTCAAAGCGCTTTACACAGAATAAAAAGAGGTAAAATAAAAATAATGGCAATAATAACAATTTTAAAAAAGTCAAATAAACATTGTACATATGACACAAAGAAATCACTTAAAAGCTATTCTGAAAAAGCAAGTTTTAAGAGCAGATTTGAAAACACTAAAACATTCAGCCGGTCTGATCTCAGGGGGAAGAGCTTTCCAGAGTTTTGGTGCACTAGAAGAAAAGGCCCGATCACCTATAGATCATAAACAAGTAGGGGGTACCACTAAAAGACCAGAATCAGAGGAACAGAGATCACGACTTGGAATATAAACAGTTAACAATTGAGACAAATAAAATGTGGTGCCAAACCATGTAAAGCCTTATAGGTCAGCATGATAATTTTAAAATCAATCTGAAACCTGGCAGGGAGCCAGTGCAATGACTCTAAAACTGCCTTTTATGCCATCTCGATTGTGACTTGAACTACAGATTTGAAAAAATAAAAGGTTTCAAAGCTTCTTGAAGCAGTGTTCGAAATCGCTTATTACTTTCATGTATGTAAGGGGTTATAGTACAAGAGGACTTGGGCAGTCAAAGTACGTTCATAATCTCTATCTTATTCAGTTTATTTGTCAGGTCTACTGGGCACTTTTATTATGAACCACAGTGTACTTTGAAACATTTGTCACACCTTCCAGACACACCTGTTTTGGTAAGGTTTCTCAAACACAAAACCAGGAAACTACTTACAGACTCAAGTTCAGGAAAACGGAATTTATGTCTTTCAGTGGTTGTATGCGAAACACTGTATGTGAGCAGACGCAGTATACAATGGCTGAATCCAGTGTTTCTTTGGCTCAGGATCAGTTCAGTTGTTCAATCTGTCTGAATCTACTGAAGAATCCAGTGACCATTCCCTGTGGACACAGTTACTGTATGAGCTGTATTACAGGCTGCTGGGATCAGAAGAGAGTCTACAGCTGCCCTCAGTGCAGACAGACCTTCACTCCAAGACCTGTTTTAGGTAAAAACACCATGCTGGCTGAAGTGGTGGAGAAACTCAAGAAGACAAAACTACAAGCTGCTCGTCCTGCTCAGTGTTACGCTGAACCTGGAGATGTGGAGTGTGACGTCTGTACTGGGAGATTGTATAAAGCTATCAAATCCTGTCTGACTTGTCTGAATTCTTACTGTCAAAATCATCTTGAACAACATGAGAATCTCTTCAAAGGTAAGAGACACAATCTAATGGACGTCACTGGACGACTGCAGGAGATGATCTGCTCTCAACATGAGAAACTGCTGGAGATTTACTGTCAGAAAGACCAGTGCTGTATATGCGTGCAATGTATGCTTAATGAACACAAAAACCATTATACCTTAGGACTTGCTGAAGAGAGGACAAAGAAACAGGTATGAAGTAAGAGCAGACAAAGTTTTAGCAAATTTCTGCCATTTGCAAGCTTGTTGAAAAAAATGTATCTTGATGGTACATGAGAATCAACACAAAACTTTGTGTCTCCTTTGCAGTATAGATATATTAATGTATAAACATGTGTAAGAAAAAAAGATACTTTGAAAAATTTTTGTGACATTCAGTTTCATGTGACTGGTTTATTGTAATGTGTTTATTCTACAGAAACAGTTGGAAGAGAACCGAAGAAAAATCCAGCAGAGAATCCAGGAGAAAGAGACAGAGCTTGAGGAGCTGAGAGAGACTATAGAGTCTCACAAGGTGAGTTTTGAGCAGAAGAACAACTGCTGGCTGCTGAAGAGCTGTTTCAGACTCAGTTAGGACTCTCCTCAGTCAGTCAGTGAGGAGCCAGTGCTGGAGCTCTTTCAGTCCCACTGAAGCACACTGTGGGGAACAAGCTGTGAGGCAGCAGTAAGAGCTGAGTGAATGGACTGATTCTGATGCTTCTCTCTCTGTGTGTCCTAACAGCGCTCTGCACAGACAGCAGTGGAGGACAGTGAGAGGATCTTTACTGATCTGATCCGCTCCATTGAGAGAAGCCGCTCTGAGGTGACACAGCTGATCAGAGATCAGGAGAAGTTTCTTAAAAGTCAAGCTAAAGGACTCTTGGAGCAACTGAAGCAGGAGATTGAAGATCTGAGGAGGAGAGATGCTGAGCTGGAGCAGCTTTCACACACAGACCATCACATCCATTTCATTAAGGTAACGGAGATCTAACAAACAAGCTGAATCTTGTAAGTAATGTAAGGCTGAATCTGATTGTCCTGTTGTTTGTCTTTGTGTCTGTGTAGAGTTTCCAGTCTCTCTCATTCCCTCCTGAATCTACAAAATCATCCAGCATCACCGTCAGTTCTTGTCTCTCTTTTGATGATTTAAGAACTTTTGTCTCTGGGCTGGAAGAGAAGCTGCAACATGCTTTTAAAGAAAAAAAAGAAGACATATTTGGGATAGGTAAAGTACTGAAACATTTATTTACTCTCAGAAATGTCAATATTGCATTAAAATATAGGTGGATGACATTGAAAATGTTTATTGGTTTCCATAGTGAGATGCATTGAGATGATTCCCACTGCTGAATACGGGAGTAGAAATGAGTTTCTACAATGTAAGTTTATTTTATAAACATGAGCACACACATAGACAGAGAGATAGCCAGAGATACTTACAGAGCCAGTCAATTTTCATCAAATCTAATTCAGTGGTTTAGTTTATTCAATATGCTGTGAGGAAACTTGACGACTGACACATTCTCAGACTAAAATGTTTCAGTCAGTGGCGCTACAAGAGGCCACTCTACTGGTGCCCCCATCCACCAAGACCATGCTATGTATTTAACACAGAACAATATATTAAGGTCTAAACATATTATCAAACATCCACTAAATATTTTACATTCAAAATTTACCAGCTCAAACTCTGCCTCCACTTTTCGCCAGTGAGGTTTCTCTCACTTTAAACAGCGTTTGTGGGAGGATCGGATGAAAAGAACAAATCACAAGTAATCATGTATGCAACGTTTCACCACGTTTTATTTCCCTTGTAAATGTGACTTACTGACACCTACTGGCGGTTTTAATTTTACATTTAAAGTATAATTTCATTTTTTCCAACATTTAATATTTCTATATTTAATATATTTTGTATTTAAAACATTAATCTTATTATGTTATATATGATGTTGTAAACAGTCTGTGTTAATATTGGATTTTGTCAGATTTCATTTTTGTTTGGTAACAATCCTGTAATGTCCTGTACCCTGCAAAGTGCCCTCCTTATAGAATTAAAAGTCAAATTATAAGTGAAGTCACAGGCATAATGGCAGCAGGGGTCACTCAGGCTATACAGTTAATTTTATTTAAATACATAATACATTGAACATTTTTATAGTATTTTGATTATGTTGCTAAGGGATTAGCGCAGTGATGCACAAATCTGTTTGGTTAAAGAGTTCATATGATGCTATTTTAAAGATCATCATTTTGTGATTTTATTTGACCCAGAGCATCGTGATTGGCCGAACACCACAAGCGCGCGTCGGAAATGTAACACCCCTTACCATAATCGCGCTTCAGCTTTCAAAGTAAATATAAACAGTTAAAAATGTCCTTAGTTTTACCATCAGTTCAAGCCCGAGAGGGGAACAGAGTCGCGTGACAGACACATGATGCTCATATGTTTTTGCATACACAACATAATGCTGAAGTGCTTGATAACATCTCTCTCTCTTTTTACACACACACACACACACACAACGATTTCTACTGCTCAACAAAACATATTTTGATTGTCAGATTGTCATAGAATCGGAATTACCCTTTTTTTTTTTTTTTAGAAATAGCCTTTGTGCACAGCCAGCTTGTACTCTACTAGGTTCACAAAACTGTCGTCCATAAAATGCTTTGCACAAATTAGAACATTTGGGTTGTGTTGTAAACAAATCTTAACCAATGATTCCTAATTGCATCTACTTTCGGAAGGCCAAATAAAGTGATTTTGCTTTCGCATAGAAACACACAGCGTCTCCCTGACATGGCTGCATCAACACTACTGCGTTACTGAAACCACACCTTCTTGTGAACATTTGGGCGGCATTACGCAAATATTACCACATCGTGACGTAGACATGTGGGGACATGTTTTAATGAGGCGTTTTAGCCCTGTCTGGATCAGCCTTCTCTTTTAGATAGAATAAATCCTTTTGTGGGAGACTTTGTAACTCTGCAGATCTTATACATGCACAAACAGCTACATAACACACTAAAAAAAAGGAAAAGGAAAAGAAATGGCATCATATGACCCCTTTAAGCGTTCATCGCTGTGCTTTATCGTAAATAAACATGGCTATTGACTAATCAAGGACATTTTATGAAGTGAATGAAGTTAAGAATAATCATTTCCTATCCACTCTCCAACGGTTACACAGTGTGACTAAATAGGCTTAATTATTTTAATTTTATACTAAACTATATTAGCTTTTCACCACACAGAGAAGCATCTGAAGCATCTGAAGCATCAAATGTAGTTGAAAAGACTTTTACAGATTTAATTCATGGTGTTGTAATTAATTAATAGAATATATTAAATTTGAGGCAGTATAAATGTAGCCTAATTACACAGGAATTATAGTCACAGGAGAGATTTATTTTTTCTAGATAAACTGAAAAGTGTACTTGATTTTAAAAAAAACACTTAATTAAAAAAGTCTTCAAAGGAGATGATCCGACGGGTCAGAAATGTAATTTAATCTGACTAGCTATATCAACCTGACAAACTGCACCAATGTGCATTTTTGCAGGTTAGATCAAGTAAAAATGTGAAATGAAAAATGTGATAAATGTTCCATCAAAAGTGTTATTCTTGATTGCACTGATCAATTACATTTCATGGTTATAAACATAAAAATCACAAATTAATTTGCTGTTTTAATGATTGTCATTCATAATTACTGATTGAAATGTGTTTTGTTTTCAGATTACCAACAATTCACTTTGGATTCAAACACAGCTCATGATTACCTTGAGCTATCTGAGATGAACAGAGTGGTTACTAACATGAACAAAACACAGCCATATCCTGATCATCTAGACAGATTTAATCACTGGTATCAGTTGTTGTGTGAAGAGAGTGTCTGTGGACGCTGTTACTGGGAGGTGGAGTGGAGTGGTCGGGTGGATATATCGGTGTCATATAAGAGCATCAGCAGGAAGGGACGGGGAAGTGAGTGTAGCTTTGGACGTAATGATCAGTCCTGGTGTTTGACCTGCAGTGGCAGTTTTTCATTCTTGCACAATTATAAATGGAGTTATCTCCCTGAGGTCTCCAGCTCCTCTAGAATAGGAGTGTATGTGGATCACGGTGCAGGAACTCTGTCCTTCTACAGCGTCTCTGATACAATGATCCTCATTCACAGAGTCCACACCACATTCACTCAGACTCTCTATGCTGGGTTTTGGGTTCACTATAATGCACAGGTGAAATTGAATGATCCAGCCTAATAGATTACAGACCTTTTACACATTCAGTGCTTTTCCACTGTAGGGTCAAGTGGTTCCAGTTGCGTTTCCATTTGCATGTTATGATTGCAACCGTTTCTGATCTGGATTTCTTAGCATGGTTTAACTGTGCTCAGCAGTCGCTGACCAATTTTGTGGTCGAAAGGAGTAAAAGCACAGTGAATGCAGTCTGCAGTGAAGGTTTTCTAGTATGTAGCCTAGATTCAAATATGGAAAGCATCGAATTTAATTCTAGCTCTATTATTTCTTTTTATTGCACTTTTTTGTCAAGTGAGTGAAATCACTGCATGAGACGATCTTGTGAACGCTGGTTTACCTCCATTCTGATGTATACAGAACTAGTGCTGCTGATGACTATTTGAATTGAATTCTTCCAAAGTGCGCGCTTGTAAGTGTTCGTTAAATGCGTGAGTAGGACATAGGTCTGCTCATGTTGTGAAAAACTAAATTATTTTACATAAAAACATTATAGCTTATATTTTAGTACATTTTTTAATTAATGTAAAACCTAAAATGAATTGTAAAACTGAAAGTTATTTTTTAATTGTTCAAACTGTAACATTCAGCATGGTGGGCCCCATTTGGATTCGTGACGGGACACATGCGGCTCGCGGGTTGAGAACCACAAACAATAAATTCTGTGATTTTCATTTTATGGGCATGTCTTTTCAGAGTAATAATCTCTTGAGCAAATAAAATGTTTTAAAAGTAGAAGAATGAATTTAGAAGAATCATTGATTGTAACAATTTGTAAGCCTTATTAATTATTCCATTGACATACCATATGACCATCTTTGTTCACATGATTTTATGTTAGAAATACATCTTTAAGTTGAAAGGATCATTAGTTTGTCCTGTAGTTTATGCTTAATTTTGTTTTTGTGTAAATATTTGATTGTTGCTCTAGGTGTTTTCTGTGACTTTATTAAGAAAATACATTGTTTTACATATAAATGAAAAGTACTTTTGTAAAAATATGTATATTTAAAATACTGTACACCAGGATTTTCAAACTCTGATTACATTCCACAAAAGTTACGTCTTGATTTATAAACACCCATTCATTGATTGTAATAATTGAAAATCATAAAGGTATTAACCTTTGTTCGGTTGTATGTGAAAGTAATAGTTTGCTGTTCTAGTAAGTGCCTCACAATAATCACATTCAACCGCTTTGAGGATTCAGTGATAGAAAGATTCAAATGTCAAAAAAGATTCAAGGATTCAAAAAACGATGCTCATGTGAGTGTGGACTACACTGTATGTGGGGTTTTTAGACCCCTGCTGTACACTCATGTTATGTAGATTCCAGTCAGAAAAGTGGCTTTAAAACATTTTCTACATGGAGTGTTGCCTTTGTATAAATCCAAGTTTTGTATGCATTGATTGAAATCAAGTGAATCTATTTTTCTCCTTTGTTCATATAAAATTATCATTTTTGAAATAATTCTTTGTTAATTACTGAAGTTGAATCTAGGATTCTCCCTGGCAGTAGCATCACAACAGTATCAGTATCATATTACACAGAATAATTTGTTTCTTTTCAAAACATCTACACCCTAAAAAAATAAAAGTGAGAAGTCACAAATAAAAGACTTCAAGACAAAATTCCTCAATTAACCTGTTTATTTCTATTAAATACAACACAGACACATCCAATTAGTGTTTCTGCTGTGACTAGCTGCAAATATAAATGTATAATCTATAATTATATCTAATTTAGATCATAACGAACTCTTCAAACAACACATTATCCTGTACATTTACTATTCAGGTGAAACTGAGTATTTCATGTTGAAGGTATCAGTTGGCTTTCATATGGTCTCCCTGTAGTATGTATACATAATGCACTTCACTGCTTTAGTTTTTGCAAAATAACCTGTTAAAATAAGTGCCTGAACACTGCAAAAATACACTTGCAATTGATTGAACGTCTTATTTCAAACTCTTCTTGGTGGTTGCAGCACACTTGCAAACAACAACAGAATATATAAAATATATTAAAACTAGTAAACAAACATCAAAAATGGTGTCCTGCATTCTCTGTTGTGAGCCTGTGTATGTTTTAGGGTAGTGTGTCCTGCTGTGTGTGACTCTGTATATGGGAAAGTGCATGCAAGTCAGGGTGGTGTTTCTTGGTGTGTATGCGGAGGTACTGTTTCCCTGCGAATCGTTTCCTACAGCGGGTGCATTCGTACGGTCTTTCTCCGGTGTGGACAGTCTGGTGAGCCGTGAGGTGTCCGGACTGTGTGAAACGCTTCCCACACTGCTCACAGCGGTATGGCCGTTCTCCAGTGTGAATGCGCATGTGTGTGTCCAAACTCTGCGACGTGGTGAAACTCTTCCCACAGATCGCGCAGATGAAGTGTCGCTTGCCAGCTCCACCTGTCCGTAAAGCGCCCAACCGGCCATAGAGACCCAGCCCTGAGACGCTACCCAGAGCAACAAGCCGCTGTGCCGCGAACAAGGGAGAATTATGGGATACGAGAGAGTCTGACCCACCAACCCTCTGTGGAGAGCTCTGCAAGTGTGTGAGCGTGTTACGGACAGAGTGTGTGGCCCAATCGGATACCGGATCCATATCAGCCTTCATGCACAAGTCTTCCTGAAACACTCGAGGGACTTGGGAAGCACAGGTATCTGACGAGGTTTGTGCGAGGGAGAAGGAAGCATTATCTGAAGCAGCCAAGTCAACGCTGGAGTGCTGGGACTCATCAGCGCTGGAGTGTGTGTCTGCAAACGTGAGTGTGTGAGAGTGTGTGTCATGGTCAGGGGAGTGTGAGAGTGTGTGAGATTCCTGACCCGAGAGTTCAGCAACATCTGGTTTCGGAGAGTCGTGAGTTACTGCAGAAACACTTTCACCTTCGTCCTCATCATCATCATCTGTTGAGAAACACACACAATATGAACAATATTTAATCTTACTGTAAAAGTTGCAAAAATGCAAGTATTAATTACTGAAAAGTTAAAGTAAATTGTATAGATTTGTATTTGTGGCTGAAAGATTAGTCTTTCACAAGTTGAAAAGAACGTATGTCACACCTCTGTTTATCAATTTGCACTGGCTACCAATAGCTGCTCGCATAAAATTCGAGGCATTGATGTTTGCCTACAAAACCACCACTGGCTCTGCACCCCTTTACCTAAATTCATTACTTCAGACGAGGGATGCACGATATTGGATTTTTGCCGATATCCGATATATGCCGGTATTTTCAACTCATTTTGGCCGATAGCCGATACCGATATATTTCCTTTTGTTTGGAAGCAACACCAAGTCTCTCCTGTGTGGAAAAAATTTTGGTTAGTTTTTAATAAGAATTTATTTGTTAGAATTAAATAAACAATAATGAAGTTCTTTTATAATGACAGTACATTTAAGCTTTGAAAATAACTATAAATGAAGAGTTAAGATGCAAAAGCCTCTAAGTGCCATTTGAAATTTTCATCTAAAATTAGCATTTTTCTCAGGCTCCTATGTGTAGGTTCAGTAATTTCACTTTAATGGCAATAAATAGGTTATTTTCATTGCCATTAAAGTGAAATAACTGAACATAAACATAGGAGCCTGAGAAAAATGCTAATTTTAGAAGAAAATTTCAAACGGCACTTAGTAGGCCAACAGCGCCCCCTACGTAATTAAAACTCCTTACCGAGTGGGCATTAGGACCGGGGGGAGGCTGCCGCTGCTGCACGTGCTATTACTGTTTACAGTAATATCATACGCCGAACACGTCATTCTGTATTGCTGCATTCTCAGTTTAAATGCAGCAATAAAAAAATTGTGAATCTAATCACCATTCAGGCAAAACTTTGCTTCAAAAATGAGCCACACTGCTGACGTGATCTAATCACTAGCACACCCTGAGCACATGTGAGTTAATTTATTCCTCTTATCGGCAAGACATATCGGCATAATTTTTCATATCGGGCCGATGCCGATATTTACATTTAAAGCCATTATCGGCCGATTCCGATATTGGTCCGATAATATCGTGCATCCCTAGTAAGTTGCTTTGAATAAAAGCGTCTACTAAATGTAGATGTAAATATTTTAAAAGGGCAATAAGCATAAGTGCAGTATGCAAGGAAATATGCATGCATATGTCATCTTTGGCATGGTTAGTTGGACCTTAAAAAATTTATATTCAGAAAATAATATAAATCTAACTGTACTGAAACTATAAGATAAGAACACAAAAATATGAGCTGAATAATGCCACTATTGTCTTCTGTAGAGCTGCTTTATAACATAAATCGAAGTCGTTTCATAATTTATGAACTTTGCAACACTGACACTGTTGTTGAACTGAACTGAGCTGAATAATGACAATATTGTTTTATTGTAGAGCTGCTTTATAGCTCTGTTTCATAATTAATGAACTGCATCCTTAATTGAACTGAATTGAATCAACATTAAACTAAACTGAGAAAAATAATGAGACTATTGTCTTCTGTAGAGCTGCTTTACAGCTGAAACTGAAGCTGTTGTTTAAACTAAATATAGTCACTTTATTTTAACAATACAGATTATATATAGCTGAAATTGAGGTCATTTCATCACTGATGACATTGGTGACACTAACTTATTTTTCTGTTTATTATTGTGAAGCTGTTTTGAAACAATCTGGGTTATATAAAGAGCTATATAAATAAGTATGATAAAAATATAATAAAAAAATATTAATTTACGTAGAAAATGTATATTATATTTAAAAAGGAAATATGCATACTAGCAACACGCAAATGGTAATATGCATCTCACATTTGGCTTGGTCAGCTGGGGCTTAAAAGACAATTAATATTCAGAAAATATTATTGATCTAACTGTACTTACACTATCAGATGAGAACATAAAAACCTGACCTGAACTGAGATGAACAATAACACTACTGTCTTCGGCAGAGCTGCTTTACAGCAGAAACTGAGGTTGTTTCATAATTGATGAAGTCTGCAGCATCAACACTCAACTGACTTAAACTGAATAATGTCACTATTGTCTTCTGCACAGATGCATCTGACAGTCGGATCTGACGTCATTTCATAATTCATGAACTGACACACTGACTCTTATTGATCTGAATTGAAGCAACATTGACCTGAATAATGGCACTATTGTATTCTGAAGAGCTGCTTTATAGCTGAAATTTAGGTTGTTTCATAATTAATGAAAAAAAAAA
Organism: Schizothorax lantsangensis; assembly: GCA_027422415.1. Taxonomy (NCBI): domain Eukaryota; kingdom Metazoa; phylum Chordata; class Actinopteri; order Cypriniformes; family Cyprinidae; genus Schizothorax; species Schizothorax lantsangensis. Next base: position 29,449,027 of record CM049845.1, read on the forward strand.
CATAATATGAAAATTGTTAAGATTTTAAGTATAAAGTATGAATCGTCTTATAATAAAGTCCTTGTGCGAACCGTGACATTTGTTTGCATTTTACTGAAGTTGTGAGCTTTGCCATAAAGTCTGGTGAAGCATTTCAAAAAAATATTTCCTTGAATTACAACACAAGCACGTTTTTTTATTTTTTATTAGTGAGTGAGTGTTAATGCACAACAGGAATGACCCGAGGCGCCTCACCTCCCAGCGGCGGCTGCTCGAAACCTTCCTCTTTGATCTGCATTTGGATCAAATCTGCCTCCTCACGAAACTCACGCATCTGGAATCCGAAAGACAACAGATAATAATTGCTTTTGCACATATATTTCTACTTCCACTATAAAATACTCAAAACAACTGGTCCTCTAACCTCTGCCATTGTAACCCGGCTGGTGGACTCTCCGCCTCCGAGCGTTTTTCTGCCCACTAGCGACTCGCGAGTACTCACGTTACCATCACACCGACCATCTCGCGCTACGGTTTTCTCGTCGCTGTATCCCCGCGCCGCGACGATGGACTCTATGAGCTGCAGTTTCCGTCGGAGCTCCTCGTTCTCTTTCTGGTGGCGTGAGATCTCGATGTGTAAAACTGCGTAGCCGTCGTCCACGAGCTCGCAGATCTCTGCCACCGCCGCGCGAGTCAGCGTCTCCATGATGGTCGCGAGCTGGGTGTGAAACGCCCGGTAATTCGCCATCCTTCGCGCTCCTCTGCGTTTGGGCCGCCTGTAGGTCCCGTGGAAAACCGTGAACGTTGCCGTACAAGTTTAGAGTACGGCGATTACTGCGTTCGTTGACCGTGAAATAAGACTGTCCTGCGTTGTTTTGATTTTCGGTCTGAAATGGTGTAAACGCTTTGACACTGTTGCTAGTGGAGGCTGATGTCGTTTCCGGGGAGCTTCGCTCAGATGCTTTGTCAAAATAAAAGTCACTGTTGACTATTTTTTTAATGTTAAAATTTCAAATCATAAAACGTCAATATAGTTATTAGCAATAAAATGCCTGATAATCGAATTCACAGGTAACTAGGACAATATGTACATTATACACACACACAATTGTAATTCAATTACAGCAGTTCTGATATACAGTAAAACTGCACTCATGCTCTTGTGAGATTTGCTTAAACATATTAGAAATAAAAATACAGAAATCTTTACCCAAGCACACTGGAAGGTTCTGAACACCCCATCCCACACAGAAAGACAGACAAACATGACAAAGTTAGTAAAGATTTTCACACGTGAATTTCAGGTTCAATACTTTGGGTGGTTTATTTGACTCCCACTGCAGATAATAGCCTCAGATCATTTGTTTTCTAAGTGATGAAGAGTTCAAAATCATGATCAGTACATTTCATTATTCTGCATCATATCAGACATTTCGAATGATGTGATTAACACACATTTCAATAACTAACACTTTTATGTTTACAGGTGTATTATCATCTGTATCAGAAAGAACTATTAAAAGTACAGAATCTAACAAATATTTATTATTCATGGCATAAGGACAGGTATGAGTACATAAGAGAGATGTATGTGAATAAGGCTGCATTTATCTGTGGCTGGTGGTACCAGATTTCCTCTTCCCAGAAAGGAGATGCTTAGGTTTTTCATCAAACACATGTCGATCAGATTCACCCTTCCTTCCCTGCCTGTTCATCTCCTTCTGTGAGCTCTTCATCATGGTCTTTACCTTCTTCAACATCTGGGAGAAATAAGACAGAGTCCAATGAACATCTCTATGAAAATCTTTGTAACACTTTACATTAAGATTCCCTTTATTCATTAATGACCAATAGCTCTTTTACAAATGCATTCATGTATAAAGTTATAACTGAATAATGACACCTGAATAAAAGGGTGATATAATGCAATACCTGCCAAATAGTAAACCATTTTTAACTCATGTTATAAATGCTTAATAAATTAATGAGAAAGCTACAAATATAACACCCTTCAGTCTGACTATAATAGTCCATTTTGCTGCATCATGAAATAAATCAGCAATCTGGTTTTAAGTGAAATACATATGAATAAAAATGTATTAAGCATTTTAACATGAATTAAAAATTGCTCACTATTTGGCAGATATTGTATTAAAGTCACCATGCAGTTATAACTGTCTATCAATTATTTATAATGCACTGTAAATGAGCTATTAGTCATTAATAAACACCTTTATGAACCATTTAAAAATGGAACCTTAATGTAAAGCGTTACCAAAATCTCTATAACCTGCTATATGAGTGACTACCTTTCATAATTTCATTTCATATTTGTCAAGAAAATTAATATTTACATTTATAACCATTAGTTTTATAATACTATCTGTAATATTGATTTCAGAATTTGATTTGTTAAAGAAGATTATGCTTCAGGTAATGTAGGCCCTACCTTGGCATCTCTGACTCCTGATTGGTCCCTTGGTGGTCTCGAGGCGCTCTGACTGCGAGTGCGTGACGTTGGTGGTGCAGAGACTTCCCTCTTCCTCTTTCGAACCAGAGAGCGAGATCTCCGAGCATAGTGGCTCTAGAGAGACATAAGGTGAACACAAGCATGCTCAGATATGTATACAGAAATTGATCGCCATGACCACATGGCACACAAAATCAAGTGTGTTACCAAGAGAGTTATGACTATTGAAAAAGCTTTAAGTAAACAGGTTCTTACTTCATCTTTATCAGTCATGTCCAAACCCAGATCAGTCATCTCCTTCTCCAGAGTCGCTCTTTCCACCTGCATCCACATACACCAATCAAATCAATCCATCTTTAACCAGCTAACAAAAATGTGATCTAATAGGATGTTGAACAACAAATATTCCAAATATTAGAAACTCTTGGTCACTTTATTATAAGGTATATCCTTGTTACAGAGTAATTATACATTTAGGTACTGAGTAACAATAATTAAAAACATGTCCTGATTTTATAGGGTTAGGAATAGTGTTTGGCTTAGGGTTAGTTGTGTGCAATCATGCATACTTTACTGTATTTACTACAGTAAATACATGTAATGTGTTACAAGGACACTGTATAATAAAGTGTTACCAAACTTTAATAAAAATATGGGTTTTTAAAGTGATTCATCTTAATAACTACATACTTTACCTAAAACATGTAAGTAATATCTGATATAAAATTACTTGCCATCATTTAAACTAGGGCTGGGCAATATAGCAAAAAAAAAAAAAAAAAAAATCACGATTATTCATATCAGTCGATATCGATCATTATTACGATATATGTCAAATCTTTATTTCTTTCAAGTTTAAAGCCCTATTTTTGCTCCAATGTGAAATTTGTAGAAACTAGACAATTAATTTTCCTTAAAAAAATATCTTAATAGAAAAAATATTTTTTTCTGCATGTTCTAATGAGTGATATTGTTTCAAAATAAGAAACAGGTTTGTGTTGCCTGATAATATTAATAATAATAATAATAATGTTACTTTTTTTCTCTTAGAAATGCACATTTGACAGTAGCTTGAGTTAGGCTGCAGATGTAAATTTTAGTTCATTATCAAAATCAATATAACATCTGTAAACATTGTAGCAACCTCATTTTTATATGGTGAAATCTAATTATTCTGAGTTTGAGTTTTTTTTATTAACCATTGGTCTCCCATAGTAGCATACATTTAAATCACGATACACAGTTACACATGATCACAGTTAAAACCACACATAGCACACCTCAAAAATATAACTATATGGTTTTTAGGTAATTGTATGAAAAACAGTCACCTAGAAACATTTAGAATAAATTCACACATGCTATAGCTTAATCACAAAAAAAAAAAAAAAATACTATAATTATATTCCATTACTCCTATAATAACATTCAATATAAATATCCCTCATTTCTGACACAATACCATGGTGCAGTTACTACAGAAAATCCATGGTAAATGATGGCGATGTGTAGATTGAAAGCCTTCGGTCTGTATCATTGCACACAATAGGGCCTTTCGCACTGCTTTAGTTCCAGAACTAAAAGTACAGTACTAAAGTACTGGGATGATTTTGCGCGAACTATTTCCCAGTACCATTTAAAGGGTTGCATTCGCACCGACAGTGGGTACTAGGAAGTGACGTAAGCCGGTCGACAGCGGCGTCATTTGTACGCGGCTTTCAACAACGTAAACAAAGAAGAACAACGTTAACAACAGGAGGATGGAGGATGCTGTGATCGGAGCTGTGTTTTTGTTGCGTCTCGTGGGTTTCACAATAATGGAAATGGAATTTCGACGTATACGTCAAGCGATTGAAAGAACGGAAAGGAGGACTAAGAGTCTCCAACGACAACTTGCAGTGCTACATTTCATTGAGGCTGATAGAAGCACAAAACACCGCAGACGAAGTCTTCAAGTAAATGCCGTTTATAAATGCTCTCAGTATGATACAATGTTTACACAGTATATGTTTACACTGTGTTTTAAATCATGGCGGGTGAGGGCGTTTTCGTACACGTTTAGCCAATCAGCATACACTTACATCACGAATAGTTCCTAGAACTGTTTTAGACCCTACTCTGAAGTAGGAGCTAATTTAGTTCCTCCAAACGGAGTTCCTGGAACTAAAACCATTCCTAGTTCCTGCGTTGCGAACACGGCAAAAAGTGGGTAGTTCCACAATTAGTTCGGGTACTATGAAAAGGTTCCTGCGGTGCGAAAGGCCCTATTGGTTCTCCTGTTTGTCAGTGCTGTTTCATCTGGCTTTAAACTAGTTTAATTCAGAGAGTAATTTGTGTTCATCGCTGAATTCACACTGGATCTCATAGCACTGTTTAGTGCTTGCATGACCCAGACTCATCAGCGAGTGAACATCTGTTCTAGTGAGCTAGCGCCGTGCTGCTGTTTGAAATTTTAACCGCGCGGTTAAACGGTCCGTGTGGTGCCTTTAGCGCAGTTTGGTTCCGCTTTTGCCACAAACATTATATCGAACATTTATCGAACTCTTAATATCGTTTTATCAAAGAAAATTATATTGCGATAATTAGCATTATCAATTTATCGCCCACCCCTAATTTAAACATATACAAAAATAAGACTGCTGGACAGAAAGACTGACCTTCTTGGCCGTGCGTGGCAATCTGGGTCCCTGTGTGTCTTTCGCTTTGGACGCAAGAATCTTCAACTTCCGTTTCTCGCGAATCTGACTGGCGATCTGCCGGATCTCCTGCATCTCTTCATCCTCACTCTCCTCCTCAGAGTCATACTCTCCGGCCTTCTCACGCAGTTCCTCTTCCCGCTCCAAATCCTCCAGCCTCTGAGAATGAGAGATATGACAGAAATTCAAAACATGTCATCTGAAACAAGGATGTAACCGAATATTCACTACTGAGGTCGCCAAAGGTCAATTTTGTCATCAAAAATCCATATGAGCAACCACTAATCTGAATTTCAGGAGGCACTTGATATCAGTGGTTACAGTCCTTAAAAAGATTAAAATCAAGGCGTTTGTTTCATACCTTCATGATTTCCGGGTCAATGTAGTCAGCGATATTGTGACCCTCCCAAACCTCAGCAATCTTATCCTGTTTTTCTTCTGGATTCATTATGTCCCAGTATTCTGAACACACAGGACAACATTTTTTGACATGTCTGGAGTGTATATTTGTGTACATGTATGTGTGTGTTTATCTTACTCTGTAGATCCAGTATGTAATCGTCTCCCAGCTCGACCTCCAGGTCTCTCTCCAGTTTGCGTTTGGGAGCATCCGTCTCCATCGCCTTCCTATGGAGCAGAGCCCCCTCAGGAATAAACGGAGGCCTTTCCTGCACAAACCAAATCAAAACCGTTTACAAACGCACTATGTTTGCAGGAAGCATTACCAAAGAAATACGGTTATGATCAAGCAGACACTAAGAAGTGCAAAGAGCATGTACCTTTTGATCTCTCTTGGTAGGCACTGCCAGATGAAGTCTGTTCAAAACATCATGGACCTTTTTGGTTTTCATCTTTGTGTCCACACGGTGAGCCAACAGCCGATCACATGCCTGTAAACAATCAATCATAAATCATTTAAACCACCAATCTACACCAGCCTTCAATGCTCTCTTACTCTCTAAATTGGTACATGAAACGAAGAGGCTGATTTCAGTGAGCAGGTTCGTGGTTGTGATCTTACCTCAGCTTTCACCTGCATCACTCCCTCATCCGTCAGAGAGCTGGTCTCAATCACTGTGACCCCCTCAGCAGTGAGATCCGTAAAGATTTTCTAGACACACAGAGGTAAGTTTCAGTGTTACTGCAGAAAGTCTCAGCTAGTTGCAGCTACGTCATTCTCTTTTCCTATCATCCTCTAAACGGTTTTAAATTAAATCTAACATTTATCTTAGTCAATTGCTGAAACAGTAACATTAGGAAGCTAGGAAGATCTTTTGAAACGAAACTGGTGATTAGAAAACTGAATATACACTGAAACTGACAATTGTCTCCAAATCTGTGCTGTTAACTTTGTCTGTGGAACACAAAAGGTGAATCTTGACAACAAAAGTTTATAAAAGAACAAAAATCACCATAAAAGTCAAATGTGTTTGAGAGAAGTCTGTTATGCTGACCAAGGCTGCATTTGTTGGAGCAAAAACAGTAAATATCTGTAAAATATATATATATATATTATATATAAAATAACAGTAAAAAAAATCTTAATAATAGATCTTTTATGACAATATAAATGTCTTTACAAGGGATGTAACAACATCAAAATCTCATGATACGATAATATCGCGATATGAAGTCCACGATACGATATTTATTGTGATATTTAAAAAAAAAAAAAAGACCAATTAAGAATTGAATTTTTTTTTTTTTTACATTTTAAAGTTAAATTCTTCTAATACACTTTGAGAGTTCAAAATTAAGATCTCCAACCCATGTTCTAAACTAAGAAAACTTAAGTCAGTGAATCGACTTGTGCCTGAACTTTAAAGGGGACTGAACCCTCTTTTTATTTGTGATATACTGTCTCAGTCTAAATTACATTCACACTGGTGTTTTACGAAGCCAAATTTTTTTTTTATAATAATAAACAACAATGACAGTAATAGCCACTTATTGTAAAAACTATTGCACTGTAAAATAAATGAAAATTAATATTTCATAGGTATATTATTATAGCCACTACCTGTCAGCAATTAATAGGCTACAGCACTTTAAGCTTTTATTTTGATGGACATGGCAGTAGAGCCTTTATTTTGAAGGAAAACTCAGCTTCAGTGAAAACAGGCTTACAAAAACGCATCTCACTACAAATCTAGTGAAATGCTATAATCTGCCACGAAAATAAAGCCCAACTGGTGGCTGTTGCTTTCCCAGACGCGTGCTAAACTCACAGCACGTGCAATAAACGAGTTCACTGCATTCATTCACTGTGAACGGAGCTGTTCCGAGGCGTGGAAAACACAGGATCATGAGCTGATCGCATGAACAATGTGTGCGCTTCGCTTTAAAAAGAGATTCCAAGCCATATTGTGCTTTCGGTTTTAGTTTGTTTGACAGATACTGTGCCAAAGCATAATGGCCAAAAACACAACTTTGAAGACCCTTTTTTAGGATGCTTTTTCAACATTTTTGAATGATTTAGAATCTTAGTTACCTGATTCTCCTCTGAGAGTTCACTGATCTTCCTCACGTCACTCTTATTGGCCATCACGATCAACGGCTGCATCACAAATAATCATCACTGCCATCATTCAGCACAATAAAACTGTATGTTTTACTGCATTTAAGTTTACATTTTTATTTGCGTGCGTACCTTGTTGGCAAACAGCGGCCGGATATTGCTGAAGAGCTCTAGTTGTTGTGAGAGCGTGTGTCCGCACTGCTCGGACACATCCATGACATAGAGGACAGCAGAACGCAGGTGAGCCAGAGCCGTGATGGCCTGCATTTCTATGGTATTCCTTTCTTCAAGAGGATGATCCAAAATACCAGGGGTATCAACCACCTACAAAAACACAGCCGTAATTATCAGGAACATTTTTAACATATTCATATAATATTAAATCAGTGCAGTGAAACCATGCATTTTTCTAACACTCACCTGCCAGCGCAGGTACTTGTAATCCATATGACCCACAAACAAAGATTTAGTAGTGAAGGCGTACGGCTGGACCTCAACATCAGCACGGGTCACCTGTACACACATACTCCGTTAAAACCTAATATTAAAAACAGCACACACACTTGACATTTAACCTACATTCACATTCACAAACATACCTTGTTGATAAAGCTGGACTTGCCAACGTTGGGGTAACCACACAGCAGGAGGGTTCTGGTGTTTGGGTCAATAGTGGGTAAACGGGACAGATGCTGCCGCACTGCGATAAAATAAATAGCCATTTACTATGCACAAATGTCTATCAGAAGTAAAAGAGTTAGTGCTTATTTTTGTTTTACATTTATGCTTGCATCAGTGAAGCCAAATATTCCTTCAAAAGTATCAACAGTAAAAAATATATACATTTTTTTTAATATATTATAAATATTAAGCATCACGGCTGTTTTCAACATTAATACTGTATCTTGAGCAGCAAATAAGCCTATTAGGATGATTTCTGAAGGATCATGTGACATAGGACTAATGGCTGCTGAACAACAGCTTTTCCATTACAAGAATAAATTACATTTTAATATATATTAAAATAATAATTTTAACATTTCACCATATTACTGTTTTTTCCCCCAACATAAATAAATGAATTCAAAATAAATGCAGTCTTTGTGAACATAATAGATTCTTTCAAAAATATTTAAAAATTCTTACAGCCCCCATTTGTTACAACGGAGTATATGCATTCAAATTCAATGATTCAGTATCTGTATGACATAATCTGTGCTTCAGTTTACCAGAAAACCGTCTGTTATTTTGGAAAGTATCTGTAGATGTGTGTAAGTGTTTGTACCTTGTTCTAAATACTCCAGACTCTGTTTCTGTCGCTTTAAGATGGTGCACATGCGCCCCAGTGCGGCCCGTTTCAGCTGCTTGCAGCGGTACAGCGAGTCTCCATATTTCATCAGCCGCACATAATCTTTTGCAACACTACAAATGCACAGACACACAGTTTCACTCAGTGAAATGAAATACCCACAGATGAGACAAGGAATCAGCCAACATATTTAATTAAATCAACCACAAATTAATGTTAAAAAGTCATGTGCATGATGTTGATAAATTCAACAGACTCACTTATCAATAAGGTTCTTGGCGATGTTGATCTGACCCAAAGCCAGTTTATAATGATCTTTATCATACAGCACATTCATCAGATCAGCATAGAAGGGGTGAATATCCTGAAACACACACATAGTTAGTCATATCTACCAAACAAAGAATGACTAGGAAGAATCATCATATATGACCTTTATCCCATGCATATAGTTTCTGACACTTACGTCCAGTTTGGGAAAGTCGGTGAGGATCTGTGACAGTCGATCATGGTAGTTCTGCTGGGTGAATTTGACTTTGCGCATATAGAAATGTCTAATTCGGTGGATCTGATAGTGTTTGTGTACTACAGTGGGAGTTTTTCGCTGGGTTTTGGATAAAGTCAGATCTATGAAATCCTACAGGGAGAAAATCAAACAAATAAACAGTTATGCTAGTTTACTCTTGATTTATTATTACTTTTTTAATAATAAAAAAAATTCAAGTTCCCATACTGAGACACACCAGGGTTCCCACATATACTGACAAATGACATCCCATGACTTTTCTGTGATTTTAAGCATTAATGACTAAGCATTTTAATTATTTACAAAGGCTGCACTTACATATCAATCTTAGACAGTGAAATACAACTAGAAAAAAAATACATTTTCTGAATTTCCCTTATATCTGCATTTTCCAGGAATGGAAGGGACATACTATTAAATTTCAAGGTTTTTCATGTTCATGGGAATCCTAGTACAATGATATAAAATTAATTTAACCAAAGATCAAAACCGCTTTAATACATGTCATGCCTCTACAGCTGTTCAAACCCCATTACCACACGTTCTTCATTTTAACATACGACGCCAGTAAATAAAATTACAATATATGAAAAGTTAAATGGCTCAACACCGCGCGCACGTGTGTACAATACGAGCAACATACTGTCAATGTCCGTTATTAACGCCAACACCAACAATACTTTTTATAACAATTAACCCTGAATATGTGAGTACGTCGTTAAAACACGCCGTTATTTTCCTACCTTAGCGGTGGGAACCACCATAATCTTTTTAAAGTTGTACAGAGCCATGATCGCGGCGTATTCGACTCTCTACAGAGCACGCGGAAGGGCCGACAGTCAAGACACACGCAGCGGACGCATGCCACGAAGAGCGATACACGTGGTACAGAGCTAACGCGCTCACAGCGCCACCCAGCGGAGGGAGGAGCCACTCTGGAACTGGAACTGCAGAACCAAGTCGTAAAAAGATTAAAGCTCAGTTTTTAAGCAAAACATTTCACACACACAAAAAAGTTAGTTTTATCATTTAATGATAAAAAGTTAGTTTTATCATTAAATGATAAAACTTATATTTATTTTTCAGAACTATGAAAAAAAAAAAAAAAGTAAAACGCGAAAGCTGTTTGAACTGCGGGACTCCAGATAAACATGGAATTAATGTTTCATGTGAATCCAGAGACATCTTCCCTGAATCTGTACATGACACTAAACAAACACTAGGTTCAACTACATTAACTGCACATTTAGTTCTACAGGATGAGTGTGTTCAGACTGTTCAGTGCAGTGCCAAACATTCAAGTCACCTTTATTCAAAGGGCAATAATAATTTTGCAACCGTTCGCCTGCCTGCCTGAAACAGCCCAAAGCAGTGTTATATTCAACTAAAATGACTGCACTTCTGTATTCACCATAAACCTGTTAAAACAACAACATTCCAAAACACAAAATCACAGCATTTTTAGACATTTTATTGACACAAATCCTTTATTTGTACAAGTAAACCAAAACAGTTAATAAAGAATTTCACCAGGTTTGCCTCTGATTAGACAAACCTTCAAGTAACTTCAAATAAATAATTGTATCAACGTGTCTTCTGTTCGCAAACAGAGCACAGTAACATAGGAAGGGTCGGGGAAAAAGAGGGAGAGGCAAATGAAACACTGTTTCTTCAGCAGTAGTTCAGTACTCGTGTGTATTCTGCTCTGTTTCGATTGAAGTCCTGCAGTGATCAGGAATGAAGCTGATTTCTGCACAGAGCTGGTGTAGACCGTTGCATTAACATCAACACCACTAATACTGGCTCAATTTCAGCGCAAACAGAACACCATCTACAGGGACGTGAGAGCATGTTTTCAGGAGTATACATGATGTGTGTGAACATGAGATGACGTGTCTCCTATATATGTGTTTTATTTGTTATTTACTAATGTTATTATTTACTAAGATGACTGCTTACGATCAAGACCAACTGAAGGAAACATTATATACTGATATGATGCACAAAAGTCAGAAGTTATGGAAAAAGACATAACAGATGCGGGAACTGCACCAACTGTCGCAAAACACTGTCATTGGACTAACAAGCTAAACATTTAATACAGCACACAAGATAAAACAGCTGATAAATAAATGGTGCAAGGTGGAGTCAAAACAGTGGGTGGGGTTTAAAATCTGGGAGGGGCCGCTGATTGTGTGGAGTCAATACTGTGGGAGGAGTTTACACTCTGGGCGTGGTAAATATAGTTGGTAGAGAGGTTGTTTTAAGGGAATGGTTTGAAGTTTGGGAGAGGGTAATGTTATTCAGGAGTCAGTGTGGAAGGAGGAGCTTACATTGTGGGTGTGACAAATTGTTGGCAGGGAGGTTGTTTTAGTGGAGGAGTTTGAAGATTGGGGGGCTGCCGCCTGACAAAGGCAATGCATTCTGGTTAGAAAATTTGTCCAACTTTGATCGGCGCTGTAGCCGCCTTACAATCACGTGCCATCAAAGTACCGCGAGAGCAAAACGAGACCAGCCGCTTAGGTCAGGCTCTGCAGTTGCTCAAAATCGGCTGCAAAAGCCTTGACACACTTTATTCTCATTGGTCAGATTCTGTGATGACGAGCATGACGTGTGTTGCATGTTTATTATAACAATTCAATTCCAATAATGCTCACAAATCTGTGTTTTTATAACCGTAAAAGATTTTTTACTCTAGTTGCACTGTTATATTGAGTCACGTTTATCAAAAAACACTGATAAAAGCATATTTACCCCTACTTTATTGGTATATAAATAGTATATGTTTATGTTGAACTATATTAATGAACAGATGGCGCTGTATTAAGCAGTATATAAAAAGTGTTTCTGTTGCTCATGAAAACGTTTCTGAAACATCTGTGTATTTGACAAATATTGCATTTAATTCACTTCATCTGTGATAAGATTATGCAAACAGCGCAAGTATCACTACTGGGAGCAGAAAGTGTCCGACTTGACATCTCCGCATTCAATTCCGCCCCCGACTGCCGCAGATCTCGCCAGCCGGTGGCAGACTAGTGTAGTTCATCTCGAACAAGCCTGTTGTTTTAGGTGAGGGTTTTTACAGTGCGGGAGGGGCTATTATGATTCAGGAGGAGTCTGTATTGTGGGAAGAGTTTAAAATCTGGGTGTGGCCAAAAGAGATGAAAGGGAGGTTGTTTAAGGGAGGGTTTTAAAGTTTGGGAGGAGCCAATGTGATGAAGGTGTGTTTGATGTGAAGTGGTGCTGCGCAGACCGATCGTGAATGACATCAAAGTACCACGAGAGTGATTTGAAAGCATGTGTTGCAGTCTGCTCTTTATAGCTCTCGTGATACTTTGATGTCATACATTGATCTATCTGTCAAACACACCTGAAGTCAGTACTGTGGGAGGAGTTTACAGTTTGGGTGTAAAAAAATGGTTGGTATGGAGGTTTTTTTAGGGGAGGGTCTAATGTGATTCAGGAGGAGCCAGTGCGATGGGAGGAGTTTGCATAGTACAGTTTGCAGTCTCTTTCCCTTCACTGTTGAAAAATGGATGAATAAATGAGGTAAACATGTACATGTCATACATTTAGTCTGCTGTACAAGAGAAGCAAAAGAGTATGTGCACAACTAACACTATAGGTAACTAGATGAGATGAGTTTATGTGTTCGATTATGCTTGTATTTGTATGTGATGATGAACAGAGGTATTCATCCTGCTGAGGTATTGTCAAAAAAGTTTTATTACTAATCAGTGCTTCACAAAAATCCTGTGATAATGTGTCTTTGAAGTGTGTTTGTGTTTTAAAAAAAAAAGGCACCAGCAATGGCTATAAGCGGTGTGGTATGTTTCCATTTACATAATCGGCCCTCATAATCGTATGATGTTTGCATGCATGTGTATGAGCGAGTGTGTTTGTGTGTGTGTTTGTGTGCATGGCTCCAGTCCTCACACCGCCACTTTTTCAAGTGACCGTATGGGTGGAGTTATTGCTTTCAGGCCATTGCCAGGGCAGCTGTTACCACGGCTAAGGGCGTGTCCAGTTGGCATTGCAGCGTGGGAGTGTTCTGCCAGGCGTGGCAGGAAGACAGGACAGGAGCGTGTGCGGGCGTGGCCTTTGTGGCCTCCTGCGTGACAGATGAGGTGGCTCACTGTGTCCAGCGGGGAAAGCGTGTGTGCGTGCGTGTGTGTTTGCGTCAGCTCCTCGCGCCGCTTCAGCGAATACCAGGTGAGAAAGATGAACAGGAAGCCCAGGAACTTCAAGCTCGCCGCCAGCCCAAAGTAAACAAAGCGGAGGGAAGTGACATCGTACTCCCAGCAGGACCCGTGGAAACCACAATCCTGCTGCCACAGCATACAGGTGGTGTCAATCACAGCTCCAAAATAGATAGGAGTGGGTATGTAGGCTGGAGAGACAGAAAGAGAGAATATATATAAAAAAAAAATTGAGAGAGAAAAATATATTCTAAGATATTTTTAGCCTTCTAATAATATTTGTCTTGTTTTATGTATACTACCATTCAAAGGTTTGAGCTCAGTTAAGTTTTGTTTTTAAAGATTTTTTTTTTATATAAAATAATTTTTAAAGAAAAATGTATTCAGCAAGGACACGTTAAATTGATCAAGTGTTAGTAAGGGCATTTATAATGTTACAAAAAGTTTCAATTTCAAAGAGATGCTGTTCTTTTTAACTTTCCATTCATTAAAAAATTAATGGAAAAAATATATTATGGTTTCTACAAAAATATTAAGCAGAACAACTATTTTCAACATTGTTGAAACATAATAACATTGTCAACATAATCATAATAATAATGTTTCTTGAGCACCAGATCAGCATATTAGTAGTGCTGTCAAACGATTAATCGCATCCAAAATAAAAGTTTTTGTTTACATAATATATGTATGTGTACTGTGTATATTTATTATGTATATATAAATACAGACACATGCATGTATATATTTCAGAAAAATGTGTTATGTTTATATATTAAATATATTTATTTATAATATAAATTATATGAATATAAATATAGACATGTAAATATTTTCAAAATATATACTGTGTGTGTATTTATATATACATGATAAATATACACAAAATACACATATTATGCAAACAAAAACTTTTATTTTGTATGCGATTAATCGTTTGACAGCACTAAATATTAGTTATTTTAAAATGTAAAATATTTCAAAATATTACAGAAAGTTTTTCTGTATTTTTGCATCTTCAATATATGAAAAATGCCACAGTGATCTTTCACTGAACACTTTTAAATGAAGGCGCATATGAATCATTAAATCAGAGTTTTGAATCACTGAATGAAGTAGCTTTTTTTATATATTGCTATTATAACATCTTTGTTTTAATATTCTTCAGTCGTGAGCCAAGAAATTATAGTCTTCTGAGATGGTCTTCAGGAAATGTAATGGCCAAATAAAAAGAGCATTAAAATCAAGCTTAATTCTGTATTGCCAGCAAAACAATCCTGTACATATGATGAATATTCAATATTTGTCCAGCTTTATTGGATACAATCAAATCTGTCCAATCCTACCAAGAGTCCGGAGAAGAACAAACTGCATTCCCAGAGCAAACGGCCTGTCCTCTTCCTCCACTGACCTGCTCAGAAAATAAAAGAGGAATGAGTAAAACAAAGAGATACAGAGAGAAGATAGCTGAGTACATGGAGAGAGGCAGACCTGAGCGTAACGATGATGACGGACGGCTGAGCGCAGGCAGTAATGAGAGTGACGATGAAGAGAAAGATGAGGAAGGTGATGAGCGTTCCACATGTGCGCTCACACTTTCCTGCCAGTGCGTAACCGTTCTCGTTTAGGTACGTCTTCACAATCACCACCTGCAGATCATGGTTTCCTCCTGACGGCGTGATCACCTGTCTGCTCTGAACGCATGCGCAGTCCGAATAGGTTCTGATCTGAGAGGAAGAAAACACGTTACCGTACACATGAAAAATGTCAACAATACTGACAGAGACCATTTTTTCTGGTGGTTAAATTTTTAGGCTAC
Organism: Schizothorax lantsangensis; assembly: GCA_027422415.1. NCBI lineage: Eukaryota > Metazoa > Chordata > Actinopteri > Cypriniformes > Cyprinidae > Schizothorax > Schizothorax lantsangensis. Next base: position 29,464,546 of record CM049845.1, read on the forward strand.
CATGAAAAATGTTGGCATCTTAAGCCAGTGGCTCTCAAAGTGGGGTGTGGGCTCCACGACTCATAACCAGGGGGTCCAGAAATTATTTTAGGACCCTATGATTATCGCAAATGTGGAAAATGTGTGACTGAAATACAAACTTCAGTCATAAAAACGTAATAGTTGTATGAATTCAATTGATTAGACATTTGATTTTTGATTATTAAAATTTAATTAAACCTTTATTCAATTAAAATGGAAAACATTACATTTGGGAACAATAAAATTGAATTTCATATGGCCCTAAAAATGACATTTTTGTTAAATACTTAATAAATTGTTTTTAAATTCTATAAGTTGTATGATTTCAATAAGACATGCTTTTTGATTACTACAGTTTAATTTAACCATTAAAACAAAGTCCAGAAAGATGAAAATGGAGAAAAAAAAAACAGTCCAAAATCTAAGAGTACAAATTGTAGCAAGCATATGCTTAATCACTGTAAACAGCTTTTATTTTAAAGCAAGAGAACATGCAAGCAGTTGGGCATTACAGCAAAATAAACCCCAACGTGGTTTTGTCAAGCCCTGGATTCACTGTTGATCTACATTTCAACTGAACGCAGACCCCGTTTTAAAAACTCTTGATTAAAAATGACTCACTCCTGAGGTTTGGTTGGCGATGCTGCTGCAGCCAGCCAGACATGGGTTAAAGTAGGTGATACCATCAGAGCCACAGACAGGCGCATACTCATGAATCCTGCAGCCACAGTTGACGTTACAGCTTCCCGTCAGGTTTCGGTGAGACAGAGTCAGCGTCGGCCTGCAAAAAACAGATGGAACATCATTCAGTGCAGCTCATGTTTCCAGGTGATATTTATGTACGGGTCTACAGGGTTTTACTCCATTACCCGGTGGTGTAAGGGATATTGATTCCACCGAGGTTGATGCTATCGCAGCCGACAATAAAGAGAGTGGAAAAGCAGAGCAAAGACACGCCGCTGCAGATCATGGCCAGCTTTGCTGCTTCTCTTGCACCTAGCTTCAGTTTCTTAATGATGTACCCACCTAAAACTATACCGACACCTGCACTGGGTACGATGATCAGACCTGCATCCACAAATTCACAATTAATAAACACGCACAGCAAGTACTATGATCAGATCAACACATGTTTGTGTCAGTGTGAGTCTGTGTTGTACCTGTGTATATACTGGCATTAGATGCTGGAACACTAAATTGAGATTCAATAAATTTGGGAATGAAAGTGATGAAGGCTGTGACGATGGCACATTCCGCCGTATACGACAAACTCACAAATAAAAACGTCACGTTACTCAATATACGCACTGCTGCTTTTGGCAAATCTGGAGAGAGACAGAAACAGACAGAGAGAGAAACAAGACAGATTTATCATTTGATTTTAAATGTCATCCAAAATGTGTTCATACTAAAAATCAGTGTTGTTATTGTTAACTAAAACTACTAAAAACTATATTCGTTAACTGAAATAAAGCAGAAATAAAATAATAAAACTGAAATAAAAATAAAGTTTATATACATACATATGCTTTGTGTGTGTGTGTGTGTGTGTATATATATATATATATATATATATATATATATATATATATATGTGGAATTTGGTCATTTACTGTTGTTAAAATAAGCCTTTTTTATCGCTGCACAAGTTAGCATTTCAGATGTACACATTCATTATTGTTATGAAAATATCCAAATCTCAAGAAAATCACTATCCTATCGTAATCGTGTGTCTATAGTGGCTGTTTTCATTTTTATTTGTCTATATACACTTTGGGCGGCCGCGGTGCATTATAAAAGTAGCCCAAAAAACTGCAACCCACGGCTCTGTAATTTTTCCCACGACTGTATTTTCAAAACAGCCCAATTGTGTGGGAAAACCGCAACCCTGGCAGCACTGGCGCGCTGTACCCTTATCACACAATGTTATATATAACTATTGAAAAAGACAAAGGCACTTAAACTTACTCAAAAAGTAAGACAATGAAAACTAAATAAATACATATATATAATACTAAAACAACACTGCTATCAACAAAGAAATGAATAATATAAATTCAAGATAAAAAAAAACACCAGACAGTTCAGGGCCACGCCATTAAAGGAATATTGTTTAAAATAAATATAAATATATATATATATATATATATATATATTTAAAGGGGTCATCGGATGCCCATTTTCCACAAGTTGATATGATTCTTTAGGGTCTCAATGAAAAGTCTATAACATACTTTGGTAAAAATTACTCAATGGTAGTGTAAAACAACACCCTTTTTACCCTGTCAAAATCAGCTGTGTTTTCAGCAAGGCATTTTATTCCATGTTCCTTTAAATGCTAATGATCTCTGCTCACCCCGCCCCTCTCTTCCGTGGGGTTGTCATGATACTGTTTACTTTAGCCGCGGAACTTGCTAACTAGGACGTTATTAAGAAATGCGATTTGCAAAGATTCATAAAAAACCTTATACTCGTAAGTGAGGCTGGATCACGAATGATTTGCGCCAACATAAACACATTAAGGCAGATCGGGGGATGCATTCTCTTCAAAAACAAAAGTAATCCACTGCGTCTTCAGCAGCTCAGATGTCGGGAGTAAATGACGACTGTTATGTTCGTTATTACATCCAACAACAAAACACCTCAGTCGCTTAGGAGCCATTCTTGTCTACCCCTGCTCCAGCGTCGAAACAATGGCAGACTGATGACAGCTCACTCAGGGTGGGTCTAAGGTAAAACGCTAGTGTCAATCAACAATCGTGGGAGGGCCTGGGTCTTTGTGACGTCACACAGACAGGCATCTGAGAATGGCTTGATATGAGAAAGGGGAAACGTTTTTACGAGATTAAAAAAACTACTGGGTGGATCTTTATCATTATAGGGTGGTTGTGTACACACACTGCCAACACACATTTCAGTTCAAACAACTTGTAAAAGTGCATGTCGCATCCGATGACCCCTTTAATATATAATACAATAATATATATATTTTAAATAAAATAAGATAGTCATGTCCAACTTGCTAGCCATTTCTAAAAACCGAATCTTTGGAAATCCTAGCTGTCTCAAATATCTAGTGTGACATCATTCTTCAAAGATGATCTGATCAGAATCAGATTTTAGATTTGACAGTAGGCTTCACCTTTGATATTGTTGCCAAAACCCATGGAGGATGAGACAGCCTGGCTCTTTTCCTTCATCATTTCGTCATCGCTGGAGACATCACCTGCAGCCTTTTTTACACGTCTTTTACTTTTCTTGTGCCGTGGAGGAAGTTTTTTAGGGAAGGAAAACATGGGGAAGATCACCAACAACATTGCCACAGCACACAGGAGAAACCCACTCCACCTGAGAGAGAAACAGACACAGAGAGGGTTACAGTGCTGTTAGGTCTACTGCATGTTAATTAATAAACAGCAAATGAGAGACAAGATTTCCCTCACCAGTTTCCCACAAACCGTGGGTCATTCTGATCAATATTGACAATGGTACCGGGGTCGACATAGAAACCAATCAGAATCCCACCCAGCAGATACCCAGCGGCTGGTCCAAGAGCTCCCATTACATACATGATAGCTAAACACGCACAAAACAAGAACAACAGAATTTCTTTAGCTGTCATATGCTACTGTAGGTGGTTACAGACTTTGCATGGCAGAATTTAGGTCACAGAATTTTTTTAGAAAGTAGAAAACAAAGCTTGTTAATCATCAGGCTAAAAAGCACTGTTGTGGACAAAACCTAATCTCAATTGTGGCTTCCTGTCAAACACATTCATGTCATACTCAGACACGCACATATACATTCCTATTATTGGCTGGTACAAACAGCTAATATTTGCAATTTTGAGATTATTAGTATGGACTGTTACCATGCCCACTTAGCTAATTAAAAGAATGTCAGTTCCAAATGTTGATTTTCTGTTTAAAAATGTTAAATGTTTAAGGTATGAAACCTGAAGAAAATCTTCTAAAATATTGTTCCAAGCATGTACAGAACTAGTAAGATTAACACACCGATCAGTCCACATTAAATCAAATCAGATTAGCTAGGGTTGTTACTGCATACTGTTGTGACTCTATCTTAGTGTTGTTATTGTTAACATAAAACAAACTATAAAAAAAATGTTTTTGTCAATTGGAAATAAAGCTGAAGTAAAATAAAATACAAATATTAGATGAAAACCTAGGTATTAAAAAAAAAATTGGAATTTACATTTCTTCATTTTACAGACACTTTATCCAAAGCGACAAATGAGGAATAAAACAAGTGATTCATCATAAAGAGGCAAATAACACAAGTGCTAATAATACAAAGCCTAAATTAAATCTGTTCATCATTTAAAGTTAGGGCTGTGTGACATATCGAACGCGATGATCATGCGCATCTCGTCAGTAAAGCCGGTTCCGTGATTAGTCGTAAATCTCCATCACCTGCTTTCAGATGGAGCGACATTTAATACACAGAGTCGTTGATCACTGACAAGCTACGCAATATCACATTCATAATCGAAGGCGATTCATCTGCGATAATGAACGCGATATTGCGTAGCTTGTCAGTGATCTACAACTCAGTGTATTAAATGCCGCACCATTTGAAAGCAGGTGATGGAGATTTACGACTAATCACGGAACCGGCTTTACTGACAAGATGCGAATTATCATCGCGTTCGATATATAGTGCAGCCCTATTTAAAGTGATAGTCTCTTCAGAACATTACCAGCTAAATTCATATCGATTACTTTTATGATCTATTTATGAACTTTTTGAAGCGACAAAGTGGCCCCAAGTGTCACACTTTACCTGATTTGACACAGCCTGACCCAGCCATTCAACAACACACAGACAAAGCTTCACTTTGACTCACCCAGGTACAGGGATGCGTTCTCCTTCTTCACATTGTCATCCAGGTAAGTTGGTCCAAGAGTGTATATGGGAGTCGATCCCATTCCCACGAGGATCTGAGCGCAGATGAACAGCGCCACGTACAGTGCGTGCTCACTCTCCTCCCAGTCCCGCTGGCACCTGGACAGTGCTGGCCTCTCCTGCCCGCTGCCATTCCCGCCGGCACAGAGCCCTTCTCCTCCTACTGTGCTGTTCAGCTCCTCCAGCTGATATGGCGGAGAGATGAAGTGAGGTAGGGAGAAGAGGGCGGCACCCACAGCAATGAACACACCCCCTACAGCCAACCACCGAGGCCTCTGGCCCTGCCCACCGAAGTAGCTGATGAACACCACAATGAGGAGACTACCGATGTCAAAACAGCTGACCAGAAGACCCGACTCTGAGCTTCGCAGACTGTACCGCTTTTCTGGAAAACACAGGATTCATTTAGTATAAAATTCATAAATATACTCCAATGTTGAAACAGAATATGTTTTGAGTTGAGATATTATTTATAGAGGAGAGGATGAGACTGAGATGAGATTGAGAAGAGATTAAGATGTGATGAAGTTGAGAAATTATAGATTGGAATGTGATGAAACAAGAGAGATGCTGAGAGGAAAGCAGATTTAAATGAGAAATTTGAGATTGGGGTGAAATGAAAGGAGACTAAATGAGACAAGATTGAAATGCTATTAAGAGGAAGAGAGATTAGGATGAGATCAGATGAAACAACATGAGAAATAAAGAGATGAGACTGAAAGGTTATTAAGAGGAGATGAGACTGAGATGAGATTAAAAGAATTGGAGTTTGTGATGAGATACAGACTGTAAGGAGGTTGGGATGAGATAACATGAAACTGTGATGAAGAGATGAGACTGAAATGTTACTGAGAGAAGGCAAAATTGGTATGACATGGAGATCAAGAGGAAACATGAAAAGAAGTTAAGAGATTATATTCAGAGTAGATGATATCCAGGTTTGGGAAGTACATGCAACCTAGTTATGCATTTAAAATACAAAATATGAGTGACTGTATTTCATTAGTTACATTTTAAATGGGTGGTAATCAAATTACAGTTACATCCGAAAAGTACTTTAGATTACCAAACTGATTACTTTAACATTTAAACAAAATAAATGACATAATAATTTAATGTAAACTGTAACAGGCAATTAGTATCAACAGCAATTGATTTTCTGACGAATCCTAAGCTACAGTTCTGCTCATTAGTTTTATACTCCTTGCAGAATATGCAAAATTGTAATAATTTTAACAAAAGGATGATGAGTAAAAAACTAATACTTCCATGTTTCCTAAAGGACAAAATAAGTAACCTGTTCACCCGATTCAAAAAGTTTACACGCCCTGGCATTGTGTTGCCTTCTTGAGCAGCAATAATTTATATAAAGTTCTTATTTATTTTAAAGATTGTCTGCATTTTTTAATATGCAGAGGAAAACCAGAGGTGGATGTCATTTTTCTCTAAAGGAACTTTTGCGTTACAAACCTTATTAGTATTCTGAAGTATTCTGAAGTATTTAGATTAACCTGTTAACTGTAACTGGCCCACCGGTGGGCCCACTTGCCATTACATGTTTTAAACAGTAATATCTTAGTCTGAACCTAAAGCAATCTTGACAAACTATATATCGTTTGAAAGCTTAAAGACTCTAGTTTTCATATTTGGTGACTGATTTTTGAAATATTTTACAGAGCAACTGTAATTTATTAATTTGTAAGAAGAGTACTCATCAGACTCAGAGAGCGAGTTCTGACCTTTACTTTGAAATAGTGATACATATATAAAATCATGAAAAATCTCCATTCATGTTCATGTCAAGTGTTCAAAAGATAATATTCATTCTATTTTTTGAGAAAAAAAGGTCTAAAAGTGTTTTGAATATAAATAAAAAACAATAGGTTCTCAATTTTTGATGCAGCGTGAACTATAACGTACGTCTAGGGTTCGCGTAGCATGTCTTTTATGAGTTTTTTAGAGGTTGAATTGAAATCAAATACTGCCATACTACCCTTAATACTTCTGAATGTGATGTCTACATCATAAATATTGAGAAAAGTATGGAAAAACATGTTTCAGATCACTCAAACCATATATGGAAATAGAGCCGCCCTTATATGGTTACTAATAGAGTTTGATGGTCATCTAGTGGAAAAGCTTGGTAGTACGCCCAAACAAAATCTCACTGAAAGCTCATTTTTTGAGATATCAACCTCAAATTTGGAACACAACTTCTTCAGATTTTTGGTTTTCATTTTCTAGCAGTTTTAGAGTAAAACATGTTTCGTAAAATATATATTTTATATAAAATATAAATATTTACATTTTTACATTTTATATTTTCATAAACTTAAACTTCCATAACTTTTTTGTAATATAATTTATATTACTTTTTTAACCTCTACATTAATCTGCCAAGTGTCTTCTTTAAAAAGAGACCAACCTTAAGTCTCTGCTCCAAAACATTCAAAATGTCTAACAATTTAAGTTGGAAATGTCATTTTCAGGCCTATACTCAAAAAGTGGAACTGACAGTTAACAGGTTAAGTTACAAAACTTGTGTAACCTAAGGAAATATGCCACAAATTACTTTTTAAAGCATGTATTTTGTAATCTTTAGTGAAACACATTTTAACTGTCCTGACCTTGATGATATCTAGATGAGACTGAGAAATTTTGAAAAGATGAGATGGCGAAATTAAGATAGATGGATGGATGGTTGGAGAATGGGGTGAGATAAGACAAGATGTGAGACGAGACGAGACGAGACGAGAAGAGACGAGAAGAGAAGAGAAGAGAAGAGAAGAGAAGAGAAGAGAAGAGAAGAGAAGAGAAGAGAAGAGAAGAGAAGAGAAGAGAAGAGAAGAGATCTGCCAGTGGTCAAGTATATTACCTATGGTGGTGATGACACTGCTGAGATAGCCGGACACCATCAGAGACTGGATGAAGGTGAGGTAACACATGCAGAACAGAAAGCAGCGCGAGTCCGACAGGATCCCGTCCACATAGCGCCTCACGGGCAGCCGCGGCAGGCGGAGCGTCAAGAGCGCTGCAGCGACGCGTCCCATCGGCTCACGACGCTCTGCCCTGACGGGGGAGCTGTGCGGGGCAGAGAGCAGAGTCTGATCCGCGTCCTGCTCCGGAGCCTGACCGCCGCTGAGCGCGGGGAGGCTCTTAGATTTCAAACCCTGAGTAGACTCCTCACTCGAGTACGGGGACGGTTTCACGGGTGCGAGGCCCCCTCCCCCCGCCTCCCCACCGGCACCGGATGCCATCCTCAGCGCGTCTAGCACACAGATGCACACTGACACACGAGCATAACAGACTCCCAGATAAACCGACTGCGGCTTATCACTGACCACAGATAACGGTCCACACCGGCTATCCGACCCGTTTATAAGCGCTGTAGAGACGCAGACATTCTGCGCTGGCTCATTTCAACGAAACAAAACCCCTAAACAGATATGCTTTATTACAACTATATATATAAACACCCTCTTTGTTTCTTTAGAGCACCATTTTCATTTCAATTCGACACATATTTACCAAACAAACACACTGGATCGACGGTCGACCTGCAGCCGGGGGCTCACGCGCCTCTGCGCGGATACTGCAGCGCGCGTGCTCGGCCGCATCACACACGCGCATTCTGTCCCGTTATCTGCGCTAGATTAATAACCACGATTAATTCCATCGGCGCCGTTAAACGATATTCTGTCGTCTCCCTCTGCACGCGGCTACGACACACCATCAGATCTTTGCCGTGTGATCAAAATATCCTTGTCCTTGGACGGAGGGGTAGCACGGACTGTCTGTTATTCACGGTATCGGTCTGTACCGCAGCGGGTGCAAGTAAATAAACGTTAACTTCCGGTTCACGATTCCTGTCAAAAAATGGGGCCACCCCAGTCTGTTTTAACTCCTTCGTGCAGTAAGTGCAAATAATATTTTCCTCTAAATCCAAGGAAAATATTTAACCTTTTTTAAAGATGAATTTAATTAAAATGAAAGCTTATAATAGACAATCATACCAAACGCTTTTTAGGCTGGCTGAAACAATGCCATCAACTGACAAATAAAGAAATAAGGCAACATTTTAGAAAACAACAATCCGTCAAACCATGATCATTTATTTAAATACATTTTTTTTAAGATATTTGCACATTTTTGATTAACAGTGATTTAGCAGAATATAATTAATCAATAAAATTCGTCAAAAAACAAAATTTGCAGGGATGTACAACATTTAAAATGATGAAATGTTACAAATTAAATGCACTTGATATTTGTATCTCAAATAATTACAGCTATAGAAATAATATGATTCCAGTTATATCATTAGCCTCATAAAAGTTGCTTTATTTTACATGTTATTGTACACGGTCTCTCATGGAATAAATTATTTTTTGCTATTGTTTTCATGCGATGCTACATTGATCAGATGGCAGTATATGTCCAAAACAACAATAAAATTTCACAGGATTACAAGGGTCATTACCTTTTACATGTTTTCCCATTTTATGAATTGTTTTGTGTTGCATGATTTATACTGTTTAAATGTGGTCATTTATAAGACACTTACAAAAATGTGTCTGCTAAATAAATGTAAATGTTAATAGCCTCCTATCAGAGCAGGTTTTCACAGGTCAACTTTTGAAAGTGTCCTTAAGTCCATCTCACTTCACTGGGGACCTTTTATTAGTCACTGTGGGTGAGGAGCGTGCTGGGTAAAAAAATTGTCACAAATTGCTCTTCCACTTCTTTTCATTTGAGCCTTCAGCTGCAAGGAAACAAAAGTTAACGTTAATGCAGACAGGCAATAGAGCACAGGTGCACACGCAAACATGCAGACATGCACACACTCACACACCCACCCAGGCAGATCTTTCCTTCCTTGTGGAGTTTCTTTAAATGGTGCAGCAAGTTAAACTCTGCTGCTCTGTGCAGGTGTTCAGGGGTCTCCTGGCATACAGACAATATAAAAAAGCACATGAAAATCATGTAATGTACACAGTTTAGAAAATAATAATGTAACATTTCTAGTAATGTACTCTCATTTATGACAGGTATGTTTCTCAGTTTTACCCCCCTGTAATTTGGCTCTGAATCTCAGGAGAAAATGGCCATTTTGACCCCCCTCTACAAAATAGTGTATTACTCAGTAAATATTCCTCCATGACATTTAATATTTTGGCTTTCATCACTATACATGTCTGTCTTTCTTCAGAAAAAATATTAGCAAAATCAAAAATTGGAGCCTGGGAATTTTTTGAAATTTGGTTGATTTGACACAGAATGACCCAAAAGCTTTTGGATTCAGTCTAATTACAGAGTTAAGGTAATTTAGAAAAGAGCTGAACCTTGTACACCACTTTAACCAGTTCGCTGGAGGTGAACGCATTTCCGCTGTTCTTCTGCAGAACGTTTAGGATCTGCTGTTCTCTTGCGTTGCGGTGAGTTATGTACTCACAGATCTTAGAACATGCGTCTTGGACCACTGGACCATGACCTGACACACAAATACACATAAGCATTTCTTATTGTCACCCAAAGTTTGATGTAGGAAGCACTCTGAAAAGAAAATGATCATCACACATAAACTCACCTGGATATATGAGGTCAGCCTTCATGCTGAGGAGCTTCTGCAGCGACTTCATGTAATCATGGAGGTCCTCAAACACGGCCGTTCCCTCTCCCAGAATACAGTCACCTGAAAACACAGCTTGCTCCTCCTCCAGCAATAATGCCATGTGATCATCTGTGTGTCCGGGAGTAAACAGCACCCTACATGCACAAAAAAGCTTATTCAAAAGAAACAACTAACTACTGTTTTTGCATTTATAAACGTACACACTAATTCACCCAATGCATTTATGTAAATACAGGCTTTCAAGACTCGGTATGCGTGTGAATAAAAATACTATTTTATTCTACATTACCATTCAAAAGTCTAGGATTAGTATTTTCCAGAGTTGTGGACTCGAGTCGCATGACTCAAGACTTGACTTGGACTCGAGTCCCACATTTGAGGACTTGTGACTTGACTCAACATAATCAAAGACGACTTGCAACTCGACTTAGACAACAATGACTCGAGACTTGACTTGGACTTGAGCCCTGTGACTCGGCAAGTCTTTAAACCGTGTCTGCACCAGACGAGTGTGGCGCGGCGTGACAAAATAAAATAGAATCCATTATAATCAGCGATGCGGTCTACACTGGATGCGGCGCAACGCGACAAATCCCTGACAGTAAACTAATGCTGCATTCCATTTATGACTGTTTATGACACAAAGTTCAAATGATTTTTAATGGTCGTGTCCAGTGTAGATGGATTTAGCTGTTGTGGCGCGGCGCGGCCAGTGTAGACAGGGTTTTACGTTCTTAAAAAAAGAAAGAAAACAGAGTTCTGATCAATATAGGCTGGTTACGTGTATGATCACACTATGATTAGCGCAGTTTTTGGCACTGAGCCAGAGAGGGACTCTCTTAGCGCTTGTTAGTGTATTCATCCACATATAATGTTTAGGATATGTTTTAGATATTTAAAATACACAATCACTATAAACCACTTATAAGATGAAGAAGAAGAGGAAGAAGCCTAACAGTGATCATTATGAACTTGTTTAAAACAGAAAATACATTTACTTACATAGGCTATATTTGTGTCTGAATAACTAGTTTTGCCGTTAATAATTTTGCATGCCTCGTTTCTTAAACCTGATATAGTGAACGGAACAAAGATCATTATAACATTGATCTTTGACATTGACAGCATGAAATGAAACATCATGCAAAAATCCATTCACTGATGGTTTCTTATTTTTATTTAACATTTATATATATTAGAACTATTGTTATTTACTTTTCTGCTTCATTTCATGTTTTTAATTTTTTTATTAACGTTCTGTATCAACGTATCAGTTTAGGACTTGAAGTAGCCTGCCATACAGGTTTTGTAGCCCTGTCAGTAGATGGCGATAAATCAGCGTCTGTATTACATATTAGCAATTTATTAAATGTTTGACTCAATTGATTCATTAAAACCACTGAAGCATTAACATATGAAAGTGAAATTATTAATTCACTTAAGCCTATATTGTTTACAAACATTGATTCATTACTCAATGAAACGCCACTAATTATTATATCTTTATAATTATACTTACTAGACTATAGTATTAATAACTTTAAATTTACTGTAGTAATTTATACATAGACACTCGTTTGGGCAAATAGCACTAATGACTTGTTTGGGACTTGAAACTTAAAGTTGAGGACTTGCAACTCGACTTGGACTTGTCTGCATTGACTCGGGACTTGACTCGAGACTTGAATGCAAAGACTCGAGCCTTACTTGTGACTTGCAAAACAATGACTTGGTCCCACCTCTGGTATTTTCTTTTTTTAAATAATACTTTTATTCTGGAAGAATAGTTTAAATTGATCAGAAGTCACAGTAAAGACTTTAATCATCACAAAAGATTTCAACTTCAAGTAAAAGCTGTTTTTTTCAAACTTTCTATTCATCAAAAAATCCTTAAAAATGTATAACTGTTTCTACAAAAATATTAAGCAGCACAACAGTTTTCAACACTGATGATAATCATGAGAAATGATTCTTGAGCTCCAAATCAGCATATTAGAATGATTTCTGAAGGATCATGTGTGAAGTAAAATTCAGCTTTGCCATCACTGTTTTTCTTTTAAAATATATAAAAAAGAAAATAGTTATTTTAATATTTCACAATTTTACAAATTCAACCTTGGTGAGCATATAAGAGACTTTCAAAAACATTTAAAAAATCTTACTGACCCCAAACTTTTCAGCGGTGGTGTATAACATTTATACACCACCACACAAAAGTTTGCTTACATTTTTAATATGCAAGCAGATCATCTACAGCAGTGGTTCTCAAACCTCTCCATGAAGTACCCCCAGCCCTGCATATTTTGTATGTCTCCCTCATCTATCACACCTGATTCAACTCATCAGCTCATTAGTAGAGACTGCAAGACCTGAAGTGGGTGTGTCAGATATAGGGAGACATACAAAATGTGCAGTGCTGGGGGTACTTCATGGAGAGGTTTGAGAACCACTGATCTACAGAATATATATGTGTGTGTGTTTACCGTAATGTTGCCCCTTCAGTCTTTATCACATCACCATCACTGAGATACGAATATTTCTTCTTCTGGTCTCCAATCACTTCTTCCTGTGGAGGACACCGAGGGAGTTTACTGACCCTCAGCTCTGAATCTGCAACACATGTAGCTACATTAGTGAGGGTTTCTTATAGACACCATGGTTTTCATACTAAAATAATGATATTTACTTTTACATTATTAAGTAAAGAGTGATTTGACAGCACAAATTCACATAATTAGGGCACAAATGTCAAAACCTGTACACAACAAACTAATTATTGACCTGTGTGAAAGTTTGAGAGTATATCCTGCACTCCTCCAGTGTGGTCGTGATGCCAGTGTGTGACTATAATGTGCTGTATGGACGTTTCGTGCTGCTTCAGAGCCTCGCGCAGATTGACAATATACTCCGGTACCGCGCGCTCGCCTGCATCAATTAACACTCGCCTGACACACACAATAAACATTCATACACTTCATACGTTCAATAAATAGGTTGTAAGTGGCAAATAGCTCAAACAAGCACATTTATCTCGTGTACCTTCTGCCTGTCCCGACCAGGTATGTGTTGGTGCCCTGCAGTGTCATGGGGCCCGGGTTACAGCCCAAAACACGCACCACTCTCGATGACAGCTGCTCGATGCGAGGAATCACCGCGGACATTTTCACCAGGACCACACAGACACGCCACGAACTTTAAATGACCCCTGAAAACAGCCCTGCTACAGAGAAGACTGGAGCATTTCAGACACACTTCCTGTCCAAAAGTCAGTTTACAAAGTAAAAGTCTCTGACGCTCAACGTTTGGATGATTCTTTTGCTTTTATAATTTAGCCTATATATTATAATCATGTTAATGGCTTTATATTTAAACACTTAAAACACTACAGTGACATTATATAGTCTTTGTGGTCTGCTAATTAAGATATACAGAGAGAGAGAGAGCATAACAGTTTTATTTGTTTTACGCTAATTTCTTCACATTATCATTATTATTAACTGTATTTTTATTGTATTGGCCAATTTATTTTTTTATTTCATTTTTTACTTTACTTTTTGTTGTTTTCTGTACTGTCAATTTCTGTCCATGAGTGCTTAATATAATGCTGTACATGTTTTCAAAGCAATGAAGCAATAAAGTAAAGAATATGTACTCCTGGTGAAATAAAGAAATAAAAAAAATGAGATATTTCATTAAATACATAAAAAAACAATCAGGAGTAAGGAAGTAAGAAGAGAGAACATTGCTGCATAAAAATGCACTTCATGCGATACATAAAAAATCCAATAGAAACTTAAATTATGAAAAGAATCAATAAATATCTAATTAATACATGTTATCATCATGCAGCAACTTGCAGACATTCTCAAATATAGATTTGTTCCTGTCATGAACAGATAAAAACGGTTTGTGCCTTTCTACAAAAAGACAGTCTGTGGTTAAAGTGTGATCTCTAAAGTTACTGGATATTCTAAAAAACAAAACAAAAAAACAGCTTCTGCTAAAACTATAAATAAGGTCTTCTGTAACTGATTTTTCAGTTACACTGCACTAGCATGAAACAACATAAGCTTTCACTAATGTCAAATTCAAAAATCATTGGTAACATGATTGTGTTTTCTTAAATTGTGTGTAAACACATGGTTGAGGATGAATGTGCATATGTGTGTTTAAACACTCAGGACAGTAGGGACTTTTGCTGTACTTCACAGACACATGAAGCTTTATTATGGAGCTGCACATGATCAAAACAGCATCAGTTATTCAGCTGCAATACACACTGTTAATGTTGAGTTGAAATATGCACAGACTAAACTTAGTCATACAGATGAGCTTGTTAGTAATGATCAATTTTATCACTGGGATTTAAACAACGATTACTCATATAGTCAAAACAGACATGTTTGAGAGACAAACCAGCCCATCACAAACCACATCTCTTTTACAGTAATGAATCTTGGCAGACAGTGGAGGAACAGCCTGCTCTATGTTTACTTTTTATGTAAGAGGTGCTATTGTGGTCAGGCCACATTAATATCTGTATTTAGAGATGAATTGCATACCCACAAAGAGCATTAGGATATGCAGAACCTCATTCCCTTTGATGCTTCTTATTAAAATGTGTGAATGTTTATTGCTCTTGTGGATGTTTACTGATCTGAACTTCTCCTTACACTCATGAAACTTCCCGATAACAACATGGAGATCAGACACTGTATTTGTAATTTGCCAAAATCACACAATATCAATTTAGTCTTTATTTGTTTACATTATCTAATGCACAAGTTTGCTTTAAGTTCATAAAGTACAACTGCACAAGTCTTGCATGCATTTCTACTCGCTATTCACACTGTTTGTGTGCACAGATTCAATTTTAATACCAAATGAAAGTGGTAGTACTTCACAAGAGTTTTAGTCTTATAATAAAAGTTCAGGTCTTAAACATTATGATAAAGTGAACGTTTCCTTGGCTTGGAAAGGCAGCAATTCTCTCCTTGAGTTCTCACATGCAAGATGTTACTGCTTTGTACGAGTCGCTGATGATCAGATAAAATGTAGTTGTCACAACCCATAGAGCACAGTTCAAAGCACATACAGATTAATTTAATAAATTCAGGTCCAATTATATAAATATTCAGAACAGATCTGGCCAGGTTTCTGTGCGTGATGTAATAGAAATAGCAACGATGAGAGAGTAATTAAAATCTGAAACAACGACATGGCGAAAAACTAAATGAATGTGGTTTCATAATCACACAACTGAAACAATACACAATTCCTAATTACTATTGAATATAGTCCAATCATTTACAGACAAAATAGTTTCTATAGGACATATATCTTCTCAGAAATGGGATAAGAGTTTATATACAACTGAGAGGGAGGAAGAGAGGAAGTATCACTGCGGCAGGACTTTGAGAATAGCGTTCACCTCTTCAGCAACAGTCGTCAGTGCAAACTCAAACTGATCCTGAGAAAGACACAGTATGTGTCAGTATGAAAGAGATTGTGTGTTTCAGGGTATTTGTGTGTATGCATGTGTATATACCTTGGTCTGAACCATGCCGGGTCTCTGGTCTCTCAGGTGTTCCAGCGTAGCAGCAATATCAATCTCTTTTGCACCTGTAAAGCAAAGAACTTTGTATCATGTTTCTATCAATATTTATACTGACTGTCCACAATGTGTGGTATTACTGAACTCCCACTGATATCTGATAATCAGCTTTCTTTGTCTTTACCTTTGGCCATTTTATTCAACACCATGTCAATCAAAATGTACGTCCCAGTCCGTCCACTTCCGTCACTGATGGACAAAAAGCAAGATGAATAAAAGTAGAAAGTAGTAAAAAAAAATAATTGTTGAAAGTGAAAACCCACCCTTAGGCCATCTAAGATGTAGGTGAGTTTGTTTCTTCATTGGGAACAGATTTTGAGAAATTTAGCATTACATCACTGCTCACCACTGCAGGGAATGGGTGCCGTCAGAATGAGTCACAATAATCACAATAATCCACAAGTAATCCACACATCTCCAGTTCATCAGTTAATGTCTTGTGAAGTGAAAAGCTGCGTGTTTGTAAGAAACAAATCCATTACATCCTTTTAACTTTAAATTGAAAACTTCTGTCCAAAATACCAGTCAGTAATCCTTAATAGCACTTCCTCGAGTGAAAAATCCATCCCTGTTGTCCTGTGTCACATCAAAATCAACTGACATATTTTCACTGGAGAAAGCAATATTACGGATTATGGACATCTTAATGTTGGATTTATTGGATTTCAAACATGCAGCTTTACACTTCACAAGACATAAATTGATTGACTGAAGTTGTGTGGATTACTTATGGATTATTGTGATGTTTGGACTCTCATTCTGACGGCACCCATTCACTGCAGAGGATCCAATGGTGAGCAAGTGATGTAATGCTAAATTTCTCCAAATCTGATCTGATGAAGAAACAAACTCATCATCTTAGCTGGCCTGAGGGTGAGTACAATTTCAACATGTTTTCATTTTTTGGTAAACTGTTGCTTTATACATTGCCTTTTTTTTTTTTTTTTACCATTTAGCCAAAATGTAACAACGTTTTCTGCCTCTTGCATTGCTTTGCCTTTCCACTGACGGCATCATGACACCATGAGCAGGGAAAACAGCCAAACATGTTTTCTTCCAACCATCTGTCTTTTAGTAGTTGCAGCCTTCACATAAAACTACTGTTGCAAACACAGCGATGGCGAGTAGGTGCGATTTCAGCTGTAGTACACTTAAACCCTGTTTTCTATCCCAAAGATGCTCTGGTTATGGTCTGCTGATTTGAATTTTGGCACTTTGAAGGAGGAACATCAGAGAAATTGTGTTGAGTTTAATTTTTTTTTATTTTTATTATTGTGCATTGTTATATAAGTATGAAAATGATTTAGCATCCGTCTGCCTTTGTTCATTTAGCGAACATTTATGTTGAAAACATGCCTTATTTACTGTATTTTACTTTTTGCATAAAATATTTTATATATAGCTGACAACAGAGGCTGTGGCATCTCTAATGGCAAGTAATATTAAAGCATAAATGTCAAAGAATATATATCGAGTATCACATTATGCAAGTGTATGTTTGTACTTGCCTGCAGTGAACAATGACGGGGCAGGATTTTCCACGGTAGCATTTGTTTACTTTCCTATTGGAAAGAAGACATACATACAATCATAAACACAGACACACACATACACACAGACATATGAAAACTGAAAGTAGATTTTGGATGCAGCTAAGCTCTATAGAAAAGGATGGAGTGCTACATATCTTTTATATAAAAAAAATAATAAAAAATTAAATACACTACTGTTGAAAAGTTTGGGGTCAGTAAGAGGTTTTAATATTTTAAAAATATGTTTCTTACGCTCACTAAGGCATTTGTTTGATCAAAAATACAGTAAAAACAGTAACATTGTGAAATATTGATATATTTTAAAATAACTACTTTCTATTTTAATATATTTTAAAATGTAATTTATTCCTGGCAAAGCTGAAATTTCAGCATCATTACTCTAGTTTTCAGTGTCACATGATCCTTCAGAAATCATTCTAATAGGCTGATTTGGTGTTCAAGACACATTTCTTATTATTATCAATGTTGAAAACAGTTGTGCTGCTTAATTTTTTAAGATTCTTTTATGAATAGAAAGCATTTATTTGAAACAGATAGCTTACTGCTAGCTTTATATATATATATATATTAAAAAAATCTTACTGACCCTAAACTTTTGAACGGAAGTGTATTAAAAACATCAAAGTGATTATAAAAACACTAACATTTAAGGATTTGAGGATTAAAGAAGATTAATTACATAAGACAAATCTCACATGTTGTTTGTTTTTCTGTCATGTTGAGGGCTTTCCATTGTCTTCTATTGATTTTATACTAAGCTAACAATATTTTCCATCCCCAACCCCTAAACCTAACCCTGATACAAACCTCTCTGCATTTTTTGATTTTCATTCAAACATTATTCATTATTCTATTAATTAATTCATTTATTTATTAAATAATTATATTTACTAAGCTGTTTGGTCAGCACAATATAGACAAAACCTGACCCACACAAACACACAGTATTAGCTTCAGACATGTTACTGGATTATGCTGCTGGTTTTATTCAAATAAACAATAACAGGGGCGGGGCCAGGAACAAAGCACAACAATTCTGATCGGAGAAAAACTGAATATATAAGAAACACAGAGAGAGCAGAGAATTGTAGGTAAGAGGAGAAGAAAAGGAAGAAATCATAAGTCAGATGTTAGCAGACAGAAAGGCTGAACAAAAATCTAGGGTGGAAAGAGATAGAGGGAGGGCTGGAATCCCAGGGTGCACTTGGATGTAGAGTCGCAGTTGTCAATGATCACTTTTGTGACTATGCAACTGGAGCCAGTGAACTAGCTGCACGACCACAAAAATGACACTGGCAACCGCTCAGGAGCTGACACACACACACACACACACACACACAGACGCTCGCATAACAAACAGGCAACACGTGCACACACTCTCATAGGCGCACCTGCGGAAGTCAAGCAGGGTTTGGCTGGTTTCGGGCGTTTGGTCGCTCAGCCAGGTGTGATAGTGGAACTGTGTGACTGTACGGGTCTCGTTAGTCTGCATGTTCTTCAGGTAAAAACTCCGAACCAGGAAATCATCACACCACACATGCTCAGAAACCAGATTAACCTACATATGAGAGAAAAAAACAGTTCATATATCAAACAGCATAACACAGCAGTGAAAATCTTCCTATATACAGAGTGGGCAAAATAAAAAATACAGAAAGCAAAACCCAAAATGTTGTCACTGTTTTGTGTCTGCCACATTATAGTTTTCTGAATTTGCATTAAATTGCAGTTATTACTATGTGACACTTTAAAAGGAAACTCCACACAAAAATGAAAATGAGACATTTTCTCAAAATATCTTCCTTTGTGTTTCATAAAAGAAAGAAATTCATACAGTTCTGAAACAACTTAAGTGTGAGTAAATGATGATAGATTTTTTTTTTTTTGGTGAACAATAACATTTTGTATTTTAAATTCTTAACAACCTGAAAATTTAAAACCAAGCAATAGAAAACATTAAGCCTCTATAAAGAACACAGACTGTGCATATATGGCAAAAAAAATCCCAAAACACTCCCTTGACAAGAACTGTAAAATTTAGTGAGATTACCAGTGGCTTTGCATTTAAAACAACAACCCTAAACTTTATAATTTAGCTTTTTCTATCTATTATTAATGCAATGATGTTATTTACATGTTTTACTTATTGATTCTTTTAATATATTCTTTACTTATATATTCATCCATTTGAGTCAAAAAAAAAATTTGTATGTGTCATTTGCCATATTTATGATCATTAGCAGGGCAAAGCAATAGCAGCCAATACATAAGCACATAATCAGAGATACCAAAAAAAAAAAAAAAATAGCTGGATTTGATCCATACAAAGTCCCAGAAAACATTTCTACAGACATTTTTAGCAAGTTAGGATCTGTGCTGATAAATTTATAATTTGTAGACATTTATACTGTGTAAATTTAATCCACAATCCATCACTGTTTATAGTGCCAGTATATTGAGATGGACTGTGGAATAAACATTTATAAATGTCCACAAATATTGAATTTGGTAAGGTTCGTGCTGACTGGAGATCAATAAAAATGTTTTTTGGCACCTGATTGGATCAAATTCAATCTATTTTCATGTGATTTTGTATTCACTGCCATTGCTATGCCCAGCTGATGGTCATAAATAAGCTGCAAATGTCACGTGACTGATACAGATTTACGATAAATAACATATTGCTTTCATATGGCTTTCCTGTAGCTCAAATGGTAGAGCATGGTGCTAGCAACGCCAAGATCATGGGTTCGATTCCCAGGGAAAGCAAGAGCTGATAAAATGTAAAACTGTAACTTGAATGCAATGTAAGTCGCTTTGGATAAAAGCGTCTGCTAAATGCGTAAATGTAAATATTGTTTTTATTCAGTGTGGAGTTTTAAAGCTCAGAAGTAGTTAAAACTGAATGGAATTGCTGTACCATATCCAAATATGACAGAAAACACTTTGTCTAAGCTACTTCTTTTGTCAATATTCACAAAACAGCAGAACAAAATGCCATAGTCATCCTCACTCTGCAAAGAGGGTATTTGTATGGTACCTCATAAATGTGGTAGAGGTTGGAGCCTTCATCGGGCCAGTAGTGGTAACACTGCTTCACACCGTTCTCAGTGAGAGGAGTCAACATGACAATCACCACACACCCGCTCTCCCAGACCATCTGCAAGAGAACACACATGACATTATACACACTGCATGACCATCTGCACAAGAACACACACACTACACAGACACATACCGTACACACTCTTCCTGACCATCTGCAAGGCACACACACAGACTCTCTCAGACCTTGTGTTAGAGATCACACACGAACACACTCTCTGACACGATCTACAAGACTACACAAACCATTGATGTAAGCTTACAAACATATAATGCAGTTTACCTGCCAGAAGTCAGCCACGGTGGAGGGCAGCGGGCCCTGAGTGGCGATGTATGCAGGATTACGAGGGTCATGATCCATCTAAGAGAAAACAACACAGTTCAACCCTTCTGCATTACATGTAGGCTGGTTGTATGTAGTTCAAATAATACACATGAGAATGAGCATTCAAAACACAAAGAATAAATAGCGCCCACTAATAGTGTAGTTTATTTTCATGCACTGTCTGCATTATTATAGTACCTGATTCACTTATGCAAATCAGCTAAAGCTTTGCTATAAAATCCGTACTGCACACAATTCGCACAGTGCAATTTTCAATATTGCATGGTTCTGATTGAAAGGTTGATGGCCAACTTTTCTGTAAAATAACATTATCTGTGACAACAGCAAATAGTGCTCAGTAACCAGCCGTTAAATGTCTTCCTCAAAGGCATAGTGGTGATAAAACAGTTGGTCTCAGTTTTTTGCGTTAAATGGTCCACAGACAGTTAATCAATGCCTTCCATCCAAAGTAATTTACTCTAAGTGTTTTCTACAGATGCAGTCACACTGCAGCAAACTGAAGTTACCGTTTCCTACACCTAATGGTTTATCCAGATTTTGACATTGTTTGCATTATATGTGTAGTGTGTTGTTTGAGAAATAGTTTGTTGCTTTTTTTCCTATATATAGTAATATATGTAGTTTGGGCTCACGATTGGGCTGGCATTGATGTAGTTCGAGTTGCCTTGATTGTTCTCCGCCTTCAGAGTTATTCTGCAATGATCGTCTAAACAAAAAAAAAATATATATTTTCAATTCTGAAAAACTCATTTACATCACAGATATTCAATAATACTCTAATGGGTACAGTACATGAATAAACAAAGCAGCTGAAAGTGGATATGTTTGTGTGTGTGACTCACAGGCTATGACTGTGCTTGCGCGGTTTTTCTTGACGTTGCCGTCTCTCTGGCCGATGGTGGTGGCATTGGGCTCGGCCTGGTACGCACAGAGAGCCTCCCACTCTGACTCCAAACGATTTTTATTTTTCAGGTGGTCCTCCATATATGCCTACATGTGTGCATAAAGAAACATACAGGAGGTTTCGTGAGTCTTGTACCATTATCCAGAGGTAAAAGATAATTTAATAGCCCCCGATAAAATGGAAACTTAAAGGGAATTGTAAATTGTAAAGGGGTCAGTATGTTTTTTTAAGAAATTAAATAATTTATTTCAGAAAGGTTTAATGGCTGCTGAAAATGCAGCTTTGCCATCACAGGAATAAATTTAATTGGAAAATATATACAACTAGAAAATAGTTATTTCACTACTGTAATAATTGTAATTCACTATTGTAATTATATTACACAATATTTTATGCTTTCACTGTTATTTAATTAAATAAATGCAGCCTTGGCAAGGATAAGAGACTTCTTTCAAAAACATGAAAAAAATTACTGACAACAAACTTTTAAATTAGACATAAACCATTAATAAACAATAACAATCTATTTCTTTTTTTAAATACCAAATATATCTGTGCATTTTAATTTTCATAAAATATTAATGAACTTCATTGGTCATTCCTAGCTCTAATAACTATTACAAATATGGAAACTGAAATAACAATAATACATAAAAAAAGAAGACAAAAATAAGGTTTAAATTACATTGTAATACATTTTTTTCACTTAATTTTAGGGTTTATTGTTTGTTTTATTTTTATCATTTTATTGGTATTTAACAAGACAACCCATAATGATACATTCAGTGAAAAAAGTTTTTAATGTTTGTGAGTGAAGATATAAGCTTTACCATAGCACCAGTTGTCACTGAATAAAGGAATCTGTGTTACATTTTCAAACTTTTACAGTGTTCTCGTGTGTCGGTTTATGCTTGTACCAGTATCATATGACCAGTAGAGATGTCCATGTTGGAATGGGCGGGCTCTTCACTCCAGGAGGAGGTGCTAGTGCGTGCAGAGGGGCTTGGCATCGGGCCGTCACTCAGCTGAGATGACACACTATTTATACGAGAAGAATGAATAGGATCCGGCTTCTCTACAGGAGGCTTTACTGCCATTCGCTGCCTACACAGTTCCTAGGGAGAAAGAGATGGAAATTTTATATATCAATCAAAGAAATAATCTCAAACAAACAGCCCTGCACACACACACACACACACACACACACACACACACACACACGCCCTTTGGTACCTGGTAGGTAGCAGTGGCGTCAGTGGCGGGGTCAGAGCCAAGGTTGGTGAGCTTCTCTTTGAGTTTGTGATGAGAGCGATGACGCAGACAGTAGACCACGCTGGATGCTAGCAACACTCCAGTTATACAGATGATGGAAATCACAGTCAGAATCAGAAACTTCAGAGACTCGGAGCGACTGTACTTAGTTGGAATCTGATTCAGTTTGCTCCTCTAGAAAGAAACAGAAAGACAAGTAGAAATTCATTTCTTTCATGTGAAAAAAATTTGAAAGTGCATTTATTTTCTGAAGTCTGAGATTATATATATATATATATATAAAGAAGAGGATGCTTAAGTTGTGGTCAAAGTAAAAATATGTTATTGGTTTTGTTCTTTTTTCCCCAGACACTGGCAGAACCCCGTGGAGAACCTCTAGGCATCCTTTTGAAGGTGACTCAGATCCTATTGTGAACTTGGGGAGCTTCATTTTATGTTTCAAGTGTCTCAAAACCTTATGATGTTACTAGATAAACCATTTAAGGATTTTCTAATTTTCTTGCAGGACTTATGGGCTCCATTGTGCAATTTTCTTGAAGAACTTTTTCTCAATATAAGGTTATACCAGTGCGGTGATTTGAAGAACTCTAAATGGTGCATCAAATTTAAATTTTTACATAGATTTGATAACCAGTAGTTTTTATACAGTATATTTTAAACATTCAAATTACAGAATTGTATTTTATTCTGTTTGAATATTAACTTAAAAATGGGAATATCAAATCCTTGGAGATCAAAAATGACAAAGAAATTAAAAAAGTGGAAAGAATCTTACATCAGTGACTCCAGCCTCTACAATCTTGACTTTCGCTTCTTTCTCCAGTTCATCCTTGCGATGGACTGATACAAGAGAAGAATCAGAATCAGTGGAGATCAGAGTACTTATAAATCTGTACAGAGACATTCATGAAAGAGCTCATCTTGTATATCATGTGCATACTTAACTCTCACTAAACTAACCTGCCACATTAGCCACATCCGCTGTAGTGATGTTCTGAGCATTTGGACGGACCTGAAACGTCACAGCTGGACTAACAACACTATACAAATGGCAAAAAAACAGCAAATTATTTTGAGGAATCATGTCAGTGTCCAAAAAATCAAATATACCCTCTAGTGTTTTAACCATAAAACTAATGAATACAATAAACTGTGTTTTTAAAAACTAAAGAGTAATCCTTTAAATTATTTTCAGACCCTAAACCTGTCAGAACTTAAAGGTCATGATGAAAAGTGTGATGTACATTAAAGTGAATTGAATTATTGAGAAAGAAAGATATGTAGGTGGGGACTTGGTTCTATCCATTGGTTATTGATGGATGGAGGCAGATCTGAATGCGAGCTTATGGTCTGTTTCTCCAGAGAATCGAATTATGATATTTTAATTAAAATATATGAAGTAAATCATTTTACAAGATAAAACATACAGTTTATAAAACTACTACTAGGATTTAAATACGCCTTAACTATATATTTTACTCAACTTAATTTCTTTATATTCTAAACCTACAGTGCAAGTTATTGTAATTTGAGAAATAATAAATGACTCACGAGAGCTCTGAGAAATCAGTCATTTGAATCTTCGCTTTACGAGCCACCAACTCCATCAGATACAAACCCTTATCAGTGGGGAGATTTCTGAGCCAGAGAGAGAGAGATTTTTTTTTTAAAGAGATCTTAATCAGATTATGCAATCAGATTATAATAGTGAGTAAAATACAAAACTATTTATTTATCATTTATTTTAATGTACAATAATAATTAATTATTATTGTACATTAATAATGTTACAAACAATATTTCAAATAAATTCTGTTCTTTTGAACTTGCTATACATCAAACAATCCTAAAAAAAATGTGCCATGGGTTCCACAAAATATAAACTATTTTCAACATTGATAATAATAAGAAATGTTTCTTGAGCAGCAAATCAGCATATTAGAATGATTTTTGAGGAGTCATGTTACACTGAAGACTGGAGAAATGATGCTGAACATTCAGCTTTCCCATAACAGGAATAAATTAAATTTTAAAGTATTTATAAAAATATTATTTTAAACTGTAATAATATATATATTTTTTCATATACTGTTTTTACAGTAAATCTAGCCTTGGATCTAGCTAAAAAAAAAAAAATCTAGCCTTGGTGTGGAAATTTTTCCCAATGCTCATCAATGTCTATACTGTCTATACTTTACATTTTAACAGTGTTGCTCATATTATAATCTAATGTTTAGCAATATTGTGTAGAGAAACTGCCCAATAAAAGACACTGCATTTAACTGAGAGAGAATGGGCGTATATGTCACATGTAAATATCTCACTCTGTGTCAGTAATAATGTATCCGTAGATGTCATTTTTAGCGTTGTTCTGGACATCCAGCTGAAGATCCTGTACTTTCATGTTCTTGCGGTGTGGCGCAGGGTTTTCCTTCAGGGCAGAGGGGGGCGCTATCGCTGCTGCCTGGACCCAGCCTTCTACCTCCTCCACTCTCTCGATGGCCTTTTTCTGCATCCCCACCTCCCGGTGTGTCGTTCGGCTACGAACCGTCTCCACAGACACACCCCGCCCCTTATCAACTGCCTCTGGTTCTGAGCTGGAGGTTTTATCCAGGTACTCCAGCAGCTTTCCTAAAAAGCCCAAATCCTGCTAAAACAGGAAGTAAACACAAGTGGAATGTAAATCCATCATTGAAGGAAATTCAATACATAATATTTGTTATTTTAATTTATTTAACTGAAATGTAATTTAAGGTAATCTTCTGCAGGAAAATCTGAAAAGTCAAACTAAATCAAGCTGGTTTTTTGGAACATTAAACTAGCTTGACTCTTGACCAAGATCATGATCTAGATCTGGTGCTTTCAAACTGGGGAGATTTTTTTTTTAATTAAAAAATATATATCAAAATATACAAATTATACAAAATATTTTTATGGCTGTCAAAGTTAACATGTTAACAAAAGAAATCAATAGAATTTGCTTAACATATTGATTTTTCCAAATATCTCGCCCAAACCAAGCCGTTATATTATACCCTAAAACACTTTCAATTAAACTAATATAAACTATTTAGTCACTATTTATACTTGTTTTGTGTAGGCTATGACAACAGAAAATGTAAATGTGAACAGCTTTATTGGGCATTCAGTTGTATTACAGTATGTGACGGTTCAGAGAGTAGAACAGGTCTGAAGGGCCAAAAAAACTTGTCTGAACGCAAACTTGACGCAATGACGTCATAAATATGCAAATTATTATGTGACGTCACCTGTTGCCACAAG
The DNA here is from genome assembly GCA_027422415.1 of Schizothorax lantsangensis. Classification (NCBI taxonomy): domain Eukaryota; kingdom Metazoa; phylum Chordata; class Actinopteri; order Cypriniformes; family Cyprinidae; genus Schizothorax; species Schizothorax lantsangensis. The sequence goes on from CM049845.1 coordinate 29,491,201, forward strand.
TCTCACAAAATCCTGTGGGAAACACAGTAATCAACCCAATCTCATGAAAGTACGTAGTATGCCAAATAAAAATGAAAACTCTTTGGCGTGTATATGCGACGCGATGGGTAGGATTAAGGCTGATTTATACTTCTGCGTCGGACCTACGCCGTAGCCTTTATGGAAGGCCGACGGGGCCAAAAGTCTTCAAACGGAACACGTGAAATTTGACCGCGTCAACATGCACAATTTGTTTGCGTTAACGCGCCAATTTTGAACACGTTCCTTTCGTAAATTGTAGACACGCACATTTTGGCTGCGTTTCTTTTGTACGTGTAGACACGCACAATTTGGCCGCGTTGACGTGGCAATTTTGAACGCGTTCCTTTAGTATGTGTAGACACGCACATTTTGGCCGTGTTAAGGCATCAGTGTTTGCCACGTTTCTTTGTATATAATACATATTGTACAAATATGAAATATTATATTTTATTTAATATTAATACAAATATTAATTAATGACACCATAAACATTAATATGAGGGTAAATTGAGGGTAATGCCTTAACACGGTCAAACTGTGCATGACTACACGTACAAAAGAAACGCAGCAAACACTGATGCCTTAACACGGCCAAAATGTTTGTCTACACGTACAAAAGAAACACGTCCAAAATTGCTTCGTCAACGCGGCCAAATTGTGCGTGTCTACCATAGACTGTAAAACAAATGGACGTAGTGTCCGTGACGTCACTCGTAGGTTTCTGAAGAGCATTTTTGAAGCCTAAAGTGGGCGGAGTCGACTGCCGCCATCTTGGCGGCGCGTCACCGCGCGTCACTCCCGGATAATCGAAAATGGGCAAAAAGGCGGGATGTGGGTGAAGCTGAGCTGAAAGTTACCGCTCTTTGATTTTGTTTTGGAAAGCTCAAAGAAGGTGCTCTGCATTTGTTTGCATTCGTTCATCAATACTGTGCCAGCCTGGAGTTATACGGTATTCTGCCTTTGTTTTACTGTCCATTAAAATCTACCGCGTTTAAATTACGGTGTGACTTGTGTACTTTTATACATCTGTCGGCACTTCATTAGACAAACAAATTAGATAGATCGCGATCTAACAAACTGCTCCATATAACAAAGCACTGTAAGCAATAATGACTAGATAACTCGCCAAACATGTTCGTATCATATATACGCCAAAGTCCATTTTTGCGTATCAATACAGTGAGTTTTTGTTTTTATTTGGCGTACTATTTATATGCATTTTCATGAGACCGGGCTCATATTATATATATATATATATATATATATATATATTTATTATTTATTTTTTTATTTTTCCAAGTCATTACTTGGGTCTTTCTAGGTTCATCATCCTACTTTCTCACTAAATTGAATAAATATTTATTTATAGGTTTACAGATTTAACCTTAAGAGTGGGAAGAAAATGTTTGTATTTGTGTATTGGCATAAAGTATATTTCTGACCTAATACAACCAACACTAGCACTACCTTGTTGTCCATAGTTCTCTTCTCCTCCACTACTGTCTGTCCCTCTGAAAGAGAAACATCATGATCATTATTAATGCTTGTTTATGTATGATTGAACGGCTTTGCTTCAGAAGATGTTACCTGTCACAGACGGAATGGTTTGGACTGTCTTTTGAGTGACAGATGAACTTTCCTCATTCTCTTCCCTCTGATTCTGAGCACTGTCTTCAGGGGCTTGATCCATTACATAACTCTCAGGATGTTGGTCCTCATATTGCATGTCTTCTGCCTCGTCTTCAGGACTCTGCTGTGTCTCCAGGTCTCTGGGCGTTTCTCCTTGACCTGCCGGCTTGTCCATCACCTTCAGAGCTTCTGTGATAAGAACAGCAAGCTCATCCAGGTCTGCTGCCTTCAGACTCTTCACATCCACACTGTGCCTTCCCACGTTCCGCAGAACTCTCCAGATGAAGGATTCTGTGGAAAAAGTGAATATTATTTCACATTAAGATCTGGAGGTTATCTGATTATCTGATTATTGGTGAAATATAAAAATGCTTTTCTGAGGGTCAGTCGCCAAAGCATTCAGATTTTTGATTTTATATTTTTATATTATTTGCTCCACATGCCAAAAAAGATTTTAAAATGACTTACTGCATTTTCATGAGGCAACATCATGCAATCAACTACTTTGTGTCACTAGTGAAACCCCAGTCTCTTCAAATAGGAGTATTTTTTTATTTTTCTATTAAATTAATTAAAACTTACGTACTGAACCACTGCATTTTGGTCTGTTCTTCACACAAAGCTATCATTGGGCTTTTAATAGTCTAGTTTGGACTTTTTCTATGGTACTCCTTGCTACCTTATTGTCCTTTATAGAGCTTGACAAACTCTAGGCTACATTTGTATTCTGCTAATCATCTCCTTTTGTTTTTCACAGAAAAAAGAAAGCATACAGGTTTCAGATAACACAAGTAAATGATGACAGATAAGATTAGCAGGTGCAAGAAGGAAGAGAAAATAACATCATACCATCCACGGGTGTAAGAGAGTCACTGGTGGAAGACTTTGTTGATCCATCTTTTAAGTAGAGTCGGTCCGCTCTGGATCTGTCCCCCAGATCAGGCTGAGGTGGTTTGTTCTTGGAAAGATACTTCTGAAGAGCAGCTGTGAGCAGGTCTGACCCCTCTTCCTGCTGGGGAACTTGTGCCGCATCGCTCTGATATCGGCTGAGGTCAGGGTAGGGCTGTGACTGATAGGGCACATCTGGAATGAACTGAGGAGGGGAGGAGTCACTTTCAGGCCGTGGTTCTACAGAGTGATAATATTGAAGCTCCTCCCCCTACACAGTATAAACATACACATTTAAACCATTATCAGCTACTATAATAAGCTTAAAAAACATATATACTGGTAAATCACACTTGCTGTGTTTATGCATTTAGAAAATGTAATCAATTTTCCAGTTCAGCTTGTCATGTTAATAATTTAGCATATTGTTAGGCCTAAAGACAAGATTGAACTTTTATTTAATAAAAAAATCTACTACTTTGTTCAGTCACCACTTGATGCCCAATGTAAATCTCTGACCTAATGCAAAACCAAAAGCACAGCCCTAGGACATACACACCTTACTCACCTTGTGTGATGTTTTTGGTAGAAATCCTAGGTGCTGCAGGTATTTCAGGGTCTTCCTAACCTCAGCCTCGGATGATTTCATTCTCTTGTCTCCAACAGCAGTCCCATAACCCTGCGGCCTGTCAGAATATCAAGACACAAGCCATGACTGTAAGAATCATTTGGCAGGGGAATCACAGGTAATAATCAGATAACTTGCATTCTCTGTTAGAGACAAAGTCTTTTTTTCAGGAGAAAAGTAGAAGACTTAAGCAAAAGTCTCAATTTTATTTCTTTTAAGACATTAACATCACCATTAAATCAAAATTTACTATTCTTATTTTTTATGGAATACTGCTGAGTTCATTATAAATGATTTATCTGTGCACACTGCACATTATTTTTTTTTTAATCTATGTTCCCTCGTAACCCACATTAATTTTTTTTAAATCTATGTGCCCTCGTAACCTTTAACAAAACATTTGGTCTCATTCACTAACCGTGCTTGAAATCTGCCTACAAACATTTTCACAAGCAAATCATTATTCATCGATGTCTTTTGTACTAAATTTTTTTTGAAAACTTATGGAAAAATGTAGGACCAACTGAAACCACACACACACACAAAATTTCCAAATGCTGAGTAGCGTTATAAAACGTCTTAAAATGAAGTTTTATACATACATACATGTGTGCGTGTGTTTGTGTGTGTGTGTAATATATACATATATGTATATATATATATATATATATATATATATATATATATATATGCAACAGTTCTTCTGGTTCTCAAATCTGATTGGCTGAGAGCCTTTTCCAGCTGTGCAATATTCCAGTAGTAGCAGCACTCTAACCGTTTCATCATTTGTATATGTGTGTGTGTGTGTGTGTGTGTGTGTGTGTATGTGTATGTATGTATATGTATATGTATATGTATATTATATATATATATATATATATATATATATATATATATATACACATACATACATACATACATAAAAGATGCGTTATAGTTCGAGCTACTAGGTTATTCTGCATAAAAACACACACAAGTCAATGTACAGCTGGCTAATAAGAGCTCTGTATAAAAGGTTTTTATTGTTTTTGAGCTGGTTTTGATGATGGTAGCATACTTGAGGTTCTTGCTATGTGTCTCTAAGACAAGTGAGAGTCTTTAAACAGCGTCATACGTTTGCTGAGAGAGATGAAAAGCCATAAAGTTTCTTTCAGTTGTGTGGAAAGCCCTTATATGGAGCTGGTTTGGGTGTGGTTTATGCAAATGATGTCTCATTTGTGATGTTTCCTTCCTACGGCTATAAGGGTGCAAACTAACTGGCAAATGTTAGTGTTTTACCTTGGCTCTGGTAATGGTAGGGAAACTTTGCGTAGTTTTGAGAACTCATTCGATAAAACTTGTTGTGTGACGTCATCTTCCCAAGACAACCCTGCAGGGACAGAATGAAAGCAGAAGATTTTGACTCATCTTACATGAATTGTCACACACACACACACACACACACACACACACACACACACACACAGAGCCTCTGATTTGATCCTTGAATGCTGAGGAGCTCTAGGAGTAGCCTTTATAACCATGGTGACAGTGATGTGTGCGGTTGCTATGGTGACATTAATGCACCTACCTCTGTGTGCCAGTTTCTGAAGCAGCGTGCGGAATCTCTGTACCGTTGCTGCCGTGACGTCGTACGTGTAGACGTCTGTTAGTGGAGCAGCCTCACAGCGGCCGAACATGCCATCTACAGAGAAAATCAAATCAACAGCCACTTCAGGATGACAATTATGTGCACAAGAATACTTCATGCTGTGTGTGTGTGTGTATTTTTAGATCCATTAAGAGTCTCAGCTCATTAGAAACAGTCACCAGGGGCAACTGAGACAGGTCCAGCTGGAGTCACCGTCACCTGCCTGATAGTAAGGTCACACCGTGTGTGTGTACGCGCAGAAAATTACATTTGCATCTCTATTTTATACTCACACGAGAGGAAACATCTCACTGTGTTATTATTCTGTATGTAATTGGAGCACAGCAAATTATCCTATATGTCGTGACATGCAGAGAGTCAAATCATGCCAATCATAACAGAAGTCATTTCCATATAGAATTCTTAATATTACAGCAGGAATAAAGTCTTTAATTCTAAGGGTTAGAGAAAGAGAAGAAAATTTAGAAAATGTACTACTTCTTGGTGCAAGAATTAAAAATATTAAATGAAAAAAATTAAGTAAATAATTAATCATAAACCTGATGTGTGATTGTGTGTGTGTCAGCTATGAGTCTAAACTATCATCTTTTATTTTTAATATACTGTGAAACAGCATTTTGAATTGATGCCAGACTAATTAAATATTATATATATTATAATAATATAATTCAACTTATATTATTAAATAAAAATGTAATTAAATTTTAGAAAAAAATATTATATTGTGATCATACAAGGCTTTTGTGGTATAAAAATTATTGGGTATTATTGGGTTTTATTATTAACCTTACTCCCAGTTTATATTGGTCATTTTAATTGTAATTCACGAAATATGCTTTCATCGCATCGTCAAAATTAAATAATGAACACAAAACCATTATTTTTTTTAAATAACTGAACAATAGGGAGCTGAAGAAAACCAGTGTTGTATCTTCTGTCAGGCCACACATTCTGTGCTGTTCTGTTCACTCAGTAGAGCTGAATGAAATAAAAAATAACACACTCACATCACATATGAGTAAGAAAATAGGTTAAGTCTGATTGGCTGATATCACCTGACCTACATGTGAATGATTTCATTCATATTACCCTCTCATATGTGGGAACATATTGTACCAACAAAAAGACTGACTTTCAACCTTTATGGAGGAGAGTTCGGAACGGTTGCTAAGCAACACAAAAATATTAAACAGCATGTGTGTGGGTGTTGGTGTGTTTGATAGGGTGAGTGAGAGTCTGTATTTGTTGTGACATAGCCAAAGAGTTAAAACAGCACTGTATTCATAATGATGCTAGACACACAAACACACAGCTGCTGAATTCAGATTCAGAATTCAGAAAATAAAAACCAAGTGCTTGATCAAACAGCATGATGCATGAGATCTACAGAGACTGCAAGTGTGTGACTCACCATTAAGACAGACTTCATAGTTCAGACACAGACCCTTCTCAAACAGGCAGCCTGAGAGAAAGAGAGAAACAGAATTTTAAGAGGGCCACACCTAGGACAATAATTATAACGATAACTCAATAGTTTAAATAATCCTTCTAATTCTATAAGAATAGTGAAGTTCAGATCACAGAAATAATGATAATGACACAGAGAAATGATATTGTTGTAATCACTTTCAGGTGGATGAATGATAAAACATTGACAGCCAATCAGAATCCACCCAAATTTAAAGCGCTAGAGCATTTAAGGCAACACATGACAAAAACAGGGCATTATTTAAAAAAAAATAACGTTATCTGTTGGTGTGAATGATAATATAGTTAACTTTCTTGATGTAAACAGGCCTTAAAAGGGATTTAGTTTTACTTCTTTATTTTTTATGCAATGACAGTTTTTTAGGGATCTCAATAATATCTCAAACTGTGCTCCAATTTGCCCCAAGATACCATGCCTGAAATCAAAAGAAAGAGATCTCAGTATAAACATTTCTAATCAAATTCATCCACAAACTATGCTGTCCATGTCAGTTTTATAGATCTCTTCTACTACTGTATATCAGAGGAGAAACATCTATAAAAAACTTTACTTCAAAGAATTACAACTGAGAACTCCTGAGGGATAAAAAGCAACATCTGAGCAATCAAATTTTCCTCTGGGCTGCATGGTATCTTTGTACCATATGCATTGCTGTGGTAAAACATATCTTTGTAGGTGAGGTTTTACAATAGAGAGGGCAGAAATATGTTTAGCATTCCTTCTCTGTATTTTTTGTTTATATTAAATTGCTCAATATCCTCATCCTAACAGCTGGGACTTGTTTTTTAATCAAACCAGCTCAGACAGATGGCATAAGCCTCATCTCACCTGCATAAAGATCAACAACCTAAAACACACACACATTTTGCTGTTTTTGTTTCATGATGATGATGATGATATAACTTCATTGTCAGACAATGTCTGAAATCTTTCTTGCGTACTGATATAGTGATGTACTGTTTTACAGGGCTTACCGCAGAGTGTTTGATATTCACACAAATCATTCATAGTAAATTCTGCTCACACCAAGTGTCTCAGCAGAAAACAGCTCTTTCTCAGGCTCTGAATGTCGGTGAGGGGTATAGCAGTATCTGACCTCATCTACTCATGTGTGATTAACAAGCTGTGAATCCCTTCTTCTGGTTTTATTTAAGCCTGATTCTTCTTTGCTTCATCTATTCTGGTTTAACATTGACTGTCATGATTGTGCTATAAAATACAAGTACTTTGTTTAACTCATCAATTATAGTTTACCCGTTTCAAATAATAAGCGAAATACTGAAAGTTCTGCATGTTTAGTCTGATTAATAAAAAAGACGTTTATCCACATAATCATTTAGAATTAAACAGCCTGATGGACGAATTGCCTAATATTCACCTGATTTTAATTACTTAGTTTATTTATTTTTTTACTTATTTAATCGCCCAAATAATCCACACATAAGTACATAAATGTATATAGCTCAACTTTTTGAAGATTAATGCACTCGCATTCCTCCCCTTTCATAAGTTGCATGATTGTATTTTGACGCATTCACACAAATAGAGCAGACAGGATGCACCCACACATGACGCATATACACATAAACAACGTCATAATGCATGCTTGCCTTTTTATATTTCTATTAAAACCTCTCTGTTTCTATGGAGAGCGGTTTGCGTGCTCAGTTTAGAGGGAGGCAGTGTGAAGCTGCAGTCACAGTTCATCAGAATGATGGTGGACAGACTGTCTCCTCACTGACATCCTCTCAAATAAATCCACTGACACTCATCAACTCAAATTATGAGTTTCCTGTGTGACCATCATGCCAGCTTCTGCATGAGCCAATGTCTGAGGACTGAGTGCAGATGCTGGGGTTCAGCAGTGTCCAGGTAGCTTGATGACAGATGTGTTTCCATGAGTAAATATGGATGGATGGACAGATCATAATATCTGTTAACACTGAAACTGCATTTTTATGAGTGTGTGTAATGTGTGCTCTCTGTAACTTCCTGTAATTACTCACTAACTTCCTTTTTTGATTGAGAATTATTTCCAAAGGTAACTTTAAAGTGCTTGATCATATTTCACAGAGGCCAAATGTAGATCACTTTGATACTGCAGTAGACCAAAGAATAAAATATGGGGAAAAAACAAGCCAATGAAGCATCTCTTCTTTTACAATATATATTTTTGTTTAAATTTATGTAAGTAAATTTTATTTACATAATTTTTTGATTAAAAAGTTAAAAAAAATTGTTATTCAAATTAGTATTTTTTTTTCATTTAATGCATTTTTAATATAAGACAGTTGGACATAAAGCTTTATATATATCCTTTATAAATAAATGTTTTATGGTCTGAGTCCTGATCTTTTCACTATCATGTTAGTTTATAATGTACATCCATTCAGACATTCATGCGGTCTAGAGCAATCAAGTCAATATGAAATTAACATGCTGCAACCTGTTGCTATGGTTACAGTTGCTAATGACTGACAGGATGACCTTTTTCTGGGCTGGGTTTATGAATCACACACAGACCCTGTATCGACTCTATTATTGTAGCTCATGCTGTGAGCAGGGGCGAGCTGTAATCAGTGATGCTTCATTTCCTGTGCTGCTGCTGCTGCTGCACTGACTGCAGACAGAGGCCCTCCTGAACACACAAACCACTGATGTTCAGACTAATAATATGATTAAACAATATAAATAATACTATGCATTCGTCGAGATAACTGGCCCATCACCGTTTCTCAAGCTCCGGACCGAGTTATGTAATAACCAGTGTATGAAGTCCTACAGCTTCACAGCCTTACATTACATGACCTAAAATCACTGAATGTACACAATTAAGCTATTTCAGAGAATGGAGCGACTGATGGATCAGCCCGCGTTGTATTTTTGCGGAAATGAAGCTAAATTATGATATGTCCTTCCTTGTCGCTTTCTTTATTGGCTCAGTAAGGAAGATCCGCGCATCCACCCGTCAGATTACACCCTTGCTCTGCCTAGAAAACAGCTACAAACCATCGCTAACGACTCGGAAGAGAGACACTTAACGTACTCTTTATCAGCGCGCTTTTAATAGGGGCTAATATTGATATGGCGCGCGCTACATCTCGCCCTTTCCCTACGGAAACGCGCTCACACGCACACTATAAAACATTTAATGTTACCGAATTTGTGATCTGCCGTGGAGGCGAGACCGGCCCGAAGCGCGAGGATGGTGAGAAACAGGTGAAACGAGTCCATCTCCTCCGCTCGTTATTAATCCATTCCAGCGGTGGATTTCCTTCTCTGCGCGAGGTCTGAGGTGATGGAGGATGGATGGAGACGGTGTGGAGATAGAGGGAGAAATGGGAGAGAGAGTGAAAAAAGAGAGGAGGAGACGTCAAGCGTACGCAAAACCTGTCAGCGCGCACCGCAGTCCGCGCGACGCGACGATCAGCACTGAACAGCACCCGCCTCTGACGTCACGGACACACGCGCACACAAACACACTAGTGGTGAGGCTGAAGAAGACCAAATAAATGACTAAAAATTACAATTATTTTCCGTCTAATTGTGGTTAATAACATGCAAAAAGGCTATATACGTTTTAATTTGATCTACAAGTTTTTGTACTTTTTGATAGATAAGAAGTATAATGTGCATATTTTAGTACACACTATCGCAAAAAAACGTTAGACTACTGTGAATAATATATCAATCAATCAATCAAATATTAAAAAGAACAAAAACTTGCATCAGCCTACTCTGAGTAATATAGGTGCCAAATCTATATATCTAGGTTATTATAGTTAACTAAAACTAAAATCATAGAAAAACATTTATGTGAAATAAAATAATTAACTTAAATATTGCAGAGGTAACATACCTAATTAACCACATATACTAAAATAACTAAAAAATATATATAAAAACTATATACACATATTTGGAAATAAAAATGACAAAAGCACACAATTACTAATATGTTAAGTAAATTAAAAATGAAAACAGAAAATATAAAAATAACAAATAATTCATATTAATAAAAATTATAATTGATATTTGATATTAAGGTGTTATTTCTCACCTGTTCCAAAACTGAATCATAATATTTGACTGCATTTGACATCAACACAAATAATTATTCCTTTCCTCCATTCAAACTATTTACTGTTACAGAATAAACTGTTTATTGAAAAGAAAACAGTGTACATCATCAAATACAGAGACTTTACAATCCTATATCTGATGCCAAATATCCCCTAAGGTAAGTATATTGTTGGTCATAAGGCACAGGAAATATATATACATCTATAAGGCAAGCTCAGCACAGAGAGTTGCTCTGACTGCATATGTTTGCGTTTTGTGATAAGTATTAATCATTATAATAAGCATAATAAAATCTGTCATAATATTCACAATAATTTATACAATAAAAACACATTCTTGCTGACAGGAATAAAATCAAAACAGAACAGTTTGAGGTTTGGCCATCTGCATATCATAAGCTCAGCTCACTGACACTGCAGCAGACGAAACCACAACCTTCTCTTAATATCAGACTATACGCACAAGACATTTTCTATGACTCTGAGAAGCAGATGACTGAGGAAGCACAGCTGGGATGCAGCGGGTGAGAGGTGACCAGGTGTTTTTGCCTCTCCTCTCTTCCTCCAAGGATTTCCAAAGTGAACATGAACATAACTTTGACCGAGTGCTACGCTGTCTGTTGTTCAGTGGCTTGAAAGGCCAAATGTCTTGCAACGTCTGTGCGAGTGGTTCTTACAGACTCCAGATACTCTTTGGAATCTCCCCACAGCATTAGGGTGCGGTTATCCCTATTGCTTGTACTTTTGTCTCCATCTTTTCCTTCCCTTCGCCTCTCTATTAATGGTCAGCTCTGTGAGCCTCTTTTGCACTGTAGCTGCCCATGCATGTTTAAGCACTGACAGCCAGTGTTGTGATGGTGGACGCTGTCACTTATAAACAAAATTAAAAGAAATAAACACTTGAAATATACCTGTGTGGAAGAGTATACATTATACAAGTTTCACTTTTTGAATGGAATTAGTGAAATAAACACTTTTTGATGATATTCTATATATATATATATATATATGAACACTTGGGTGTGTAAAACATTTAGGTGCATATTTGGTTTAATCACACACTCACACACACTTTATAATGAGCCGAGTACTTCTTTGGTAAATTTGTCTCCTAAAAGGAGCATCTGTAGGCATTAACGGAGATTATGATATATAACACTTTCAAAGAGTTCAGTGCTTGTTTAATAAGAACTCTTAGGGTTAATATTTATCAAACCTTTCCAAATACTATAATTCCTTTTTAAGCTTAATATATATACATTATATAATCTCTCCACCATAAATGTGTCAATGGCGGATGTTGTTAGAGTTTGCCACTCTTGGTTTAGAAGTCTAAATGCGTAAACAACTAATCAATCCAACAGATGCCGCTGAACCGTATCCCTTTTTAACTTTAAAAATCTCTAAACACTCTCACTCTCATTCTTCTTTCACTCTTGGTAAGTCAGTGCACATTACATCAATAGCGTTTTTTTCTTCTTTCACACTGTAAATCTATTAAAAGTGATAAAATCTGAAGATCCAACATGTACAAATTTTGCCCACGGCTAAAACACATGGCTTAAATATGGCTGAGGTTTGGAGTCTTGCGCACGGATTTGTAGTTTTTTTTTTTTAATACAGTATGTGTAGGCAGAAAGAAGTTGGTTCCTTTGATTAAGGGGATTGATGCCTCAGCCCGTCCACTGAAAGCTCATACCTGCCAAACACAAACATATTCATATAAAAAATTCTGATACCAAGTTCACACACCTTTGGCTAAATATTAATGAAATTCATATATTTTTTTTTTTTTCTTTTACTGTGACATTTTCATAAATAACAGGCAAGAAACGTCTGGGTCATATTTGACTAAATTTATGTATATACTTTGCATAAAGAAAATGTGGCTTATAACTCTCATTACTTAAATGTAAACAAACATAGTAGTATTATTTAACCTTCTGAAGCATAATTAATTAAATCAGAAAGAAAAAAAAAAAAAAAAAGTTATACTTTAAAACAAATCTACAATAAAATTATTATTATAATCATATTTTTCTTCTCCAAAATGATGCATTTTGAGAGAGATTTTTAAATAGGGCACACTGTACATCAGGTTAAACTGTAAATAACCACTGTAAAGTACATTTTATGCATACAGTAATTGCAGTAATGGGAATATTCAGTATAATCTATATCATCATATTCATATTAAAGGCTTCAAAATTATATAATTTTTTTACCATTGCGTTGAGCTCTTTGATATTTCCTCAGAGGTCAAGTCAACTAACACCTGGAAGAAACACACAATTTTATATATGAATAATTTGTTCATGATTAATTTGCCAAAAAAAAGAAAAGAAAAAGAAAATAATATTCTATAATTTAGATTTAGAACAATGATATTAAGGATGTTGTGAATGGCGAACTGAATGTTTTTTATCTTATGAACAAGATATAAGAAGTTATTTATGTTGTAAATGGTGTGAGGACTGTTATTTCTAATATTGTTTATGATGTGAGGGATGTAACCTTTCCCAGCAGCCCTCTGTGTTTTGACAGAATTCCTCCTCCATTCTTCACGGCCACATCTAGTGTTCTTCTGTGCAACTCCACAAGAGACACGCTGAATTCAAACCTACACAAACACATGTGCATGCAACACACAAACACTTTATTTAAAAACACAAATACAAGTATTTTTATTCAATGCAAAATGAGAAGACTTAAAGAGACTGGAAGAGGAAAAACAAACTGACGTTTGATCATAGATCGGATTCACTGTTTTCTTCATGGTGTTTGTTTTTCTGCGTCCAGAGCGTCGTTTATCAGGCAGCAAATACAAACGGACGTATGGATCAGAACCATTTTCAGTAGAAGAGATCAGATTCCTGCAAACACAAAAATATGAAGACTTTCATATTAAAAACATCTTTCAGAAGCACTGAAATACTTCAGAATTATCAAAAGTCATATGTATTTTACCTGCAGCTGTGTACCACGATAATTAGTTTGTTTCTTTGGGGACTGTGTCTGATGGTTAACTGAATTTCACCCAAAGGAGCGAAACCAGGTGAGGCTCCACTGTAAAAACAGATTCTTTTTTAACTTTTGCAGTGTTGGAATCTCAACAAACCATGAATGGCACCAGACAGAAAGGTCAAAATATGTTAAAAATGTTCAAACATACTTCTGTAATTGTTGTATTGTCTTCTGGAGATCCTGGGCGGTGCTGGTGTTAGAGATGTCAGATGCTATGCTGGGTGTCGGCTCTTTGCTGTTTAGGTGTAGCTGAGAGCCAGAGATGGCCAGGTTAGACATGCTCCGCCCCGATTTATCCAGACGGTAAGGTGAGTCCTCTAATGGCCTGCTGTCTATTAGGGGCTCCACCCGCAGGGAGGGTGTTGGGGTGGGTTGGCTTCTGGGTGCTGGGGTTGGCTGCTGGGTTTTGGATGCTGGGGTGGGCTCTGAAACATTGGGCTGCTGAGGAGAGGGGTTGGGGGTCGCGCTGGAACTGGGGCGACGCATCTGAACTGAGGACGGCTGATCTGATACTGCCAACTTATCCATAGAGAGAATCTAAAATACACATATAGACAGATATTCATTGGTTACAGACTTTTTGTGTGTATTTTCAGCAAAAGTGACACTTCCTGCTGAGATGGACCCTCTATACAGGGCAAGGTTCAGTTGTTTCTTTGCCAGTCGTGTTTAACCTGCTCACTGAGGCCATTAAGGCACTATTTTCACTGAAGCTGTTTCTAAATATTTCTAAAAGAATAAAATGAAGAATATTTCTAAAAGAATAAAATGAAGAAATTTATTTTTATGTTTTTAATTGTTTAATTGTTGATGTAGCCACTTCCAGTTTAGTTTTTTATCTCATTTAGTGGGCATATTCCTTTTTTTAAGTTTTAATTTAAGGTTTTATAGTTGAGGAATCTACAGAACAATGATAGAGCTAATTACATGCACAATGGTTAAGACTATTGAATTGCAAAACCCGCTAGGTAATATTTCAAATACTGTACTTTAAATTTTTACTTAAATTGTGAAAAGTTTTTTACTCCATCCATCAATACAAAGAGTAATTTAGATATTTAGCTTGATGAAAGACACACTTTAGTTTGGGGTCCAGTTCTCACTATTAACTCTGACTTTTGCCTCAAACTGTAAATTTGCTGCTTAATAATAGATAGTAAGGTAGTTGTTAAATTTAGGTATGGGATCGGATTAAGGGATCTAGAATATGGTCATGCAGAATCAGGCATTAATATGTGCTTTATATGTACTAATAAATATGCTAGTAATATGCATGGTTATAAGCAACTAGTTATAATTGTGAGAATTGGTCAATAAAGTGTTACCATTTATTTTTATTTAATTTCAGTTCATGCTTCAACCACTGTTTTTAGTTTTGTTTCTATTAGTTTTCCTTTACTTTCCATGAATTATTGCATTTCAGTTAACAAAAATGTGTGTGTGAGATGTTTGTGTGTGTGTGTGTGTTACCCTAAGTGCCATCTTCATCTTAAGCGTAGAGCCGTGTCCTGAGTTTCTGAGTGGGAATCGCTGACTGATAGTCATCTGATCCTCCAGCAGCAGCTTTGACAGAGGAAGAGAAAACGTCCCTAGAGAACACTCGTGCTTCTCATCCTTTACCTGCACACACACAAAACATCAGACCGTGACTCGTATGAGACACACCACTGTGTTGTAAACACTGCAACTTCCAGACTGTATATACTTTCCATGAATAAGGTACAATTGAGTAAATTGTTATTAATACCTTGATTTCTATGATTGTTATTTTCCATAAATAAATAAATACACATAAAATTACATTTAAAAAGAGAACAGACAAAAAAAAAAAAACAAGTAGCAAAACGGATAACAGGGCAACAAATCCAGTCTAAATACATCACTTAGAAGGGAATAGCTAGTATGATACCAAAGTTGGGGTTGTAATTATTGTTACACTTTCCTACAATATCAAGAACAGTATTTGCTCACCCTTGCAGTGTTCAAATCTTTCGCCATTCAGGGACCAGCCCAAATTTTTAACCATTAAGCCACAAAACCCGTATGTGCCTGCGAGTGCATGTTTGTTTTACCTCCACTTGAAGTTCTTGACACTTTGGATTGTGGATCAGGAATGTGAAGGCCTCCTCCCAAAGCGGCTCGTTGGTTTTATATCTTGTCTGTAATGAGAAAAGAATGTAAAACATTTATACATTTAGCAACAGTGAAAACACAAAGGTTCTGAATTGGAATTCAAAATTCACAGTAAAGTCTGGCTTAAGCAAACTTGCAACATCACCTTTTGCAGTGAAATACTGTTATACAAAGACAGCTAAACATTAACTAATAAGTGTAATGAATTTATATGCATTCATCTCTTTTCATGCAAAGCCATTTCAAAGAGCCTCACACTATTTTTCATGTTTAAATTTGCACCTGTAAGAATAACACAATATGTTATGCACATCTAAATTTACTTGTGTGCATCAGTGTGTTTACCTTGCTCTCAAAGGATTTGTGTCCCACAGTAAACTGGACGAATGGACTGGGCACACTGCTGACCTTTTTACCAGACTATAGAGCATACAAATAGTTATTAACAATGCTTCCATATTAAACACAAACAAATAAAAATATGCACAAATAACATTATCAACCTTAACCACACTCCTACTAAAGCAAATAACAGAAGGATTGAAATCAAACAATAATAGTGTCATCTCAAACATGTAAGAATCTACAGTACATACAGTCAAAAATCTAACCTTTCATTGGATAATAAGAATTTAAAATGGGGGGAAATATCATTATGAAATAAATGTTTTTCTCAAATACACGTTGGACACAATTATTGGCACCCCTAGAAATTCTTATGAGTAAAATATCTCTGAAGTATATTCCCATTCATATTCACAATTTTGAGCCCTCCAGGGTGATTATGAACATGAAATTATCCAGCCATGGCTTCCTGTTTCACAGAAATATAAATAGGAGGGAAAACAAAGCCCAAATTCCCTTAATCATCCATCACAATGAGAAAAACCAAAGAATATATTTCTGATGTGCAGCTAAAGATAATTGAGCTTCACAAATTAGTGAAGTGGCTTTAAGAAAAATTAAAAAATTGAGTGGCTAAAGACTCTCCAAGGACCACAGCTGGAGAATTGCAGAACATAGTTGAGTCTCGGGGTCAGAAAACCTTAAAAAAAAAATTGTCAAACAGCCCCTACATCACCACATGTTGTTTGGGAGGGTTTCAAGAAAAATTCTCCTAGCTCCTCCAAAAACAAACTCCAGCATATTCAGTTATCAGACACGACTGGAACTTCAGGGACTGGCTTCTATGGTCAGATGAAACTGAAAAATGAGCTTTTTAGCAGCAAACATTTAAGATGTGTTTGGTGCAAACAGGGATAAAAAGTACCCCATGTGTACAATGAAATATATTGCTGTATTTTTTATGTTGTGGGCCTATATTTCTGCTGGAGGTCCTGGACATCTTGTTTAGACACATGGCATCATGGATTCTATCAAATACCAACAGATAAAAAATCAATAAGTGACTGACTCTGTTAGAAATCTTATAATGGGCCATGTTTGGATCTTCCAACCGTACAATAATCCAAACACAAACCTCAAAAACAACACAAAAATGGGTCACTGAGCACAAAACCAAACTTCTGCTATGGCCATTCCAGTCCTCTGACCTGAACCCTGTAGAAAATGAGTGAGGTGAACTGAAGAGAAGAAGCACCGTCATGGAGCTGTGAATCTGAAGGATCTGGAGAGATTCTGGATGAAGGAATGGTCTCTGATCTCTTGTCAGGTGTTCTCTAACCTCATCAGGCATTATAGGAGAAAATGTAGAGCTGTTAAACTGGCAAATGGAGGTTTCAAAAAGTATTGAATAAAAGGGTGCCATTAATTGTGGCCACTGTGTATTAGAGAAAAACATTTATTTCATAATGATATTTCTCCCCATTTTAAATTCTTATTATCCAATGAAATATTATTTTTTTTAAATAAAAGATCAAAAGGATTAACAATGCAGATTAATTTTCACAGCCTTCTTTGATCATATTTACCAAGGGTGCCGATATTTTTGGCCATGACTGTATTTGCACACTAATGACTTGAAATGATTCTTAGTGACCATATGATATCTACTCCCATCTAAATCTGTAATGACTATGAACCACACCTGGCATGCTGTCCATTACCACAGACAGTTACAGTACATGGAAAGCTGAGCAGGCAATACTGTAAATAAATGTTTAATCTAACATCGTAACATTTCATATGTTTGCATAAGATTTTTTACCAACATTTTTTATTCAAAGTCACATTCAAACTCTTGTTATGGACCACAGGGAGCTGTTTTCTATGTAGCTTATACACATACAAACATTTGTCTTATTTACTTTAATGGGAAAAGTCCAAAATCTACAAAACTGATATTCAAGATTATGTTTTAATAACATATTTTCGAATTAGCACTGTAATCTAATTAAATGCTACCTTAAATTCTGCTTCTTTAGTACAAATCACAATATATTAGGCTGGTCCAGTTAATGCACTTTCACATTTAAACAAAGGAGCAATTTAAAATCAAGTAACAAGATTTTTTACTGAGCAATACATGCTAAAATTATTACTGTTAAAACTTGTCTAAATTATTGACCCTGATAATAGACAGCATGCCATGGATTTAGTCCAGATGTGGTAAACATTAAAGTTGGAAATATTCCATTAGATAGAAAGTTGAAAATATTCTAAAATATTGTATTTATTCCATTAAATTAAAATAACAGTAGTCATTTCCCCTTATGAATGCCATGCACTATATTACTATCAGGACATAAAACCTAAAAACTTGTTAGATTCAAGCAAGGTCTTATATGTTGCATTTATGTACGATTATGTGTATAATCTTGATTCATATATTGCTTGAATTAAATGCAATCAATTCAGAATTGGGAAAATGGGATTGGAAAGCTGGCTGAGATTTACATAAGAGAAATAGTCTCTGTGGCATTCAGAGTCTGAATTCAGTGTGTTTCAGACAGTCATATGCACACGCAGGTCTGCATGCGGTTAATCAAAGCACACAAACAGCACACATGGTACCTGCTGCAGAAGGATCTTAAATCCACATAAACAACTTGCCACGTCTTTCTACATCATTATGTGTGTGTGTGTGTGTGTGTGTGTGTAAATTGTGAGAAAACTGGTTGTGTTACCTTTATCGCTTTATTGACTGTACCCTTCTTCAGACTTGCATTGTTGCATTCTAAAGGATTGCGCTTATTTCCCCAAGCAGAAAAGGATGAGACACACGCGCACACACACAAACAAATACAAATACAGGCAGGATTATTAGGAGGATGGCATGCAGAGTTAAATTCATAATTACACAAAAACACAGACATCCTGGAGTACTCACTCAATCATTCACAACAAAATGAATGATTACGGAATTAATGCATGGTTAATTTGATGAAAATGAGAAAAGATGATGCCTCATTGTATTTTATCTGTATGATTTGTTCAAATGATGAAAGAGCCCTAGCAGAACACATCAGCGTATTTTTATTCATTTGCATTTGATTAGTCATGCCTGGAGAGTGGGCAAATGTGAGAACACAATTCAGGTGTCAAGGACAGTGATGAAGAAAGAATGATAGAAAGAAACATGATAAGAGAAATATAGACAAGGCAATCCAAAGAGAATCAGTCCAACTCACACTTCACTGCAAATCAACCCGCAACAAATCTGATTGCAGAAACATGTCACACAATGTCACGGCACTGCAGGACACTACAAGACGCCTGAATTCACTCAAACGCTTTCAGTGACTGATGAAAATGATCAAATGAGGCATGGGCTGATACAGCAACAGTTATACAATAGTTACAGTAACAGTCCTTCTAAATGTGCTGATGTTTAATAAAATAGCCCTGGAGCTTTTCACGCTTTTGATCAGCACCGTTTGTTTTCTGTTCAGAGACACACAACAGTTGATTCTGTTTTTGTGTGGAACTTGTTGTGCAAAGCAAATATAGACAAAGTAGCTTTCCAATATTATGTCTGAAGTTTAATCTGTATGTATAAATAATGTATAACTGTTGTATAAAATGTTGCTTGTGTGACATTGCTTAATCATGTATTTCATACAGTGAAGTGCAGAGTGAGACCCTTTTCATTCAACATGCTTCCAAAATTGATACTCTACTGCATCTCTATGTTACACCCCCCAACTCACACTACTGTTCAAAATTTCAGAAAACTTAAAAAAAAAAAAAAAAATGTTTTTGAATGAAGTCTCTTATGCTCAGCAAGGCTGCATTTATGTTTTCAAAGTTACAGTAAAAACAGCAATATTGTGAATTTGCAGCAGCCATTACTCAAGTCTTCAGTGTCACATGATCCTTTAGAAATCATTCTAATATGCTGATTTGGTGCATATTAATATTAAAACAAGTAGTTGTGCTACTTAATGTTTTTGAGGAAACTGTGACACATTTTTGAAGACTCTGATCTGAGGAAAAGTTCGAAAGTAACAGTAGAAATTAATGCTGCATTTATTTGAAATAGAAATATTTTGTAGCATTATAAAAGTCTTTACTGTTACTTCTGATTAATATAACGCATCTTTGCTATATTCAATCCTATATCCAATAATAATAAAAAAACACACACTGACCACAAACGTTTGAAGAGTAGTGTATCACAATTTTTTTGTCACAATCTCTCTTACACAGTTAATCAGCAAATATTTTGTCCTTTTTGAGATTATCAATATTGACCAATAACGATTTTATCCTTGTCAAATATTGCTTCATCAATTGATTAAAAAAAAGTCTGATTTCAGATAATGAAATCAGAAAAAAGTTGTAAGCCTATTTAGTAAACAATTTTAATTCCAGCAATTTTGTGCAGGTCTCTTTTGTTATCACAGTATTTTTCTTATCATTATTATTATCATACATACATGCATCCATTATACTATAAGTGATCAGTCAACCTTCTTTCTAGATATTGGTATCATCGTTGACCAATAAAAAAAACTTGATCAGCAATATACCCATAACCACATAACCTCATTTAGCTCTCCAAACAGGGCAGACAACTGCGTTCTGTTGCTGTGTGAACATAGTCAAAATGTTTTCCCTGAACCACCTCTGATGCTCTATATTCAAATGCCCTCTTTAAAGGAAAGAGTGCACCTTTGCAGTGAAAAAACAACTGCACACACAAAACTGGCTGCATTAACACCTCTAATACAGACTATTTATATCTATGCAAAATGCAGGCAGGGCCTCTGTAAACACTAGCATGCTGACAGAACAAACCACGACAAACAAATACAAACAAAACAGTCCTCATTCCCGTTTTGAACAACATTACAGGAAGATTTTACATGCAAAAGGGAAGTTGAGATGTAACTATGAAACATTTGTAAATGAAATAACCAGCTGTTAATGCACCAAATGCAGGTAAAATGCAAGCAGACCAATCTAATGGAAATGCCAGCAGAGTGACTCACAAACATTGTCCTGTAGAGGGCAGAAGTGTTCTCACAGAACACCAGCCCGGAAGAGCGGCGCTCTCTCAGACACCCACTGCCCACGTGCCCCTCAAAAACACTCTTCACCCAGAGTGACAGGAAACCAGAGCGGGACAACAGAAAGAAACAGAGGATGAAAGGAGAAAAAGGCAAGGCAAGTGTAGTAGTAGAAGTGATACCTGATGAAAGAAGGAAGGTGGAGCATAGAAAAATGAGGAAGAAAGAAAGAAGCTTGTGTGGGTGAGTATGTGTGTGTGTGTGTGTGTGTGTGTTAATGCTCACTGGCAGATTTTTGGCTGAGTCCAGATGCACCAACAGTAATGCTGATGACAGTCCATCGTTGGCCTGCCCTTTATCTGCTTTAATGCTGCTTAAAACCTGAAAAGCAACACATAAAACATTAATCAGTGCCGGCTCTGTGCTGTGTGTGATCCACATTGTGGGGATTAGCCTCTTTAAAAGGACTAAATGATGTCTTATTTTACATGCAATAATTATCACAAAATTATTTTGTATTAGTTTATAGAATTGAGAAATTTCAGAGTTTAAAAGAAGAAATGTGCAGTTCGTATTTTTGTTATAGTTCTTTTATACACTTTGGGGTCAGAACATTTTTTTATTTTATTTATTTTAAAGAAATTAATATTTTTATTCAGCAAGGATGCATTAAATTATCAACAGTGAGAGTTAAATACATTTATAATATAACAAAATAATTCTATTTCAAAGAAATACAGTTTATTTAAATTTTCTATTCATCTAAGAATCCTGAAAAAATCAGTTTCCACAAAAATTTTAATTTAATTTCAACATTGATAATAACAATAAATGTTTACTTAGCACCAAATCAGCATATTATAATGATTTCTGAAGGATCATGTGACACTGAAGCCTGGAGTAATGATGCTGAAAATTCAACTTTGCCGTCACATTAACATTACATTTTATTTCACAATATTTCCGTTTTTACTGTATTATTGGTTTTACTGTATTTTTTATCAAATAAATGCAGCCTTAGTGAGCACAAGATACTTCTTTCTTACAGACCCTAAACTTTTATAGGGTAATGTACATTTGTTATTTGATCAGTAAAGTCTAAATCATTAACAGAAGTCATATCATATCACTTTGATGTGTATAAGAGGTGTGTTATGTTACCTCATCGAGTTTATCAGGTGTAGGGAGAAGAGAAAGCCATTCGATCTTCAGGTGAAGCTTTCCTGTAGCAACATCATCAAGAACAAACCACTACACACACCCACAGAAACACAGACACACACACACACACACACACACACATAGGTGAAACAGGGAGTGGATTTATTATATGAAAACATAAATTTCATTTTAAAACTTTGTACTTTATAATAATAACGCTTTATTAAAGGTATAGTTCACTCAAACATGAACATTCTGCTGTCATTTACTCATCCTATGATACCACATGCATAATACAGGTCTCTTTCATTTTTTGGAAAAGAGGAGGCAGGACATGCTTTAAAAATCTACTATTCATGCTCCACAGAAGAAATTAAGTCATAAAGGTCTGCAACATCACAAGGCTGAGTAAATGATGCTAAGTCAATTTTTGAGTGAACTAAAATTTAAGCAATTTTTCTATACAAGCTTTGAGCTCATACAAAAAAAAAAGCTGGACAGATGTAAGACCAAAATAAAACAAAAAGGTATTTTTTGTACCTCATCTACTTTCTGTTCCTTCTCTAGTTCATCTACGTTGATGGTAAGGCTAAAGAATACATGAGGGCAAAAATCAAATGTTAAAAATAAAAACATCCACACACAGATCCTGACGATCTTGAAGGTGGAATTCTGAAGTATTATTGCTTGTAATTATTTAATGATTGATTAGATTAAATCACAGCCATTACCTTCCCAAATAATCATCCTTATCATGGTCCTCATCATAAAGCTCTATCTCCACATTCTGTCCTGGGTGATCGTACACAAATGCCTAAAACACACATAAACACCTTGGGTTGGTAAATAAAAACATGTCAGAGAAGGACAGATTCAATCACGAATTAGTCCCTTACCTCATAAACTTCGTTCCATTTAGGATTAACTGTCTCTTTGATGATTTTGGATCTGAAGAGCTGATTACCCAGCTTGATGACGCCATACGGGTCTGACTTTCCTTTTATCAGGCCACCCAGAAACTTGTCCTTCCCTACCAGGTCCTGTGCCTCCAGAAAGTGAATCCGCAGAATACCCTACAACAAAAACACACATGATATAAATATTCTGTTTATATACATGTATGTATGCATGTGTATGTGAAGTGTACAAGTGTGTCACCTTTGGCATGGGGAAGCGGAGTCTGGAAATCTGTGCATCATTTACAAGCGGAATAGTGATTTTGTTTGGCAGCACGAGAATACTGTATATGATATCCTGAATAATGCTGTCACACAGACCACTGTGAAAGACAGAGAGAATGAGAGATTAGTGATGATGTTAAATATTAGAACAAATCAGTCAAATGCATTAAATTCAATCTATCCACCCATCAGTAATTTTTTCCCCAAAAATATGTGATATTTTGAATGGCAAGACTACAAGTTCACAAGCTGTATAGACCACTTTTATTATAGTTTTTAGGTAAATTGAGCTTGATAGCTGCAGTTGTAATCTGCTTGCATTTCCACTGTGTAGAAAAAAGCAACCTGAATATTCTGATAAATAATAACTGTGTACAAAAAAGCTTGTTTTTTGGTTGAATGCCCATTCTTGGTATTTATGCTAAGATATGAAACAAACACTTTTCAATGCCTTTTTGCTTTGACTAAACACACATCTTCAGGCCCTTTTTTGCTTAAAACCATGTGAAATTAAACATTTGGGATAGTTCTCAAGGTGGCCAGGGCCCACTAGAGGGCCTCAGCAAACTTCAAAAAATAATAAAAGTTCATATTAATATTATAATTGATATATTGAATTTTTTTATTTCAACTGAAATGCTAAAAATATACAATCATCATAAACTAAAATAATATTTTTTAAACACTTCCCCTTTTTTGCCCACAGTTCCTGAAATTTCTGAAACCACAAAATAAATTGTGGTTAATTAATTCATGAACACTCCCAGTTTCTGTGAAGAAAAAGCTGGAAAGCAAGTAGCTTTGTCTTAATTGCACCCGGTATATCAGAGAAAACATATATTGGGAGGCCTTTGAATATTGTATTGAACTATGTGGGGCTTTCGAATAAAAAATGAAGAGAACCACTGGGATAAGGGGAAGAATTAGAGCACTATAATACTTCCTTTATCCTCCCCAGCAGTTCTCCATTAGCAAAGTTTTCATTTAAGTACAGCAATTTATAGTTATTTATAGTCCCTTCACCCACACTATGTTAATGAGTGTATCTATAGCATTATTTACCAATTAACATGCATTTCAGCTTGAAAATGTAACACATCAGGATTAATTTATTTATTTTTCAGAGATCAAAGAATTCAGATTGATTTAAGCACTGATGTCTAACCAGAAAAGTGCATGAAATGTGACTCTTCTGTGAGGGTGTGTGTGTGTGTGTGTGTGTGTGTGTGTGTGTGTGCGTGAGAGAGAGAGAGAGAGAGAGAGAGAGAGAGAGAGAGAAAATATAACAAAGGACAAGATCTCCCCACGCCTAAACCACAACACCAGCTCCACCCATGATATGACTATAAAAGGAGAAAAAGAGAGAGAAAGAAAGAGAGAGACTCCTCTGGGAAAACATTAAACTCTACATTTGGACACACTGATGTTAGGGGATCACAGGGCGCACTTTAAGATAAAACACACTATTAAGACCCATCATTTCCCCACCATCACAAGTGGGTGTAAACGTGGATCGTCTGATGTGGTCTGACAGGAAGAGCAGCATTTCTGAGACTGGAGTGAGCGTGTATAATGTTTGTGTGAGAGACAGTTATCTGTGCCACCTCAAAATACAAAATAGGTCATGTGACAGCACGTGTGCATTTCAAAGGCAGCCTTATCCACTCTCCAGTTTTATGAAACTGGCATAATATGATTAAATGATGTGTGATGGCTGACACGTGTATCACTCACTTTATTCCAGGGATGTCCAACATATTTGTAAGACCTGTCCAGTTTATATCCAGAAACTGAGAGACAAGCAGACACATGTAACAATATTTAATACATAAAGGTTGTATATATGCAAAATTCAAATGCTTGTGCTTGTTTCCTGTAAAATACATCCTTTATATTACACAGCAGCAACAAAGCCATTAATCAAATACAGCGCAACAGTAACTGCCTATGTTTTCGGTGGCCTTGGTTCTGGAAATATTTTTCTCTTCATATGAATTAAAAAAAAGTTCAGTAAATCATTTAAAGCCATGAACCAAACTAATAATCTCTGAGATGAATCACAAACTTTGGTTAAAGAAAAGGTATTTTAAAATAGAAGAAAAGACAAAGGAACAAGACTGTGTTCATATTTTATGAAGGATATAGAATGCCATAAGCACTGCAAATGATGTAATCTAATAACAAAATGAGAGATTAACCAAACATATTGATTTGTAGTAATTGGTTATAAGTATAATCAAATATATTAGACGTTTACGGTTCAAAAGTTTGGAGTTGTTAAGAATTTTTTTTCCAAAAAAAGAAATGAAAAATCAAAAGTCTTATGCTCACCAAGGCTACATTTATTTAATCAAAAATACAGTAAAACAGTAATATTGTAAAATATTATTACCATGTAAAATTACTGTTTTCTATTTTAACATATTTAAAAATGTAATTTATTCCTGTGATGCGCAGCTGAATTTTCAGCATCATTACTTCAGTCTCTAGTGTCACAGGATCCTTCAGAAATCATTCTAATATGCTGACTTGCTGCTCAAGAAATATTTATTCTTATTATTATTATTATCTCGTTATTGATAATGAACTTTTTATTATAATCTTGTTATTATCTTATTATGTTGAAAACAGTTGTGCTACTTAATATTTTTTGATGAATAGAAAGTTCTTTAGATCAATATTTTGGGATCAAGACATCCAGTTAACATGAACAGCTGAGAATGAGATGAATGAATGAGAATAGTTTAAGAGGAATAGATTTAGAACTTATTTGAACACAGTTTCTGCAGAGCAGGTCAGAGCAGTGTTCCGAGTCTGAGAAAAACTCTAAGTGAAGTTACAAGGGTGCGGGTTATTATTAAATAACACACATTCTCATCATTCTTTATATTGTATGATTGTCTAATTTAAGTAATGCCAGGTATGTAGCAAAAAACAACAACTAATCAGACAAAAACACAATGAAACAAAGTTCTTCTACATGTGACACAATAGTGTGTGTATATGTGGTGGTTAACGTACAGGTTTCTTGAGGAAGAACACAGACAGTGCACCAATCAGTGGCATATCTCCTAGCAATGGCTCCATGACGACCCTCAACACACCAATAAGCTACAAATACAAACAACAAACAAATAAAAGGTAAAACAGTGAGAAATGCTGGATTCAAACTTGCTTGCATGAGCACTATAGGTCAATGTGTCACAGCATATGCAGTAACTATTAGTCAAATAGTCAAATAATTCTGACTTGCATATAATGCAGATACATAATAGGCCTATGTGCAGGTGACCTGAGTTTGAATCCTGCACGGGTTATTTCCCGATACCACTACCTCTCATAATGTTTCCTGTAACATCTCCACTATCCTCTTCAGTTAAAGCCAAAAAGCTCATATAAATAATTTAAAAACTTCTGCTTGCAGACATGAGAACAGACTAACATTACATCTAATGCCTGACTATAAACTAACAAAGCAAAGAAGCTCTGTTATACAGTTCAAACTCATATCAAAGCTCCTGTGTGGTCACTCTGATTGTTATCAGGGTAACGGGGGCATACTCAAATGTAAACAACTTATGTAAGCAACACACAAACAGGCATCTGTCACACACTCTCTGAGTCTTACCTGTATGCTCTTGATTCCTGCACGGCAATAGTATTTCTTAATATCCACATCAATTTCAGTGTTTCCAACAAAACTAGACAAATACAATAACACACAAACAGACTTTCAATATCTCAAGTCCAGTAATGAGTCTCAGTGGTAAACGTTTTCTGTGTGTATTTTACCTGATCTGTAGATCCATAATAATCTGTCGTTTATCTACATTCTCTGTATAAACTTTCACTCCATCCACCCTGAGAGGCTGCAGACAGATGAAAAATAATTATATTGTGTGTATAAGAGTATGTAAATGTGTGTGCTGGTTTACTAAGTTTTAATTTGAGGACAATTGTCTCCAGAAGTGAGCTAAACCTTCCTTTGCGGTTGTCCTCAAAGGTAAAAATATCTAGAATATAATGTTTTTATTAGCATTTTTAAATGCCAAAGGTTTCCTTTTATGGTTTAGATTGATATGTTGCAATTATAAATAGCTTTATATAATACAATTTAAGTATTTGGTATGTCCTCAAAGGTAAAAACAGATCAAAAAAATTAAGTAGTGCTTATATTCATTTATAATAAATAAATATGTTATTATCATTTTATAAAATTCACTTAAATATTTTTTATGTAATTAATAAATTATATTTAAATTATTTATAGACAAAAAATAAATTAACTTTATTTATAAATGCAGTCATTTTTAATGATTTTACATGAATTTCATTTGAATACATAAAGTTGTCTTTTTGGGTTGGTTTAGGGTTTGAGTTAGTTAGGTCTATGGTATGCCCTCATTTAGATAGCTATGTAAACATGTGCATGTACCTTGTCCCCCATGTCTATCTTGGAGAAGGTGAAAGTACTAAGGTGCGCATTGGCTCCCTGCACTGCCGGTTCAATGGTCTCTCTGAAGATTTTATCTACAAACTGACAAATATATGGCCACATCTGATGTACAGTCTGTTAATAAAAGAGAAAGAGAGAGAGAGAGAGAGAGAGAGAGTTAATACTCTTGAGGAGACATTTCTGGGTTAGCATAGATTCAGATCTATTTTTATAAAACCACACCATCACACACACATACCTTGTTGAGCCACTCCACTCTCTCCACATCTGGAAAATGAACCTGAAACACAAAACAGACTGAATTTTATTTTAATGGATATTTTAAACACATTCATTAATCACCAGCTGACAGTAACATCTCTCAAAATAATTCAACAAATCAATATTTTTTACACTTCATCACAATGACACGTTGATTCTTTAAATGCAGAGCATGTAATGAAATGATGCATTGGCATAAACAGAAGAGTTAAATTTCCACTTCTCTAACTCTTAAAATGAACTAGTTTATTCTCATTACTCATCATATCCATTACTCATTACATGACCACATTATAATGACATAATGTGGCTGTTAAACTAGAATATTTTGTTACTCTGCTGAAGACCAGCAGACTAAAGGTGCTAACAGAACATGCGCTCTCAGTCTCTGTCTCTCAATCTCACTGAGAGCGAACGTTGCAATAAAACCAGAGCGTTCTCATTATGAACACTAAATCTGTCAACACTACAAACTTATCACCCTTGTGAAGTAGGATTAGAAATCAGGATCTTTTTTTAATAACAGGAAGCAAATGATTTTCATGCATGTCCAGTTAGTGGTTTTTGAGCATCTGATGCTGACACAACAACACTAAATACACTAAACAGCTAGTGACACTAAACATACAAACTACACACTAACATACGAAACAGCTAGTGCATTCCAATTCACAAACGACTGACACTTATGAATTGGCTCTGTTAATGAATCGGTCATCAGTAATAGGTTTGAATCTGTCTAAAGAGTTACTCCCTCACTGAATCAGTTGAAGTAATTCTGCACTGAACCAGTATACAGTATTTGAATAAAATATTATTATATCACAGGGACTTCTGGGAATGACCTTTGTAACAGATTTTTTTATGAAGACTGATGAAGGATGGGATGTCTGAGTTAAATCAATTTTCTGATTTTTGATGTAAATTTTATCATTTTTTTCTTCCAAAAACCATAATGCAATATTCAACCATTTACAATTTTTCACGGAACACTATAAAAAATGATAGTCATGCACATTTCATGAAAGTTGTAAATAAAATGATTACTGGAGTATGTTTTACAAGAAAGCACTATTTCATTCTTTTTTAAAAATTCAAAATTCAAGTTTTATTAATTGTGCAAAATGTGGTTTCTTTGTATTAACTGTGAAATTTATTTGGAAATTAGAAACTGGAAATTTGGCTATTACACCAAATTTTTTCCAGTACCTTACTGTATCTCACAATTAATTTACAGTTAACTTAATTAACTAACAGTTAACCAATTAACAGGTTTTTACTGTAGTCATGTTCTGTAAAAATTGCAAATGTTTTTTGCAGTGTTGAAATGAAAACTGTTACTATTTTACTCATAATTAAATGTATAGATACTCATTTGTTTCTTTTTTAATGCCATGCCAAGTCCTATAGAAATTCAATGTGGAATTCAGGTTAAATTCTGTTCAAAAATAAATTCGAATTTGAATTGTATGTTCTAGTTTTTTCTCAACATGCATTCATGTAAACTCTGGTAAGAAGAAAGGACCTATATGGAAAGATGTGGCACAAAAGCATGTGAGTGAGAGATATGCCAGAAAAACCAAATGGAAAATCCCTGACTTGTCCTTGGCTCCATTTCTTTCTCATATTTTCCTGAGGGAGAAAGCCAGCCTATGACTCAAAGCTGTGTTATTTCCTGATTATACGTGCAGAGAGCAGACAGCAGCTAAAGTTAGCCTGCTAATTCCCATGGCCTGTCAGAGAGCAGCCGACGCTTAGCTGATCCGATCTGATATTACAAACTCTGCATCTCTACATGTCTTATCTCTGTCACAAACACACATATCTCTGGCCTTCAAAGAGCTTAGAAAACATTGTTAGGGGTCAAAGTCTCATTCACAGACACACTGTGAATATATTTTTAATGTTATACTGGCTCTTTCTGCCTGTTTCTATAACATCGCACACTAGATTTGTACATTTGATCCATAAATACAGTAAAATGAGAATGTAAATGAGGCAGAAACTTCCATGCAGTAATTCCAGTTTCAATAGCACAGTTCTGACACAACACAGGCAGCTAGTCTAAGCACGTAAAGCTGATTCATGAGGACATGTTAACGCTCTGAACAAATGCAGTAATGTGTGTGTGATTTATCCGCATGGGCGTGAACGTGTGCATCTGTGTAAGATCTGATCTGTTAGGCAATGTCATTTCCTAGGCAAGCAAACAACTTTGTCATATACAAACAGAAACAAACACACAGGCACACTCATTCTGAGAGTGACTGTAGCAACCAGGAAGAACTTCATATAGATTTGACCTCATCTAACCTCTAAATGAATCAACCAGAGGTGTAGATTGTATTGTGAACTCGATGAAGGACTGACAGCTTGAGCTGCTAAATGATTTTATGAGGTATCACAGGCATGTCTGAGATGATTCAGCACGACTGGTGAACAGGTCAAAGGGCATTTGCTTTTTTTTTTCTTTAGCTGAGCAGAATGTATCAGCCAGCCAGCATGTCAGACAGTCAGTGTGTCAGACTCAAAGCAGGAAGCTGATTGGATGGTATTATTTTTGTGACTGGTGGAGCTGAAAGAGCACAAAACCGCTCTTAATGTAGGGATGCACTAATGTTATGACCAAAAAAGGCTGAAATTAACATTTTATACTATTTTGTCTGAAAACAAACAAACAAAAACATGCAATAGAAATAAAACTATTATTTATAAGTGCTAGACAAAATCATAACATTTTAAAGGGGACCTATTATGCTCCTTTTTACAAGATGTAAAATAAGTCTCTGATATTCCCAGAGTGTGTATGTATATTATTAGCTTAAAATACCCGACAGATCATTTTTTATAGCTTGTTAAAATTGCCACTTTTAGGATATGAGCCAAAACGTGCTGATTTGAGTATGATGCTTTAATGCAAATGAGCTGGTGCTCCCGGAGAAGAGGGCGGAGCTTCAAGAGCTCAAGCTCCCGCATTAGATGTGCTAACCTTTGCAAACAAACATTCCACGATTAGTACAAGCCTGTTATCTTTACAGAAAACATACTCTGTTTCAAAGTCAATCATCTGATTGTACTGTGCATAATAAATTCGCATTTATGAATTACACAGACAGGGAGCACAGCGCGATAAAAATAACAGCATAGCTGGTCTCATGGTGCATGGCATGCTATCACAAACTTTATAAGTCCCACTTCTGATTATGAGCTCAACAAACTCAAGCGATCGACTCACATTGCTTTCATATGCAACTTTTAACCACCACATTCCTATTCACGATCATTCATGAAGACAGCACCAGTGAAAACAGACAGAGACAATGGTAGCTTTAGCATCATTAGCCTTACAAAGTGCCAAGAAGCTCTTTCAGAAGGGCAATTTGGAAAAAAAAACGTGTGATACTTACTTTGTCTGGAGCTGACGTTCGAACACGAAGCGTTGGCATTGATCCCTACATGTTTTGGGGACTTTACCGATTTTTTCCGGGACATTTCCTTAGACAACGAAACTTAACCACAGTGTCCTCTCACTGGAGGGAGATGGAGGCTCCAATGTTTGTTAGTGCATCCCAAAACACAACACTTGAAAAGCCTCTTTGGCACTGACATTCTATATCTCCAGCAGCTACAGCAAGTGATCAGTAATGGCGGAGGCGGACCACAGCTTCTCACTCAGGGCTGTGTCTGTGCTTACAGGGCAGCGTCACAAATGGGCGGGACTTTTTCCCCTCGGTGACGTGAACAGAGGGAGAATCTGAAACGGCTTGTTCTGAGAGACTCTTTATGATTTTTTTAGATTATAAAAAAATGAGTGGGTGGATTTTTACCATTATAGGCTGGTTGTTTTCACACACTGCAGCCACACAACTGTGTTCAAACACCTTACAAAAGTGATTTTTGCATAATAGGTCCCCTTTAATGTAATAATAATTAGTGTTATTAAAGTGTATTAAGTGCATGCTACAAAGGTAATCTAAATGTTAAAATAGATGGAAATGAGCATGCACAATTAAATATCCAATGTCAGACCATACATATTTAAACAAATTAAAGTAATATTGGCTGACAACTAATACTTTATTGATATATCATGCATCATGAAACTAGTAAGACTTTTATCACTGAATGATTAGCAAGACAGAGCAAGATCAGTAACAAGCAATATGGGGTTGAGTAAATGATGGCAGAATTTTAATTTCTGGGTGAACTAAACCCAAGAAAAACAGCTCTATTTACTCCTTATTTGATCAATAAGAGTTTGTTTGGGTTGATGAATGGCGAAGTAAACAAGCATCTCAGCTGAGAGAGAACAGACAGGCTGACACCACACAGCAATTTACAGACAGTGATGACAGGATGACGAGATGAATGAGGCTGGCGATGGACAGATCTGCTGATATAAGTGAATTGTAGTTATTCAGTCAAAGACAAATGACGAGACAAGAGGAGAGAGACATACTGTCCTAAAGAACATGCTTCCTGAAAGAACAAGAGGATGGCTATGGGTGGAAATCAATGCAGAAGTTGAATGCTTAAACCTCTACCCCTTAATAAAAAAACTACTGGAGCTGAGCAAAGCTAGGAAAGAACCGGCCATATTCTCAGCACCTAATACAGAAGAAGAGACAACAGAAGAACTAGCTAAACAAACACACTCTCTTAAGGCCCTTGTGACTTTGATCAGACAATAAAGCAAACATACTGTAATAAATCTATCAGTCACACACACACACACACACACACACACACACACAGAGAGAGAGAGTAAAGACGTCTCTTGCATAAAAAACTGTTTTGCAACAGTCTCTTGGAGCCCTATTTTGTATTGTAGTGCACTGCAGAAGTTCTGAGGTATTTATTTAGCAAATAAGAAGTATTTGATTTTGAAGCTTAGAAATGTTATATTTTAAGTTTACGTTAGTGTAATAATCTATATTGATTCCCAGAAGCAGCATTGCCAGTTGTTCCCCAAACTAAATGCTTTTCATGGTTACTATGACTTCTAATGATATTTTTGCAACCTTTTTTTTTAACACAGACACGCACACACACACACACATACAGGCCTATGTAATATATAATCTTTATTTGAGAAAAACATTTATATTTTAGAGGCTTGACTATTTGTTTCTGAAGATTTTCAGCAGAAGGATGGTAACGCTCTCAGAAGTGGTTGACCAATTTAAGTTCAAATTCTTATTACAACCCGAATTCCGGAAATGTTGGGACGTTTTTTTTATTTGAATAAAATAGAAACTAAAAGACTTTCAAATCACAAAATAGCCAATATTTTATTCACAATAGAACATAGAGAACATAACACACACAGAAATTTTACACTTTTATCACAAATTGATTTATTTACAAATTATTTTCATAAATATTAGGGGTGGGAATCACCTGAGGCCCCACGATACGATATTATCACGATACTTATGTCACGATACAATATTATTACGATTTTAAATATATTGTGATATTCTGCGATATATTGCAATTTATTACCTTTTTCCAACTTCAAATTATGTCCCTAAAGGAAAACTTTGGCAAAATCTGTTTTAACTAAAAATAAACATTTCTCAGTTTGTTTATCTCACTTCAATTTTATTGCTGCAGTGCAAAATGGGATTGTCAAGCAGACAAACTGACCAACACTTTCTTGAAAAACATAAATGTTGTATGCACCTGG
This sequence comes from Schizothorax lantsangensis, assembly GCA_027422415.1. Classification (NCBI taxonomy): domain Eukaryota; kingdom Metazoa; phylum Chordata; class Actinopteri; order Cypriniformes; family Cyprinidae; genus Schizothorax; species Schizothorax lantsangensis. The sequence goes on from CM049845.1 coordinate 29,524,905, forward strand.
CAAACTCAATTATTTGTATTACAGTCTAGTCCACCTTAATTAAATGTAAAGAGGTATGCAGATGCACTGCTGTGCTACTACAGGTATTTTGAACAATGCAACTTGAACTTGTACAAAAAAAGTTGTGCAGACCCTACAGCAATTGGGGCATTTGAATGTAAATTACTGTTAAATTTTAAATAAATAAAGCATAGTCTTACATTAAAATAAAAATGTTACATTTAAAGGGATCATATGACGCGATTTCAAGTTTTCCTTTCTCTTTGGAGTGTTACAAGCTGATTGTGCATAGATAAGATCCCTGAAGTTGCAAAGACTAAAGTCTCAAAACCAAAGAGACATTCTTTATCAAAGTTAAGATTCTGCCACACCAACCTAAAACGGCTCATTCAAACACGCCCCCACATGTCTACATCATGATGTGGAAATATTTGCTTAATGCCGCCCAAATGTGCACGCGAGGAAAGAAGGTGTGGTTTCAGTAACCGCAGTAGTGTTGATGCAGTCATGTCAGGGAGACGCTGTGTGTTTCTAGGCGAAAGCAAAAGCACTTTATTTGGCCTTCCGTAAGTACTGTAGATGCATTTAGAATTCATTAAGATTACTTACAACAGAACAGCAACGCATTTTATGGACGACAGTTTCGTGAACCTAGGTGAGGAGGTAATTCTGACTTTGCTGTGACAATCTGGCGCTTCTGAATCAGCGACTGGATGTTTTGTTATTAGTTTAAGTATTTGCTATTGACTGCTCAAATGCAGAGTTTTGCGCGTCGTGTGTGTGTGTGAGAGAGAGAGAGAGAGAGAGAGAATGTCACATCGTCGTGTGTGTGTGTGTGCGCGTGTGTGTGAGAGCGAGAGAGAGAGAGAGGGTCACAGCGTCGTGTGTGTGTGTGTGTGTGTGTGTTCGCGCGTGTGCGAGAGGGAGACACGGTCACACAACAGCGGCTTGTGTACTGCAAATACATATGAGCATCATTACTGTGTCTGTCACACGACTCTGTTCCCCTCTCGGGCTTGAACTGATGGTAAAACTAAGGACATTATTAACTGTCTTTGCATTTATTTTGAAAGCTAAAGCTCGCGATTATGGAAAGGGGTGTTACATTTCCGACTCGTGCTTGTGGTGTTCGGCCAATCACAATGCACTGTGTCAGCTGGCCAATCAGAGCAGACTGTGCTTGTTGGAAGGAGGGACTTTGTAGAAAACAAAGCGTTTGAGAGAGGCGGGGCATAGAGGACCTACAATAATGTACAGTATTTGAAAAATAATGTGTTTTTTGAACATTAAATCATGTCAACATATTCTGTTACACCAAATACATAAAATAATGATCTTTAAAAAAAGCATCATATGACCCCTTTAAATTAAACATAACATGTACATGACATAACATTAATTAAAGTAAACAATGTGCTACAACAGGTATTCTATGCACTGCCATCTACGTCGTCTATCTTTGAATGGTGGCGTGTGAGATGAGCCCTCACGTTTGTGGTATTCTTAGAGTATTTTACTTTCATATGACACTCCTTGCAAATCCCATATGTCCAGGGGTGCACATAAGTTTTTTAGCCTGGTTCTCATAAGAGTACCTGGAGATTTGGTTTGGTCCTCACACTACACATAGTGTGACCCATTAAATATAACTCTAAAAAATAAATTAATAGTGATAATAATATCATTGGACTTTATTTAGTTTTTTTAAATAAAATAATAAACAAAATAATAAAGTGTGGTAATACTATTGTTTTAAAATAAAAAGGGAGTAATAAATAAAAATAAAATTATTTTATAGTAAACTTAAAAATAAAATGATAATATTTACTTTTATATGTGAATTTTCATCATTTTCAAACCTAAATTAGCAAGCTTTTATTTTGGCGGGTTGCCGGCAAGTAAGTTTACGCGCTCCGGGTTTAGCGCTTCCGATTGAAGAGCGTCAGTGAATGAAATGTCACGTTTTTGCATTGTGCTTTGAAAACGGCAGCGAATAGCCTAGAATTATGCTTTCAGTTCGAATAGAAATCTTACACAGATCTTATAATTGATTTGATAATTCAGCTAAATAGTACAAGAAAAGATCGATACTTGGCATCTGTGTATCAATACAGTATTGCCACGGAAAATATCGCGATACTATGCTGTATCGATTTTTTCCCCCACCCCTAATAAATATTATGGAAAATAAATGTAAATACAGCAATTGTTATGCATGTGTTATTTATATTGTATATTTTATTATACATACATATCAGCTTTTTTATGCACATTGACCGCCCTGCTCTCCCGCCAAACATCCTATATCTGTCGACCAATACTCAGAAGTGAATGAGTTACACAGAAAGGCTTGGACAAACCAAAAACCCTTGTGTGTCCTCTTCATGGTCCAGCTAATAAAACTCAAACTTCACTGGCTTTTCATTGCCATGTTTGATAATGATTCACTTGTTAGTTATTAACACATGCACAAACACAGACACAACAGGGCAGGAGCTCTGCCTTTATAATATCTGCCCTCCAGGTAAAGTGTCACTGTATCTGCTCGTCCAAACTATTGTTCAGAAACAGAACGTGGTGCACCTCATCTGATTGACAGGTCACTATGGCAACATTTCCTCAAGCAAGTGACTCACTGTGCTTTGGTGATGTCATAATGTCATAATGGCAGTTACTGTAGTAACACACCACACCCACTAAGCAGATGTTCTTTCACCATATACAGCCCTCATCTGACACAAATAAACAATGTTTCACCAGTTCCTGAGTGTGCAGTGAGTTTCATCTTTGATTAATACACTTTCATGCATGTTCACAATTAAAGTTAACTATATTAAAATCATGGGAAAACATTTTTTGTAACTTAAAATAAATGTTAAATCAATTCATATAAAAAGCTTAAACTTATTTTATTTTATTAAAGCAACATCTCATTTTTGTTTAGTTTAACAAAGTACTAAAATTTAAACTAAATAAAAACTAAAACTAAACTTAATAAATAAAAAATAACTAGGTAGACATATTTTAAAAATGTATATGTACTAATGAAAATGTAAAATTAATGTAATTTTAAATTAAAATTATAGAGAAAACAGAAAACAAAATCAAACTCAAAATATTAACAACTATATTAGTAGGCCTATATCAATGATACTAAAGTAACACTGACTCACAACCATGCAACCAATCCCAAATCAGTCAACCTGAGTTTCATGAATTACCTGTTCATGTTACTTAATATCAGCCTAAAACCGAAAGAAAGTACAATGACAGCCTGTCCTGGCCATGGCAAGTCTGTGATTTACAGCTAATGGAGTGAACACTGGAGTTTTGTGTCCCTGAATGCCGCTTTCAGCACACAGGCCTGCTAATATGCCAGAACTATGATCTCAGGTTAGACAGCAAACTCATTTGTTTAAAGTAACAGAACACCAATGTCTGTAGGCCAAAAGAAACAAACTTGACAACCTTACTTGTCCTTTGAAGATTTCCCACAAGGATTAAAATTTATGAAAAAATGACTCCGAATTCAGCCTCTGAATTAATATTTCATGTTCAGAATGTATTATCAGAGTCGCACCCACCATAGACACCTCATCTAGTATTTATATTAGTGGTCGATCAATACACATTCTTGAAAGCCTTAAAAGTCCACCTAGGACTAAGGGCACAATATATATTTTTTGTGCATTTCATGTGAATCAATGTGCCTGACATGAAAGCTTATAAATAGGAAAGAGTTGTGCAAATACTTACGCTAACGTTACTCTTTAATTACACTTCATTGTAAGAGAAGTGTGTCTTGGACTCTATGGTGGTGCTGAACAGATATATACACAATATGAACATTAAAAATCAAATGTGGATATCACTTATAAATAAAAATAATCTTAATTGGTCATAGTAAAAGTGTGTTTATATATAATAAACTATATTATTTAGTATATAATTATTGATTTGTAATGGCTGAAAAGTTTTTTTGTATCACAAATATTTTGCGTAGTGAAAAGTGAAGTGATTTGTTTTGTATTATAAATATTTTATTTTTAATGTCATTACATTTATGCAAAGTTTTACTTTTACTATGACCAATAAAGATTATTTTAATTTATAATGTCCAATAAGTGATATTCACATCATAAATATTTTTATTATTAATTTCAAAATAATATTATAATTTTTATTATTAGTTAGTGCACATTATAGTACATTTATGCAAAGTAGCAGAAAAGTGTTAATAATAAGAACATTTTGAATATAGGAAAAAAATTGTTAATGCCATAATCTGTCTCTCTCTAATGAAGACCTATCAAATACTTCAAATACAAATATTTTAGAACACCTTAAGGGTGATTTTGCGCAGATCAAAATGTTTAATGGGTGCAGTTCTGCTACTTCAGTGTCAATTTGTGGTCTTGATTAGATTTGTGACTCATTCAGGTATGTAAGCAATGACAGTGACTACACACTTTTGACAGCATCAGATTTTAATGACACACACGCAGAGCAATGACAGACCGGTTGAACAGGGCTGTGTAAGACCTATAGGTCAAGACTGAGGTCAAAGTTCCCCGTGTGAAACATTAACATACTGGAGTAACGCGATGTTCAGTGTGTAACTCACCCACGGCGGCAGCTCTGAGCTCCGGACGTTTTGACGCACCGCTCGCTCCTCTTGCTCCAGAAACGCCAGCGCCCGGTTCACCGGAGCGAATCTGCTGCCCTGGTTCCGTCTGAGCCAGAACAGCGCGGCCAGGACGATGAGGACCCAGCTGAAGCTGAACTCCAGATATCCCAGCAAGTATATGGGGAAAATCAGCAGGAATGTCTTGGCGAACTTGATTCCCATCTGCGTGGCGTCTGTCACCGAAGACTGCGGCTCCTCGTCCGGTAGCACCGGCTCCGGTGTTTTGACATCGGTGGGGCTCGGAGGAACAGAACCCGGTCCGTTCTGACTGACCGCCGGAGCGGGTTTGGGTTCCACTCCATTCACTGACGCACTCATCTCCAAAGTAACGTTACACAAATCCAAAACAAACAACAAAACTAAAACCTAAACAACTAAAGAAATATGAGAGCTTCTACAGAAACATCTCAAACGTTTACAAATCTTTGTCAGAAAACAAAACGAGCCGCGTCGCTCGGTTCCGGGCTCTTCCCAGGAGCGCAGATGATTGGATCAGCGCTGCTCCCCACCCGACCTTGCCTTGTATGGAGCGGCCGTCGACCCGTGATTTTCCGCCCTTCCCAACGAACTTTAACTCGCTCGAGTCTTCCAGCTGCTGTCCGAGCCACGTCTCGCTGTCCCGACCGTCACCGCGCGAGCTGAGGGCGGCACCACATCCTGCGAGAACACACGCGCTGAGTCTGATCTGACCAAACCCGCTGCTCAGGGTTACACAGGAAGACTCTCGCTGCAGAATGAGGGAGGCGCAACGAGCGCAGAGGCGGTCTGTTAGCGCCACCTAGTGGACACAATTGAACACACTATCTATCTATCTATCTATCTATCTATCTATCTATCTATCTATCTATCTATCTATCTATCTATCTATCGCAAAAAAAAAAAATCCAAAAGACCAAAAACTTGTATTACTCTAATTAATATTGATTAATAGAAGCGCCACATCAATCAATCAATCAATCTGAAAAATAAAATTCCAGAAAGACCAAAAACTTGCATTAATACTGTATAAAACGGTTAGTTCTATTCCTCGATTCTGATTGGTCAGCAGCTGTGTTTTATTCACGATACAGCACGGCTATGACCGCTTTACCCAAAGGTTCTGTGTATCACCGAGCAACACCCTTAGCAACCACCCTTAGCAACATAACAATCAATAATATAGCATTAAAACTGTCCCGTGTATTATGTATTTCGGCAAAATTAACTGTTTGTTATTTATTTAATGAAGTATGAGTGACCCCTGCTGGCGTTATGTTGCATCTTTCATCATTAATTTTGAGACCACGCCCTTCCCCCTGTCTAATAAATGCAAGATGTGTGTGCGCAAATCGCCCACAGTTTCAGAAGTGAGGAGGGAATATAACGGTATTTATTAGTTTTCTGTTTCAGGTATGAATCTGTAACTATGTCCATATGTCCATCAGTTTACACTGTAATAAAACTTGCAAACTCGCGCTGTGCCGCGAATCGGTCTGTTTTAAAACTAAAACGAGTGGCAGGCGCACATAGCCGTGGCAGGTCTGGTGGCAGGTCGAGTGGCAGCTGCCCCTGCCACGCAAAGATTTGACCCTTACTGACGTTTTCTCATGCTGAGAGATAAGCAGATGTAACGTTGTGTGTGTGAGGAAAATATCATGGTATTTAAAAAAATAAATGACACAGCGGATGATGAGAGCTCCTATTCTCTGTTGTTTTTATTTAAGCTCCATTAGATGAGATGAGAGGCATGTTCGGAGCTTTTTACAGTCTGTAGTTCGGAGCATTCTCTTGCCTTTTACTGTTGCTGTCAGGAACTATTTTTTAGCAGAAGGACATCATTTAACGAACTTGCTTCAAAAAAGTAACATTTCAATACATACATTTTTGGTTTTAATACTCTTTTATTGTGTGGTAGCATATGATTGGAAATTAGCTGGTGTTAATTCATTGTTCACTAGATGGCAGTGCATGTACATTGTGGTCCTTTAACAAATGTTTACAAGACACATATGTATTCTCCATAAGAATATTTGAAAATATTTTATTGACATATGAAAAGACATCGTGACATAATCAAAGTGCTTTTGTATCTTACAGGTAATGGAAGCTTCAAAAATAAATAAAGATATAATAAACACACATTGTGCATAATGTCCTCTTTCTGTCACTCTTCCCATCCCTCCCTCGCTCTCTGTCTCTCTAGATATAGACATAAAACAGGAGAGATCAGCTGATGCTGGGCAATGAATCTAGAACGCAAATTCTAGTTCACATAGATCTATATTTATGCATATCACAGTGCAGATATGATCTTATTCATATACATGATAAAATTACCTAAATGTTAGCCTAAACTATTAAATCACAAAAATGATATTGCAAAAGCTAGACAAAAACAATTTTCTGTACATAATTAACAATTATGAAAATGACAACATTAGTATCTTTAAAATGATAAACATGCTAAATAAGTCCGTTTGTGATATTCTAATACAACTTCAAAAATGTGTATCAACAAAGACAACAGCAAAGACAAGCATAAAACAACGATATGCAAAGAAACGTACATAAAAGCACAAATATGACAGGTATATTTGTGACCGCATGTTTAAAAACAAATAAATAACATGAATTTAATTGGCAACAGCAATATTTATCATATAAAATCCCCTGTTCTTTAAATTAAATTTAGTGTGCAAGTTAAAAAAACTAGCAAAATATTGAGCGACACAAAAACTGCAAAAGATATGCTTCAGGAGTCTTGCAAGTCCCTCTGTGAATGATACGCGAGTGTGTGTGTTTGCTATTTTGAGGGTGTTCAATCTACAGTTAGCAGGCTGACAGTGAGAAGGTGCTGGAAATCATGGTTGTTGTGCCTAAGCTCATGAGAATGAGCCTGTCTTTAAGATCATCAGTGTGCGTGTTTCTACATGTTGTAAGCCACATATATGGGGTCGAGCTGGTCGGCGAGGAAGCCGTCCCGCAGGTGCATGCGCTGCTTCTCTCCGCGAGAGTTGATGGGAATTACGCCCGTGTCCACAACCACCACCACGCCAACAATCAAGTAGTGTTCCTCTAGAACCACATTAGTTACCATGGGAACCAGATCTAGAGCTTCCTGCTCGGAACCGTCCAACTCCACCACCACCACTAAGAGATTCGTCCATGTGAACACCGCGCTGAAGGAAAGAGAGAGAGGAAGTTTGAACTGTACTCTATGGAAATATGTCAATACAAAATAGCCGTGCACGCTCCATTTCACACGTTTGCGCAATGCAACTACGCTAGGCATTAGCATAAACTCTTGATCTGCAGTCAGTTTTCTCTCTCAGGTCAACTACTGTATTGTCAGCAACATTATGAAGAGAAACTTGCTGAGCAAACAAGTTTATGGATGGCTACCTGAATAATAACGTATCCGGTTTAAGGGCACAGACATTTGAAGGAAACCACTGCTTCCTTGAAAACTGAGGTTTGTTACTGCCAGTAAAAATACGTGTTTATGTTGAATGTGGCTCATTTCATAATTTTTAAGTGTTAAGTCTTTGGTTATTATTATTCTCAGACTTATTATTCAGTTGTTTTGAATAATAACACTTAGTTTTGATTTGACCATACCTTTCAGCTACAAACTATTTTAATCATTTTAATCATCATAAACAAGTATTCCTACATGATTGCTTAAAATATGAAATGTTTTTGGGTTGTATTTCCAGTAAAAAAAATAAGTATATTTGATATGTATACACTACTGTTTAAAAGTTTGGGGTCTATGATACTTTTTAAAAAGAAATGAATACTTTTATTTAGTAAGGATTAATTAAAATGATTGAAAGAGATGTGACACTGAAGACTGGAGTAATGGCTGCTGAAAATTCAGCTTTACCATAAAATAAATAAATTGCATTTTAAGATATAAAACATTTATTTTAAATAGTAATAATATTTCACAATAATACTGATTTTACTGTTTGTTTGTTTTTGTAATCAAATACATGCACCCTTGGTGAAATTTTGAACGGTATCCTTTTATATATTTATATACTTTTATTGTAATATAAAATAATTATATCGGTTGACATACAGTGCCCTCCACTAATATTGGCACCCTTGATAAATATGAGCAAAGGCGGCTGTGAAAATAAATCTGCTTTTGATCTTTCACTCAAAAAATGCACAAAATTCTAACCTATCATTGAAGTAAAACAATTGAGAGTGGGGAGAAAATCTCATGACGAAATAAATGTTTTTCTCTAATGAATGTTGGCTACAATTATTGGCACCCCTAGAAATTCTTATAAGTAAAATATCTCTGAAGTATATTCCCATTCATAATCTCATTTTTTAGCACACCAGGGTGACTAGGAGCATGAAATTGTCCAGCCATGACTTTCTGTTCCACAGGATTATAAATATGAGGAACACAAAGGCCAAATTCCCTTAATCCATCCATCACAAGGAGTAAAACCAAAGAATATAGTTCTGATGTGCAGAACAAGATTGTTGAGCTTCACAAAATAGAAAGTGGCTGTAAGAAAAGAGTTAAAACATTGAAAATCCCTATTTACACCATCAGGGCAATAATAAAGAATTTCCAATCAACTAAAGATGTTAAAAATCTGCCTGGAAGAGGGACGCGTGTCTATATCGTCCTAATGCACGGTGAGGAGAGTTGGAGTGGCCAAAGACTCTCCAAGGATCACAGCTGGAGAATTGCAGAGATTAGTTTAGTCTTGTGGTCAGAAACATCCCCTACATCACCACATGTTTTTCAGGAGGGTTTCAAGAAAAATTCTCCTCGCTCATCCAAAAACAAACTCCATCATATTCAGTTATCAGACACGACTGGAACTTCAAATGGCACTGGCTTCTATGGTCAGATGAAACTGAAAAAAGAGCTTTCTGGCAGCAAACACACCAGATGGGTTTAGTACAAACAGGGATAAAAAATTACCCCATGTCCACGGTCAAATATACTGCTGGATCTTGTGTGACAGAGGTCCTGAACATCTTGTTCAGATGCATGGCATCATGGATTCTATCAAATACCAACAGATAAAAAATCTAAACCTGACTGCCTGTTAGAAATCTTATAATGGGCCGTGTTTGGATCTTCCACCAGGACAACAATCCAATACAAAAATCAAAATAAACACAAAAATGGGTCACTGAGCACAAAATTAATCTTTTGCCATGGCTGTCCCTGTCCTCTGACCTGAACCCTACAGAAAATGAGTGAGGTGAACTGAAGAGAAGAAGTACTAACATGAAGCTGTGAATCTGAAGGATCTGGAGAGATTCTGTATGAAGATAATAGTCTCTGATCTCTTATCAGGTGTTCTCCAAACTCATCAGGCATTATAGGAGAAAACTCTGAGCTGTTATCTTGGGAAAAGGACATTGCAATAATTGGGTGCCAATAATTGTGGCCAACATGAACTAGAGAAAGCATATATTTCACAATGAGATTTCCCCCCCACTTTCAATTGTTTTACTTCAGTGATAGGTTGGAATTTTGTGAATTTTTTGAATGAAAGATAAAAAGAATAAACAATGCAGATTTATTTTCACAGCTGCCTTTGCTCATATTTACCAAGGGTGCCAATATTAGTGGAGGGCACTGTAGCTCCCACCACTAATTAGTGTGAATATGTGGCTGTGGCTGTGTGTGTGTGTGTGTGTGTGTGTGTGCGCTCACCACTCTGTGATATTCCGGTGTGCCCTGATGATGGACGTTTCAATGTCAACGGGATGGTATTTCATACCTCTCAGCTCCATGACTTCATCTAACGCTCCCACCACATAAAGAGCATCGTGCCTTTCTGAACACACACAAGTGAAACAACTCATGAAACAACTCAATGCAAATCAAATATCTTTGTGACAAAAAGCACAGTATACACTGAACACACACCTCCACTTGCATCAGTGAGGTCAGTCCTGCGCAGGAACCCCAGGTATCCGGTTCTGGCCCACACAGTCTGAGTGTCTCCAAAGCTCAACCTGACTCCGAAATGATCCGAACGCACATTTTCCTCTCCGAACACAGTGAAGTACCCACTGGCATTCTGTGGACTATGGACCCAGATCTGCACTCATTTCAAAATAGAAACACAAGTGAGATGCTTGGTTATAAGATATTTTTTGATCTATAGATGAGAGAGTGCATTTGGTCTAACCTCCCCTAAATGAGAGTCTCCGATTGGTCCCTTTGTCTCTGGGTTAGCGATGATGATGCGTACACCAGGTAAAATCTGTTAAAAAATGAAGAAAAAAAAAATGAATGGCTTACATTTAATTTAAGAAAACGAATAAAGAAACTTTTAATTGTCTTACTTACCTTCCCAGATTCCATGAGAGGTAGACTGTGTGGAGATCCTCTTTCAACCAGTCTCACCCTGCAAACACACACAGACACACTTCAGAAATGGCAAACCAGAAATAAATCATACAAAAACACATGAATATTTAGAAATATATTATATAGTATTAAACATTTTGAAAATATTTAATATTAATATAAAATATGTATTTAATATTTCATATTTACTTTCAACTGAGGCTGACAACTAAGGGCCTTAGTAAAGTTTCAGGCACTATTTTGTACCCAATTTGTAGATTTTTGATTGGTAGTGTATCTGTTCTAATTCTAAGAATGGAAATAATTAAATACCTAATATGTGACCCTGGACCACAAAACCAGTCTCAAGTCGCTGGGGTATATTTGTAGCAATAGCCAACAATACATTGTATGGGTCAGAATTATTGATTTTTCTTTTATGCCAAAAATCATTAGGATATTAAGTAAAGATCATGTTCCATGAAGATATTTTGTAAATTTCCTAATGTAAATATATCAAAACTTAATTTTTGATTAGTAATATGCATTGCTAAGGACTTCATTTGGACAATTTTAAAGGTGATTTTCTCAATATTTAGATTTTTTTGCACCCTCAGATTCCAGATTTTTAAATAATTGTATCTCAGCCAAATATTGCCCTCTCATAACAATGGAAAGCTTATTTATTCAGCTTTCAGATGATGTATTAATCTCAATTTCGAAAAATTGACCCTTATGACTGGTTTTGTGGTCCAGGGTGAAATTGTGTGTGTCTTGCCTGTCATGTCTCAGTGCTCTCATGTCCACATAGACAGTCGTAGGATCCGGTCCTGATGTTCCCTGCACAAACATAAAAATCACCTTCTATAAAAGGCAGTTCAGTTTACTCAAATTTACTTTGCATCATGCTCATCTGGTGGACAGTTACTATTAAGGTGACTTGCATTAACAGTGAACAAAAATGTACAAATGTATAGTGCATGGAGAGGATTCAATCAATCAGCAGAACTGGGAAGGTAGAGGAACTATAGTATAGCCTAGTGTGCGATATTGACAAAAAAACAACCACAACAATATTTTCTGGTATATTTCGACTATGATAATTAAATTTTGCAGAGTTTTTTTTGTGCTGTTACCTTATCTCAAATATTCTATTTTTATACTCTGTGCAGTGGTTAGTTCACAGTAGTGACAGAAATTCACCTTTTGATTAGGGGGCAATATTTGCCTATTAAATTAGATTTTCTGGTGCATTTTTACCTTCATAAGGGCAATTAGATGTATGCATCATGTTTATGTCAAATTCTTAGAATTAATAAATTAAATTAGAATAATAAGACAACAGAACCTGTTACCAATCAAATGAAAGTAGCATCAACAAAGCACATCTTTGCACTGCAGAATTGGCATCGGAAGTGTCATTTAGATATATTTACACTGCAATTACAATTGAATAAATAATGCTATGAGATTTATGTTTCTAAAATAATATTTTGAATATTGAAATATGAAATAATAACTTAAAAATAAAAAGACACTTAAAATATGAAACTAAATATTCAGGAAAAACAGCATGCTTGCTTGTCCAACTGCATTTGAACAGGCCACACCGCGCAGTAAAAGTGTGCACTCTAAAGGCATGTTTTTGTTTGTTATATATTTCCACATAACATAACTATGGTCAAAACAGCTTATGCCAAACAGGTTAAACTGTTGGTATCCATCATTCGGAAGAAAGAAAACCCCTGTTCCAGTGTAGCTGTGAGATATTTGTTTGTATAATAATATGTAATGGCTAAATATATTTAAATTTACACAACAATGAAAATAATAAACAGTGCTGGTGCTCACTTTTTATTAGCCACCCTGAAACTAACCAGAAATGTGAATGCAACATGACTGATCCTTTGTATCATTTATGACTGAATCTGGAGATATACATGCTTTCATTTCTCTCTCTCACACACACACACACACACACACACACACACTCACACACACACACACACACACACACACACATCAGCTATGTGGATAATTTGGAGTCATTTCAGGTGAGGTTAACACTCTGTCGATAAGTCAGCTCGTAAAAATGAGTAGTCATGCACACAGGACGATAGTTAGTGAATTTCCTCCCACATCTAAATATATGATTGTAGTAACTGAGCTATGAAATGATGAGGATCAGTTAAAAGTTCAGTCATACCTGCTCAGCAAGCTTCCCCAACCTATGAGGCTACATGAGGAGAGGAGAGGAAGATGTGATGTATAAATATTAAAAAAGTAAATTAAAAAACTGAAAAGAAAACAAAATAATAATAATAATAAACTAAAATAGAAGGTTGAATGAGTTACATGACTAGTAAAAGGAAAAAAACGGAACACTGGAGATGCAATTAGATTATGAAATCAGATATGAGTCACTTTCTGGCCAATACTGACCTGTAGGCAGATGGCGAGGTTGACCCTGCAGCCGAAGGCAGTGCTGACGGCACGCGGGTGCAGCCCCACATCCTTAAAGAGCTTACAGAAGGACTGCGTCAGAGCAACACGAGGCCTCTCTTCCGCCACAACCACACACGAGCGCACACGGGCCAGATCCATCCCACGGGCCTGAGAGAGACACACAAAAATACAGTGGTGAAATACAAAGCAGTTTATTTCAAGTTAAGAAAATGTTGTTTAACGAGATGCAGATTAAAATTCTGTGTGTGTGCGTACCTTTAGAGAATCAGTGAGAGAGCTGAGAGATCTTGTGCAGAGCTCCATCACAGAGTACGAGCAGAACGTGTCTCGGACTTTAAACTGACTGACGGACTGCAGCCACAAAGCAGGATTCACCTCTAGATCCATTGGAGAGATCAGAACAGACTGCTGCCCTGCATACACGCTACACACACACACAAATAAACAACATTAACATTTGTGTTTGCTTCTGTGTGTGCATCGCAGGTGAGTGCACAGGTGGTCCGTACCTGCAGAGACACCACAAGACGAAGCCAAGGCTGCAGTACGGGTCGAGACACACGGCCACCTCACGAGAGGGATACAACTCACACTGCAGTTTAACAGAGCGACACAGGGCACTGGTTGCATTGTGAGACATCTTTGGAGAAAGAGAGAAAAACAGAAATGATTGTTTTTTAAAAAAAATTCATCGCAATTTTAATTAAAAAAGGTTATGAATAATAATAATAATAATAACAATAATCTGTAGTCCATACATAAAAACATTAGTAACAATTATGAGGAGTCAAACCTTCACTCCAGCGAGCATTCCTGTAGTGGACACACTGAAGTCCAGATACGCCAATGAGTCTGGGTCACATGGCTTATACAGCAGGGCACAACGCCTCTTTGGCAAGTCATCTAATAAATACACACGCACATTTGATGAGCATCTGACAGGCACAACTCTGAACAAAGATGTCATTTCCCTCACAGACTCACCTGTTTCCAGGACAGGAGGCCATGATTTAAAGTCCACAGCCACTGACGCATCTCTGGACTTCAGAAGTTTAGAGATTGCTTGGGTGGTCATAACACACACTGAACGACTCACCTGCACACACCAGCATGTTTATTCATTAAAAACTGTAATGTTTTAGTATCCATATGTATTGTCTCATTCTGTAATGCACCACATTTACAATAATTGATATTTGATTTAACCCTGACATGGAACATTTTATTGCATCTTTAGACAAAATGTTTTTAAAAAACCTAAAAACAAAAGGTCTGCATATATGTTTTTGTTGAGGATCCTACTTGATACATCTGGCTTATAATATAGGAGAATATGAAGCTTAAACTCGAGGAGGAAAAATTCACCTAAATTTTATTCAGAGGCCAAAACTGAGCAAAAAAAAATGCTATTTGGTATATTCATATAGTCAAAAAATAAGATGAAATTCTGATGGCTTGTAATGTAGATCGGGGAGATCTTTATAACAGTATAGCAAACTGTTTTAGTAAGATATTTTTATGGTTAGTTTTTTTATCAAAGCCGTGTAGTTTTAATTGTGGTGGACAAAACATAATGTAATGCAAAACAATGATGATACTTTCATCCACTGTTCATCTTGAAATATTACTAATGATATAAAAATGTATTCTTACATTTACTTTCTAAAAATCAATGAAGATTCAACAGCAAAAAAACATGTACCATGACCTGAAGGGCATTTTTAGAATTATACTAAAAGGCCTTTTACTTGCTAAAAAAGTATAAACTATTAATGTAGAAGATCATGTTCAACAGGTTCTTCAGCAAAGTTTGGATCACTTTGATAATTTAGAGGCCATAAATTTGAGTATTACATATGATTAACTAAGGTTAACTATTAGGTACTTCTCTGATAATTTAATTCATGTAACTGTAGGTGTGGTGGAGATATTTTGAGGGTGTGTGTGTGTGTGTGTCCTCACCTCTAGGATCATTTTAACTGTAGGTAGTGTAGTTGGGATGTTCTGAGGGTGAGGTGGTCGTACAGTTATAGGAATACAGCCTGCATACAGACAGCCATAAAAGGCGGCGATCAGATCTAAACCTGTAACAAAAACAAACACAAACATGAAATCTTTGTAAAACAGAATTACATTTATACAGTGACAAAAGGTGGAATTCAGTGCACATTTATGCATTCTCATTTGTGATGCATTTAATTGTAATGTGACATGTTTAAATTAATGTTTTATTAAGCAAATGTGATGTGATGAGATTTAATTGGAGTGGGCGGCTCTTATGTGAATTACAGAACAGGACTGACTGCTGTAGCTGGTCTGACTTAATGAAATGCTACAATTAGCACCACAGAAAAACAATTACAGATGGGATTTCTATCCTGCACCAGAACTCAGCATATTGCTGATGTGAAGTATATTAACTAGTGCTCTGACAACAAAAATTGTGATTGTTTATTTACAGCTTAATTTGGCAGAAATGAAGGCAGAGATGTAGTACTGCAGACTGCAGATTTATTGGTAAACTTTAAAATCTATTTAGTGCCTTTGTCTTTAAATTATCTTCATTTGGAAGCTTTTCTCAGCAAACATTGAAATGCAATTATTTGCAAATAATTTGATAAATTAGTTTGCACATCATGCAATTAAAATTAAGTTAAAGCAAAATATGCATGTGTGTGTGCTTACCTGGTGGATAAACTAATGCTACATGGTCTCCGTCTCGTAGCTGTCCTCTTTCATACAGCAAAGTGGCGATTTTCTCTGCTCTCTTGTGAAGCTGTAGACAGGTCAGAGAGCTTCCTATTGCCCCCTGAAAAACAGAAACACATTTATAAAATCACAATGACACACCTGAATTCATAGAAGTCAGAAATGCTCCTTATTTTTGATAATTTTATTAACACTCACAGCTGAAGGGAACTGAGGAAAGTAATATATGTGTTACCCGTGAGTTAATGAGTGTGTAAAGTATGTGGTCAGGCGTTGTCTGAGCTCTCCACTGCAGCACCTCCGACAGAAACAGGAACTAGAATTCACATAAGAGAAAGAATCATCAGTCAGAGCGAAAAAGACACAAACACACTCATAATACCTATACAAGTTTTCCTTGAGGGGGTCAGTTTAATTTGTGTTTCATAGATATACTTTGTGATTTCATTCCAATTTTTGGCTCTTCCCAACTCTTCCAATCTCCAAAAAACAACAGATGTCCTACAGCTGTATGATTTGGGGGGGAAAACCTAATTGCATATTTTACACTAAAACTTGCAATTGTTATTTAAAATGCTTTTTTTAAGAGCTCCAGGTTTGTTGTGTTTTTTGTAGGGCTGCACAATTATTATTATTAAATAAAAACATTTAACAAAATAAGAAATACTACTATTGCAAAAACACTATTTCATTATAACAAAACAAGTATTTAAGTGAAATAACAATGATAATTGCAATCTTCTCATTTCTAAACACTTCTTATTCGAAATCTGGTAAAATGGTTTGTGAGTGTTGCATTCCTAAATGCACATTATAAACGACTCAAACGCACAACACATGTAGAGATGGAGTTCGTGTGAAGCATCGTTTACTGTGAACTGAGCCCCACAAAGACACTAAAAACACTGAATCATGAGCTGCTCACATATAAATGAACACAGTGCCACGCTTCACTCCAAAACACGAAACACTTATTATTCATTCAATTAAATTCCAGCCTTTCATTTCACAATATTGGTCTTGTTGTGATCAGTCGTTCAGCACTCCTAATCTCTGAATTTACCTGCTCATTGTCCTCCATGTGACTCAGATCTCGTCCGCTGGCCTGAGCCATTCGCTTTCCTGCAACGAGATTCCCCACCATCACAGAGGCAGGACCCACCTCTGCAAAAAAAAAAAAAAAACACGCAATATTTATTTACTCTGTGTTTTCTATGTAACAAACACAATGCTCTATAACACACACAAAGGCTTGTGTACCAGGTTGTTTCTGTCTGGGTTTGGGCAGGTTGGTGATGCAGGAGTGAGGGCACATGAGGATGCTGCAGGGGTGTAGAGCCCCCTCCAGGAACAGCTGTTTGGTCTCAGACAGGTGGATTCCACCCAGAGGGGTTTTGGGGAGGGTGTTGGCAGGAACCAATGCCAGACAGTACACTCCCACCTGATGAATCCCATCTATAGCCTAAACACACACA
Organism: Schizothorax lantsangensis; assembly: GCA_027422415.1. Taxonomy (NCBI): domain Eukaryota; kingdom Metazoa; phylum Chordata; class Actinopteri; order Cypriniformes; family Cyprinidae; genus Schizothorax; species Schizothorax lantsangensis. The sequence goes on from CM049845.1 coordinate 29,542,561, forward strand.
CAGGTTTGGACAGAGAATTCTTTATTGTTATTTTAATTCATTATTAAGAACCTTAATCATATAATTGATACACTGAAAAGACCAAAGGTGCGACTTTAAAGCATTCAGTAACTAAACACAACTGAAGCCAAACTTGGAGATTCACTTGAAATAAATATATTTCAAAAATTTACACTAATGTTCTAAGGTTGAGGTAAGATTTTTTTAGATTTTAATCATAATATTTTTATATCATAAATATCTTATGTTAACCAAGGCTGTATTTGTTTTACCAAAAATACAGTAAAATTATGAATTTACTATTATAAATTCATTATTACAGTTTTTGTATTATTACAAAAATTAACACCTGTTTTCTATTTGAATACATTTTAAAGATGTAATTTATTCCTGTGATGGTAAGGCACACATCATATGATCCTTCAGAAATTATTCTAATATACATATTTGGTAGTCTAATATGCATATCAAATTTTTTATTTTTTATTATCTATGTTGAAAAGAACAGTGCTGCTTAATATTTTTGTGGAAACCATGAAGATTTGATGATTAGAAAGTTCAAAAGAACAGCATTTCTTTACTTTCACATTTGATCAATTTAATGCATCCTTCCTGAATAAAAGTGTGAACTTCTTTAAAATATAATTGTACTGACCCTAAAACATTTGAACAGGAGTGTACATTTAAATACTAAAATATATTTTGTACAATAACAAAACTAGAATCCATGAATGCTAATTATTAAATAATTACTTTTTAAAGTCATTTATTTCATTCAGATGTTCACCATCACAATTATAGAACACAAAAATATCTCTAATTTTAAACCTATAATTTTATTTTGTAGAAAGAATATGGCCAGACCCAGCATGATGCAATAAATAAGCCAAGAATTTTTTTGTCCTTATGAGTGATGCCACAACAAGTGACCTGTTGCCGCTCACTTGGTTTCTATTTTTGTCATGTCGTGGTGGGTTGCCACACCCACAGTGAAATCTCATTGGTGCAAATCTTCACCTACATAACTATACATTAAATATTAAATACGATCTGCTTGGCTATGAATTTGTTGCTTAGTGCAGCACTTTTGCTTTCAGCAAGGACAGAAAAATGCAAACTTTGAGCCTGGTTATGTGTGTGTGTACCTGCAACACTCGGCTCATCCACTGGTAACACTCTTCTTCAGTTGAATCTGGTCTCTGTTCTGCTACCAGCACAATCCTCTCATCATACAACACATTCACTGAGAACACCACCGTCCTATACAGAGCGAGCACAAAGATTACTCTTTAAAACAAGATTCTTTCTAGAGTAGCATTCTGGTCTTACTTTTAATACATACCTTCCTCTATAGATGAACTTCATGGGCTCCACAGCAAGCGCTGTAGCGATGATATCATCAGCGTTGTGTTTCCGACCCCCGACCTGCATCAGTCCTTCCAGTGTACCAGAGATGAAGATCATCCCACCCGGACCCACAAACCCCAGCAGACCTGACCTCACAAATACACAATCGCTGACCAATCCACCGTCACACGCCACTGGACACACCTGCACCACAGAGACACAAACAAATTCCCTGACCGACAGGACACACACTAAATAGCAGGATACACACACTTTCTACTTCAAATGCACCATCATTTAATCATACAATTGTTGACAGCTTGAACCAGCTAATTACTATAAATGACCAGCTTGGACCAGAATCATTTGAATACAATGGATAAAAGTAGAAAGCAGGTAAAACCAGCTAAAAAAATTCACTAAAGTGGTTTTTACTTTACTACAGTAAAACAAAGATGTTTTACACTGCTGTTCAAAAGTTTGGGGTTGGTAAGATTTTCTAATGTTTTTGAAAAAAAGTCTCTTGCTCACCCAAACTGCAAAGTTTATTTGTAAAAACAAAATTTATTTGTAAAAATAAATAAGTATATATTTTTGTATTTAGAATATGTATAATACAGTAAAACAGCAATATTGGGAAATATTATTACACTTAATTTTTTTTTTGCTATTTTAATAGATTTTAAAAATATATTTAAGAACATTGAACATATTTTAAAATTGCTCAAGATGTTGAAACTGTTGAAAACTTAATATTTATGTGCAAACCCTGAAACATTATTTTTTTATACATTTATTCCTTTGAGGAATAGAAACTTCAAAAGAAACACATTCATTTGAAACAGAATCCTTTTGTAACATTGTAAAAGTCTTTACTGTCACTTTTGATCATTTTAATATGTCCTTGTTGAATAAAAGCATTCATTTAATAAAAAAACAAACAAACTTTTAAACAGCAGTGAATCTTAATGAAATTAGGTGTATATACCGTATATAATGTATTTTCACACCTCAAATGTGTTCTTGCTCATTCCTGTAAGCCCATAATATGACGTTCCCGTGGCAACAGACGACACGCAGATCTCTCCAATCTCATCGGTTTTACACAGTTGAGGAACTCCCTCCAGTTTAACAACACACACCATTGCTGAGAGAGAAGGAGAAAAGTCAGTTTTACGAGAACCATAAAGTCATTTGATGAGGTCTGTGGTCACATGAGGAAAACAGCGCTGAACTGCTCTAGGCTGCTTTACGAGGTAGATGTTGGACCTGAAACAAAATGCTTTGGGGATGTTCATTCGTTCATGTTCTCGTAATCGATGTACCTCCTGGCATGGCCGTGCCCACATCCTGTAGGGTGAGGATGGACAGCTTCTCTCCTGTGTCCACTCTGATGACCCCGTGACTCAGATTCGTCATACTTAGGACCCCTCGGCCTGCTGGCTTAGAGCTGCCCTCCTGAGGCCTGACAGAAAACACATGCATACAAATAAATGAAAGAATAAACATGTCCATATGTGTTGCCAGAATATTATGTTACCATAGACACGATATTTTCCAGATTTCATAAACAATTTGGAATTGTGTGGTTTGGCTTCCTGGAGCTGCAAAAGCTCTGACAAAAGAGGTTTGATCGGCTGGTGCAAATATTACTTGGCATTCTCACAGTCCTTAATAAAAGTTTGTGCAAGTTATATCATTATGTAGTTTCTACCACCAAATCCTTGCATCTGCACCCACAAAAATCCCATTGAATGTGTCACCAAAAGAACACGAAACATAAAAGCATAAAACATGAGGAGCTTTGTAGTATTTTATTAAGTTTTGTTAAATAGTTTGGGGTCGGTAAGATTTTAAAATATTTTTTGAAAGAAGTCTCTTGTGTGCCACCAATGCTTCATTTATTTGAAAAATATTGTGAAATATTATAGCAACTTAAAAGAACTGTTTTCTACTTGAATATATTTAAAAATTTGATTTATTCCTGTGATGCAAAGCTGAATTTTCAGCAGCCATTACTCCAGTCTTCAATGTCACATGATCCTTCAGAAATCATTCTAAAATGCTGATTTTTGGGTGCTCAAGAAACATTTCTTATTATCATTAATGTTTGAATGGTTGCGCTGCTTAATATGTTTTTGTGAAAACTGTAATAAATGTTTTTCAGGATTCTTCAATGGATAGAAAGTTCAAAATAATAAAATTTTTGTGATATAGTAAACACATTTGTTACATAACATTTATGGTCACTTTTGATTAATTTAATGCACCATTTCTAAATAAAAGCATTTGACATCACTTTCTCAAAACAGTAAGCTCTATTCTGATTGGTTGGCTTTACACAATTTCTGGGAGTACTGCCTTTACAAATCACATTTACGAATCTACTATAATGAATGCTTCTGAGAAAAAAAAAACATATCAACTAGATTTGCAAAAGTTTGTCTTGTAAGAGATATTCAATAGTTTCGTTTGAGAAATTTGAGACGTCACACTTTATATATTCCATTTTGCACTTTGGGTAGTATCTGATTTCAGATTTATCAGCCTACAAATGGCACATATAAAAGTAAAGAGTGATTGGTAACTTTACACGTCGGTCAGGCGGCCTTTTTTTGTTTATTTGGGCAATTCTTGGCCACGTGAACCAGACTTTATAGCGATTTAGTGCAATATCTGTCTGATAACACTATTTAAACTTAGACCACACACAAACACAATTAAATGTATTTTAATGATTTATTAAGAACCAAGCAGTTTTCACTACGTGATGTTAAAATCTGAGTCAGATGTATTTCTTAATAGTTTTGTGTGTCTTTGTGCATGAATGTGCGTAGGCCTGGTTATGTTGTTTGTAATGTGCGACCACAAAAGACAGAACCTCCCATTTTAATGAGTTTAAACTGAAAACAGATTCCTGAGCACAAGAATGACATGTGCACATGTGTGCCTCCTGGGCTAAGAGAGTGTGAGTGTATTTATACCTCTTCACAGCTACAGTTAGTGCCTCGGGGGAGCCAGCACACGGGCATATGACCTCTGACCTCAAGCCCATGCTCTGAAACACATTCAAGAATGCGTCGCAGGAGGATATCGACCCTGTAAATGAACGACAGAGAATTTACATAGGGGCTTGATTCCCAAAGTAACACTCACAGGCTTTGATTCATCATTAACACACTCACAGGGGTTAGATCCATCAGCGATCAGCAGCATTCGCAGTGAGCTCATGTTGGTGTCACTCTGGTCTTTGCAGGCCATCAGAGCCCAGTGTAGATCCCTACTCTTCACACACGCCACCTTAGCTGCACACACATGGAAAGAGACTGATTACTGAACAGAATGTGTAACACTATGTGTGTTCTTGTTCTATGTGTGTTCTGATTAGAGTGATAGGTGAACTTTGAACACGTTGGAGATGGGTACACCATCCAAAATGCCAGGAGACCAAAAGTGTGTGTTTCTATGTGTGTTTACCTTTGTACTGGCAAACTTTCTGGATCCAGGACAGAGGATTCACCTTCATAAGTGCATATGGAACACTGACCACATGTAACATATTCAACACACTCTACAGAGAGAGAAAAAGAAGAGAAATCATGTGTTCAAAAAAGACAGGCTACAGAAAAATCGGATAAATGACAACATACAGTAAATGAACTCATTTATATTACCGTTTGAACACTGTGCCAAAGGCCGATGCCTTTCTTAAAGTCCAACACATTGACCATAGTCTCAGCTGAAACACAAACAAACACAAACCACTTAGAAATAAAGCCATATTGTTTTGGAACATGTTTTTTTTTCATTTCGGCTAAATGATACCTTTAAGAATCTGAAGTGTGATATTTTGATATCTTACCCTCACTGTATCCGCAGGTATGTGTAAGTGTTTGGCAGTTTGTGAGCATCGCCATCCTTGTTACAGTTATTCCCAACACACTCCCATCCTTACAGGTCTTATACTGTCAATCAACCACAAAACACGGCCACTCTCATTATAAATGCAATGAGATCAGTGTATTGCCAAAGAACTACAATACAAGCTCCCTTGCATACTAAGAAGCCTTAAAATCTGCCATATAAATACAAATTTAAGTATTTAATTAAGTAAATATATTTTTATATATACACTATTGTTTGTTTGGGGTTGGTGGATTTTTTGAAAGAAGTCTCTTTTTCTCACCAAGGCTGCAAAAATACAGTAAAAACACTGATACTGTAAAATATTTTTACTATTTGAAATAACTAACCACTATGTTAATATATTTTCAAAATGCAATATATTCATGTGATGGCAAAGCTGAATTATTAGTACCCATTACTCCAGTCTTTATTACTCAGTCAGATGACTCTTCAGAAATCATTCTAAAATGCTGATTTTTTTGCTCATGAAACATTTCTTAGTATTATCAGTGATGTAAACAGTTTGATACATCTGATACATTTTTTAGAATTATTTCATGAATAGAAGGTTCAAAAGAAAAGCATTTATTGAGATAGAAATCTTTTGTAATATAATAAATGTGTTTACTGTCACTTTTGATCAATTTAATGTGTCCTTGCTGAATAAAAGTACTCACTTAAACAAAAAACAACAACAAAAAAAACTACTTCTGAACAGTAGTCAATTAAAAAAATATATATTATCATTAATTAATATTATAATTAAGTAAATTATGATATATTCAAGAAAAATCTAAATGAATTTGCCACACAATCAAATGGTCTGTTACCTCTATGTATGCTGTGTCATTGTTAGCATCTTTAATGAGAGGAAACCATTCTCGTGGGGGTTTAGATAAATGTTTGGAGTCAGTCAGCACCCAGAGCAACTTTGGCCAGCCTGAATTCACACACACACACACACACACACACACACATACATGCATATAAAAACTGGATAAAACCACACATACTGTATATGTTTAACACACAACAATGTTCCTTTATGACGACTCATTTGCAGGTGGTTTTAACAAACATTGTGAAGTCTCTGACCTTTAAACTGCATGACATCACCACTAGCACTCTTGAGAAGACCTTTATGACATGCATCACTTGTTAATGCCACAGCAACTCCACAGCTACCCAACAGGAAACCAATTTGTTGACTCCCAGCATCCTTTGAGGAGAGAGCAGAAGGGTACACCTCAGGCAAATTTGTTCTTATAAAATTGTTTGTAAATCTGTAAAAGTTTGGTGAACTTTTCTTTTAATAATGACTAATTACACAATCTTTGCAGTCCTGCCTAAGCTGATGTACTATTGCTGGAATTTTTTTGCAGTAGAAATTACCTTCTTTGTAAGTGGTACTTCAATCGGGACAGGAACAACTTCAGCCAAAAGACAGCCATAAAACGCCACCATGAACGCTGCTGGGTCATTATTGGGGTAAACCAATGCTACCTACAGTAATATATACACATAGTCTTCATTCTTCATCATTTTTTGAATATAGTGTGTATATATATATATTTGATTTCTGTCTTTATAATAAAGTTATGCTTACCGTTCAAAAGTTTTGGGTCAGTAAGATTTTTTAAATGATTCTGAAATGTATTTTCTGCTTACCAAGGATGCATTTATTAAAAATACAGTAAAACTGTGAAATATTATTACAATTTAAAATAAATTTTCTCTATTTGAATACATTTTAAAGCTTAATTTTCACATGTCACATGATCCTTGGAGCTCAAGAAACATTTCTTATTATTATCAATATTGAAAACAGTTGTGTCGCTTAATATCTTTGTGGAAACAATTTTTTTTTAGTTATTTGATGAATAGACACTGCCACTTTTTGATCAATTTAATGCATCCTAGCTGAATAAAAGTTTTTTTTTTTTACTGACCCCACACTTTTGCATTTTAGAAATATACAATTTATCCACTCTCTTACCCTGTCTCCAGGGTGAATGATTGGCTCTTGTCTGGACCCCAGTTTGTGGAGAAGGTTATAGGCCAACTTCAAACTCTTGGACCAGAGCTTACCTACAAACACAGAAGCAAAGAGATGTAAATATGCACCCTAAACAAAGACAATAAAATCCAATGAATGGCTATGAATATATATGCATGTGTAGTGTACCATATGTAAGTGTGTATGGCTGTTTGGCATTGCTGTGCGTAGTGGTCAGACAGGGAGCTTTGGGTGCAATGGCTCCCCAGCGCAGAAGGGCTGCTTCCAGGGAGGTGGGGCAGTTCTCGAGTCCGTTGAGCTCTTCTCCTTGTATGGGGGTTGACTCCGCCCCCTCTGGGCATGGCAGAGAAGGATCAGGCTGTTGCACTGCACATGTCAAGAGAAGGTTAGCAATGCATTTGCATGTTGATGAGACCCATGTTCTATATCATGAGGATTCATAGTACGTGAATTTCAAGGAATAGTTTACCTAAAAATTCTTCTTTCATTAAATTCTGCCATCATTTACTCACTCTGACATCATAGATGCGAAAAAAACACAACACAAGGGTGAGTAAATGATGACAGGATTTGGATTTTTGGTTGAACTATCCCTTTAAGCACCTCGATCTCAGCAAAAATAGCTAGATCAAATTAACTTGTTCTGTGCAGGGTGTGGAGCGTTTAATATGAGAGTAATGAATTTCAAGACCTTTGACCTGTCATTAACTGTGAAAGTGTAAGAAGTGTTTCTGTGAACTTGTGCAGGGTATTATATTCATTGACTTTTACAGTTACAGTATATTCATCTTTGAAATCAAGCAAGGAGACACAAAAAGAGGGGAAAACATTTTAACCTTCCAGAAGTTCTTCAAAATCCTCCACAAAGAATTCTCTCAGGGGTCTTCTCTTGGGTCGCTTCAGGGTGTTAACTAGCTGCTGGATCTTCGCCGACACACGGCTACTGACAGGCACACCTACACACGTATATATGCAATTATACTACAAATACAAATTCTCACAATGGTAAAAACAGGAAAATACATTTTAATTGAATAGTATTTTTTTTGTCATTTTAAAATAATTGAATTCCATGGACACTGAATAGCTTCCAAACATAATAGATGGCAAACTTGATCATTTTAGAATAAACGCACATTTAAAAACAAAAACCTCTGCACACACACTCACCATCTCCTGTCTCCATCAGCTCAGCATTGCCATATTTGGGTGGGGGCCTGGTTATCATGGCGACCTGTGGGCGTTGAACAGAGATGGGGGCGGGGTCTGGCATGTAGCTGGTGATGTCAGGTGGGGCCGATAGACTGTCTGCAGTACACAAACAAACAGGTTAACTCATCAGTATAGTAACATTTACCCAAATAAATGTGAAGATTCATTATCAGTTATTAGGAATGAGATGCAAAAGCGCATGCAGGTAAAATGAAATTGTATACATATCAAACAGTGCTGTGGAGGTAAACCTTTTAACTAGAAGCAAATGCCATTATTGACATTGATATATAATATGTTGATAAAATACACAAGTGGACCCAAATGCAAATAGAGACAGTGAAATTAAACCTTGTGTGCTTTCATCTTAAAGGGACAGTTCAAACAGAAACAAAAATTCTGACATCATTCACTCAAACCTCATGTAATTCCAAACCTGTATGTCTTTCTTTCTCCTGTGGAACACAAATGAAGATATTCTGAAGAATGCTGGAAACCAAACAACACACTGGAGCCTATTGACTTCCATTGTATGGACAAACCAAAAAACGTGTTCCACACCAGAAAGAAAGTCGAATAGTTTTGGAACAATCTGAGAGTGAGTAAATGATGACAGCATTTTCATTTTCGGGTGAACTATCCCTTTTAATGTCAAACAAGTCTTTAGCCCAAAAAAACATGAAACACTGACCCTCTGAATCCAAAGACGACCAAGGGCGATCTGATTGGTAGTCACTGGAGTGCCTGCCAACTATTCCATTCTCAGCAGAAACGCCCATTTCTCTTAAGCCCCACCTTTTTAGAGACAGATGAGACATCGGACCAACTGAGGGGTAAAATGGAAAGAGAGAATCAGAAAGCTAACCTATAGCATCCATATTAGCAGTAAATTCTCAAGTATATAACTCTTTTTACTATGCAAGAAGTTGATTGGCTGGTTTGAGTTAAGCATGGAATATGGAATATTCCAGTTCATTTGCTGGAATAAGATGAACAATATAAGCTAATTGGCTGAAATTAGTTGGGCAAATAGAACTGATTGGCTGAATTGAGTTGAGCACAAACATCTGATTTGCTAAATTTAGTTGAGCATGAGAAGCCAATTGGCTGAAGTGAGATGATCTTGATTAGGGAAAGAAGTTTAAGAGAGGCCCTTATCAGGTGCCCAAAAAAGTCTTCTTTCATATGAAGCGAGTCATGCGTGAGAAGCTAACTGGCTGAAATAGGTTGGGAAAATAGAAATGAAAGGCTGAAGAGAGCTGGACACGAGGAGCTGATTGGCTGACAAAGTGAGTGCAAGGATCTGATTGGCTGAGGTTTGTTAAGTATGAGAAAGTGATTTGCTAAAATTAGATGATCTTGATAAGGGAGGTTTAAAAAAGGCCCAAAGAACTTATTTCATATGAAGTGAATTAAGCATGAGAGGTTTGTTTGTCCTATGCTTACAGTAATATTGAAAGCAAAATCTGAGTTGACTGACGGTGACCTAAAGACTAATTTATAACATGACTGATTCTCAATATCTGTTTTTATTCGCTGCCTTGTGAATATTTGCACGCATTCTTACTGGCGTATGAGTGCATGTTGGTCTCTGCGAGTCGGGCTGCATTAGCAGAGCTGTTGCTGTGCGACGATGATGTTGATGATGTTGAAGGTGAGCCATGGAGAGCTCTGCTGATCCAGGAGTCCACACTGACACCTCCTGCCCTCCCCAGAGACCCTTCAGCATCAGAGCCGGAGGACGAGTCTGCAGAGACAGAGAGAACATTCACACACACACACACACACGCTCTTACTCACTGGCTCTTGCACACAAACACATGCTCACACACACACACTCACACACACCTGGAGGTGTGTACGTGTCCATGGAGGTTTGACCGATGAGTGACTGCCGCTTGGATGGCAACAGCACAGCCATCTTTCTCTCACTGTGCCGCTCCAGCGCAGCCTGAACAGCTTCTGAGTGAACATCTGAAAGAAAGAGAGAGTTTTTATACATGCATAAAGAGTGCAAAAGCTTCTTATGTTTATGTATGTGTGTGTGTGTAGAATAAAGTTCAGTAGAGTTGCTCTTTTTCTAGCCTGTTCAGAGGTTTGTTTAGGAAGAGTGTTTATTCAGTGGTTTGCTACATTTTACAGTGGGGGAAAAATTATTTGATCCCCTGCTGATTTTGTACGTTTGTCCACTGACAAAGAAATTATCAGTCTATAATTTTAATGGTAGGTTTATTTGAACAGTGAGAGACAGAATAACAACAAAAAATCCAGAAAAACGCATTTCAAAAAAGTTATAAATTGATTTGCAATTTAATGAGTGAAATAAGTATTTGACCCCTTCACAAAACATGACTTAGTACTTGGTAGCAAAACACTTGTGGGCAATCACAGAGGTCAGACGTTTCTTATAGTTGGCCACCAGGTTTGCACACATCTCAGGAGGGATTTTGTCCCACTCCTCTTTGCAGATCCTCTCCAAGTCATTAAGATTTCGAGGCTGACGCTTGGCAACTCAAACCTTCAGCTCCCTCCACAGGTTTTATATGGGATTAAGGCAGTGGTTTTCAAAGTGTGGGGCGCGGGGCCATCAGCAGAAAAATAAAACAGTAAACATCCAAAGGACGTAACTTAGAATGGGAGATGGATCGGTTTGTGAAAGGGAAGAGAAAAGCCATAGATGAAGTCGCACAGACCCAGGCAGGTGCTGGTCATTCAAAAGCTAAATGCAGAAAATATGATGAATATCTTGCTCTCGGCTTCACTCACCGTATCTACCTGTCCCCTTAGCAGAAACCCCCCCCACAAAGCATAAGGGGCTTTTGCACCGCGTAGTTCTAGGAACTTAGTTCTAGGAACTGGCCAGCAGGGTAGTTCCTAGAGAACCAATTTCTCCCTCGGGCCGTTTTCCTGGTTGCATTCGCACCGGCAGCAGGAACTCTGAAGCAGCTGACAGCGATGTCTTTTTGCGTGGCATTAACAAATGTCAACAACCGCTGAATGGAGGACACTGTGATCAGAGCTATTTTTGCTGTGTGTTGTGGGTTTCGTGATAACGGAGATGGAATGTAAATGCATTCACGCGATTTTTTAATTTACGCGATTGCAAGAGCAAAAAGTTGGGCTAAGAGACTAAAATTTTATGACAACTTGCAGTGTTACATATCATCGAAGCTGACTGCAGACAACAGGTAAATGCCGTTATCGCTGTTTTCCATGTTCGTGGAGTAAATATGTTTACATGGCTTTTTAAAAATGCCGGGTAGCCAGTGTTTCGCGTGCGTTTGGCCAATCAGCGTACATTTACGTCACTGATAGTTCCTATAGAACTGTTTTAGACACTACTCTGAAGTAGGAGCTAATTTAGTTCCTCCAAACGGAGTTCCTAGAACTAAAACCGTTCCTAGTTCCTGCGGTGCGAACACGCCAAAAAGTGGGTAGTTCCACAATTAGTTCAGGTACTATGAAAAGGTTCCCCCGGTGCAAAAGGCCCTTTAATGTTTCCACCTCCATGTTTGATGGTGGGGATGGTGTTCTTGGGGTCATAGGCAGCATTCCTCCTCCTCCTCCAAACACGGCGAGTTGAGTTGATGCCAAAGAGCTCGATTTTGGTCCCATCTGACCACAACACTTTCACCCAGTTCTCCTCTGAATCATTGGCAAACTTCAAACGGGCCTGTACATGTGCTTTCTTGAGCAGAGGGACCTTGCGGGTACTGCAGGATTTCAGTCCTTCACGGAGTAGTGTGTTACCAATTGTTTTATTGGTGACAGCTGCCTTGAGATCATTGACAAGATCCTCCCGTGTAGTTCTTGGCTGATTCCTCACGGTTCTCATGATCATTGAAACTCCACGAGGTGAGATCTTGCATGGAGCCCCAGACCGAGGGAGATTGATAGTTATTTTGTGTTTCTTCCATTTGCGAATAATTGCACCAACTGTTGTCACCTTCTCACCAAGCTGCTTGGCGATGGTCTTGTAGCCCATTCCAGCCTTGTGTAGGGCTACAATCTTGCCCCTGACATCCTTGGACAGCTCTTTGGTCTTGGCCATGGTGGAGAGTTTGGAATTTGATTGATTGATTGCTTCTGTGGACAGGTGTCTTTTCTACCCTTTAAGAGAGTGCATTTTTTTCTAACCTTATTAAATGTATGTGTAATCTTTTATGTTGAATTCCTACATTTCACCAGTAAATAAATATTTAAAAAATGAATGAAATTAATTAATTTACCATTAAAACTGTATATGCAGATGTAAATTGCATGAATAGTTATGATACTAATGTTTTAAATATAAAATTTTGAATACAGAAATATGAAATGATGAAAATAAAAATAAAAACACCAATATGTGGTGGCAAGTCAGTGGGCCATTCATTCAACCGATTTGTTCAAATTAGGGGTTGACCAGTTATCGGCACTGATATTAAGCATTTTTATGGTTATCGGAATCAGTAATTTTCAAAACCGATTTGCCGATAAAATAATAGGGCTCTAGACTCATTCTTCCCACTGGTCACACTTGTGCGATTAACTTTCTCAGTTGTTTTTTTTTATACATTTGATTAATCAATGCATGCTGATGAACATTTATCATAGTTTATAGTTATATGGTAATGAAAGTGTTCAACATTCAACCTGTTCTTTTTCATCAGTATTATTTGTGATTTAAATTTTGTGAACAGGAGTTCCTTTTTTCGTGTGCTTTCACTTTCAAATTCACGATCTTGGTGTCACGCTTTACAAGAAAAGATAATTGTCTGTTTTGCTTATATCTATACATCTTTCACTTTTTAAGACTAAAACAAAAGATGGATTCATTGTTATTCTTAATTAAAAAGCACAACAACTATAAAACTGTAAGTTACAATGACAAACTAGCTTACATAACATTAACAAAAACGAATAAGACGAGGCATGGCATAGGACACATCACATGCTGTATTATATACCGACTAATAAATTACAGAATGCTTAGCAAACACTGAGGAATCAAATAATAATAATATTAAAAAAATAAGGAAAGCCTCCATTGTGTAACGTGAGATAAACAGCAAAGATAACAAGCTTTTCAAAACGAAAACAAAAAGAAAAGTAAAACTAAACTGGCTGTCGCTGACAGGACTTGCATGTTTTCTCTACAAGAATACCAACATGTTCACCTTCTCTGGTTTAAGAAGCGGTCTTTTACTTTAGTTTGAAAACCAAATCCTCAGTTGTGCTCCTTCCACTGCGCGCACCTTCGCGCTCGTGCTGACGCGGCGAGTGAAAGCACAATGGGCGCACGCCGCTTCTGCGCTGCCTCTGCTCGCGTGCGGTGTGAAACGGGCGTAAACCAGGCTCTACTGAAGGGCTCGCGCTGAAAGCGCCTCACTTCACGTGATCAGTGAAATCTTTCTCCTGCTACAATGTGCTGCAGCTGGCAGCGCACGCGCTTTGGAGCAGCGCAGACCATGCACTCGCACAAGTGCGACCATGTCAAATTTTTACTCGCATACTCTCAAAAAATGGTCGCAGTCTAGAGCCCTGAATAATTAAAAAGCATTTAAAAGACAGTTTTTGTCAAAGCCCTTGTTATTCTTAATTTTGAAATTAATTTTCATTTTCACACCAGACATATATATCAGTTATCGGTCTACTTGATTTGTAATAATTGGTATCGGCCCCTGAAAAACACATAGGTAGTGTATAGTACAAATAACGGGTTCATTCAGGAATGAAGCAAGTGACTGCGCTTATGAGTGAGTAATTGGATAATTAATTTCACCATTTCGTTTAAAAATGTGGATTCATTCAATAACGAAACACTATTGTGTTCTGTTGTGGATTTGTCTGGCGAAACAGAGCAAGAACAGACAATGCTGACATCTTGCTCATTGAACTGTTGCATAAAATCTTTATCATATTTCAAAATGTGATGATATTCGGAAATAAATATATCAAATGTTATAAACATAAAAACGAGAAATTTGTGTGTGTGTAAATTTGTGCCCTTTATCTCACCTGAGCGGTAACGTTCATCCCTTGTGCCAGTGGACCGTCGACGTTGGTAGCGGGAGGATGAGGAAGACGATGAAGATGGTGTGACAGGGATGCAGCGCTCTGCCCCTACAGCAAACACAGTGGGACAAATGTAATCTTAACACAATAAAAACTGTATGCTGCTTGGTAAAATATGGTGTGTGTGTGTGTGTGTGTGTGTGTGTTACCTGTTGTGTGAGGTAGGTAAGCTTGTAAAAGTTTGGATCTTTTCTTCTCGTAGCCCTTCTGGGTGATATCACCTGAAATAAAAAAAGCAAACTAAACCAAACCAAACCAAACTCCCATCATTGCCACTTTTCATCAGACAGTGGCCAGTAAATGCCCTCCAAGACGCATTCAAGTTGGATAGTCATCCAGTCACTCAAAACACTTCAGTAGATGGCTTTTAAACATATAACATACAAGACTTTTATGTCATGCATGTAAACTTTACTCCTACCAAGCATAACTATGTCACTGTAGAGATGTTTAGAAACCCCGCAATTGACACATGAGGAGCATTTATGAATGAGACACATAGATAGAGCAACTAACGCATGAGTTAAGAGGGTGTTTAAAAGAAAATGTCACTGCCCTGCACTAATTAGCATCAGAATTCACAGAAGTGAATTAATTTATTTTTGCATCGAAATAAAACTGAAATCACAATATAGCTTAGTGCGATTATAAACTTCAGCTTGATGGTTTAACATCTGAAAATTAAGAAATTAAAACAGCCATAAACAATAATTTAGCAATTTTAGATGTACTGTTAAATAAAATTATTTTTATTGTTGTTATTATTAATATTATTATTATATTTTTTATTAAATACTTGATTTTCAATTTACAGTGTAATATTATAAGCAATATTATTAGTACTATTAGTAATATTTATTTTTTATACTTTCATCAACAACAACAACAACCATTATTATTAAATCACAAACTTTTGGCCAAATTTTGCAGCAATCCAAACAAGGACAACAAACCTGGAGCTTTTTTAAATAATTAAAAATAAACACATAGCAATTACATTTTCCCCCAGATTATACAACCACTTAAACTATGCAGACCCGTATACGGGTCCAAAAATAATAATAATTATGCTTCATTTGCATAGCCTTCCTTATATGGTATTAGCCCATATATGGTCTCATTTGAAAGCTTAGACTCTCTTCTTTACAATGAATACCATAACTTTTGGTTTTATGATATTTTATGATGGTTTTATGATGACATTAAGCTTAGAAAAGTATTCGTCCCACACACGAATTTTCGCCTAACGATTGCGAAAATTTTTGTGTATTTTTATATTTTTCACAATACAGTCAAGTCATATATCACAAGAAAGCTCTCATTCTCGGGAATCTGACTTTATAGATTATTTCATTGTGTGAAAATCACAGATCGAATTATCTTCAATAGAATCGCGATGTCATATTTCTCACCTTTTCAGAAACTTTGTTTTTGTCATTTTGATACTCGTACTACTGCTTCAGTCAGCCACAAACAGCCACAAACTCTATATTTTCTTCTAGATTAGGAGCTCTTCTTTCAAACGAGACCATTTTCACATTTCTGCATGCTCCCAAAGCTGAGAAATCGTTGTGTGTTCCAGACGCGCACCAGAGATGCGCTCTTAGCAAAACAGGCGCTCTTCAAAACATAAGCGCACTAGTGAAGCGGCTCTGATAGTCTACAACTCTGCGCTTCTCAGCGCTGTCTAATAGGTGTGATTAGCTGTCCGTCTCTGGCCGCAGCCAGTCAGAGCTGTGAAACTTGACACCTCTGGGTTAGGAGTGGGGAGGGAGCGCGCTGATGAGAGAGCGTCTCCGGTTGAGCGCTAAGCAGGGTTGCAAAATTCCGGGAATTTTCAAGACTGGAAACTTTCCATGGGAATTAACGGGAATATATGGGAATTAATGGGAATATATGGGAATTAACGGGAATTAACTGGAAATAAGCAAAATTGCAGGATCTGGGAACTTAAATGTAGTTGAGAACAAAATCTTGCAGCATAATCTTGGTTAAAACAACCAGATTTAATGCAATTTTAGTTTAATTTCTACCCAACACATGCACACTGCACACTGCAGGGCTATTGAGGCCACACCCCCTACATGCACTGTGCTTTCCTCCATAACGTGATTTAATCATTTCTTAAATCCTGCACACAAAATATCAAAAGGTCCATCTTGGCAAGTATTCATGTAAATTACATGAATATTACAAAAAAAATTGTAATTCCTTGTGCTGCGTCTAATATACTGTGCAACTAAATTAGGCTATGCCATTGTAAAAACAAATACACTGACTGAACAAACATTTAGGTGAGATAATAATAAAACAAAAGTCTAAAAATGACCCTCCCCCCACACACAATCCCCTCTAGTCACCTAAGAGGGGGATTCCCCTCCATTTTCTCTGAAGCTGCATTTGCTGTATTTGACAACATCTAAATATATTTGATCTATGGGATTCAAGTTTAACTAGTAAATACCAAAAAGTGTTTATACAGTAGCTAGACAATTTGTGAGGTATTTGCCAGCTAGCTCAAGCTGTGATGCTCTTTCTGCAAGCCAATTTCTGTTATCATACAGAAGTACAGTACAGGTCAAAAGTTTGGACATAACTATTTTTAATGTTTTTAAAGATTGCATAACTTTGCTCATCAAGCCTTCATTTATTTGATCAAAAATACAGAAAAAAATATATTGTGTAATATTGCCAGTATTACAATTTAAAATAATGGTTTTCTGTTTTAATATACTTTAAAATATAATGTAGTTGTGTGATGCAAAGCTGAATTTTGAACATCATTACTCCAGTCTTCAGTGTCACATGATTCTTCAGAAATCATTCTAATATGCTGATTTATTATCAATTTTGGAAACAGTTGTGCTGCTTAATATTTTTTTTTTAATTACCTGTGATTCTTTTTTTTGGACTCTTTGATGAATAAAGAGTAAAAAAACAACAAAAAAACACATTTATTTAAAATAGAAATCCTCTTAACAATACACTAGCATTCAAAAGTTTGGGGTCAGTATCTTTTCTCCTTTTTTGAAATAAATTTATACTTTTACTCAACAAGGATGTGTTAAACTAATAAAAAGTAGTATCAAAGACTTATATTTTTAGAAAATATTAATATTTTGAATAAACACTATTCATAAGTTTTTATTCATCAATACATTTACATTTATGCATTTAGCAGACGCTTTTATCCAAAGCGACTTACATTGCATTCAAGTTACAGTTTTTTACATTTGATCAGCTCTTATAAATCAATATCAATAAATCTTATCAATAAATCTTGAAAAAAGCATCACAGATTCCCCCCCAAAAAAATCCCAAAATATAATTTTTAAAATTTGTATTAGTTTGCATGCATGTGAGCCTATGATCAAACAAAGTGTTTATATTTATGTTGGTATATGATACAGTTTTATAAATTTCCCCAAATTTCCAATTAATTCCCATAAATTCCCAAATATTCCCGTAAATTCCCATAAATTCCTGGTAAGTTTCAAACTTGGAATATTTCCAAAGTTCCCCAGACGAAGTTCCCATGGAAATTTCCCGGAAATTTTCCGCCCCTTTGCAACCCTAGCGGTGAGGCGCTGAGGCCTCTTAGGAAATGTAGTCTTTGGACTGTTCTGAAGACGGGAAAGCCACTGTGGAAGGCTAACACATCGGCGTCACGGATAAAGCAATCTTTGGATATAAAAATATTAGTTATAGATGATGAAGAGCGATCAGCCGCACCGTGGAGAGGAGAGGATGTGCGTCTGGTGAGCCTATTTGAGCGCTTTTTCCTATTTTTTTTAATAAAATCTTTATTGTGAGACATGGCTACATAGCTAACGGTCTGATAAACACTATTGATACAAAACTACAGTACAGTACAGTATACAGTAAATATACATGGATTATTACAGTGCAGTGTGGATGAAGAGATATTTGTTTGTTTTGGCGTTCTGACGATTAGAGACCAGACACAGACGCACAGACAGCACGGGCAGCACAGAGGGGCTATTAGCTTGTGTCCAGGAGGCAGCAGATGACGGATGCAGGGCACAGGTAAAGAGGTGAGCTGATGCTCCAAACAGTATACCAATACAGAATGCACATAAATTAAATGATATAAAGCTGGAGGATGTGGATTCTATTTTAGATTGTGATATATAGATATATTAGATATATTTTATAATTTATAAAGTCTTGTGTCTCCTGAAAGAATAAAACTGATAATATAAAACAAAATATGAAATTTGGTCCAATTCGTTTATGCAATTTTGTATTTTACTATTTAGAAAAACATAAAAATCACACATAATTCAATCAATAATCAAGAAAAGTGCTTATGGCACATAGCAAAATAGGATTCTGGGTGTAATTTGTTTTATATAGCCTGCTTTTGCAAAGGAAGCTCAAAATGACACTTGTAGATGCAAAATAGGATAATTTCACTCGTTTCATTTATGATGCAGTAACTCCTGTTTGGAAGCTGTTATTTGAAAAAAAAAAAATTCTGGTACATTTTGGCATCTAGTGGCATCAAACTAAGTAAGTTGCAGGGAGCAGGCCCTAATAGAACCTGAATTACAGATAAAAAAAAATAAAAAATTGTACAAAAAGTCTAAAAGCGCCTATGTTTTTTTTAGTGTTTATTGTAATATTTGAAACACAATGTTATTTATAAAAAATTACACCCATATGTTATAGTTCAAAGGGTTTTCTTTACAATGAAACCGTTTTTTTAATTTCCTCCATTGTATGTGTGTAGGGTAAACATTTGAATTTGAGTGTGCAAATTTAGGCGAAAATTCCAAAAAACATCCCTGAGCGAGACATATTTAGGTGACCAAGTGTAAATGAAAAGTCACATAGCAATCTGAAAAATAAAAAAAAATCTTAATAACACTGCATTATAATGTAATCTCTGAAAATAACGGTCACCAAAAATATTTTTTTCAAACACACAGAATACACAGCGGAAAACAGAATTACTTATAGGATGCTGCTCAAATTAATATTTTAAATCGTTCCCAAATCTTTTCCTAAATGATTCAGTATTGAGCTAGTGTGGCTGACGGATTCTAGTAAACAAACACAAGTCTAAACACGCTGCATGCCTACATCCCAAAATAATATCACAAATGATATCCATGGCAACGTAGGTGTGGTGGCCCCCTCAGAGACCCGCAGGAAATGAAGACATGGAGGCCCTTTTCTCATGAGACACCCTCTCCATTATGAACAACAGAGGGAGAAAAAAAACTGAACTTTAAATACATTTCTGCATTCAACATAAAAAGAAGATTTGATTGTACACACATGCACAGACCTGGAGGGGAAAACCAGAAACCACGTCATAAACTGGGTTATTAGGTCAATCTGCACTGAGCTTTACATAACATACGTGCACATTCAAAGACAACTTAACATATTCATATCCCAAAACCTGAGCAAACACACACGCACAAAATCAAATCAAAGCCAAGATAACACATGCACGTCCTTGAGAGCTTATGGACACATACACACACCAAACACAAGCTCAATGGCCACTTTATTAGATATGGCTGCTTGTCAAAATAAACAGCCAAGCATGTGGCTGTGAACCCCATTTAGAAAGCATGCAGATATCATCGCAATGCTTTAGTGGCATTCAGACTATCGGCTCATTAGAATTGGCACGTTATGGCATGTGATCTGAGCAAATGAGCGTGGGAGGATTGTTGATGCAAGGTTTCTCAGAAACAGTCGACCCTGTGGGATTTACATGCTTGAGTTCACGGACAACGCTGTGTGAATTCAGCCAGATCTGTGAGAGAAAACACCTTGTTAAACAGAGCTCAAGGAGCTGGCAGTACAGTTCTCTTTACTGTTGTGGAAAAAAGGGGGGTTTTTGAAATGCACTACAGGTCAAAGCTCAAGCAATAAAGGTGAATGCAAGAAGAGCTTTTAAATGACACTGAATCAATAAAACTGGCCAATAAAGATTTGTCTAAAACTCCTTAAGTCATAAAGAGAAAATGGCTGAACAAAGTTTGGAGTAAGTGATTTTTTTAAAGAAATGAACTTACTCAGAAATGATGCATTAAGTTGATCAAAAGTGACAGTAAAAACATTTATAATGTTTCAAAAGGTAAATAATTGGTGTTTTTTTTTTTTTACTTTCTAAAAAATATATACATTGCGGTTCAAAAGTTTGGGATCAGTAAGATGGAATCTTCTGCTCATCAAGGCTGTATTTATTTGATCAAAAATACAGATAAAGCAGTAATATTGTGAAATATTATTGCAATTTCTAATATTGGTTTCCTATTTTAATATACTGTAAAATATGATTTATTTCTGTGATGCAGTGCTGAATTTTCATCAGCCATTACTCCAGTCTTCAGTGTCACATGATCCTTCAGAAATCATTCTAATATGCTTTATCAGAAACTGTTGTGCTGTTTAATATTTTTTTTGGAACCTGTGATAATTTTTTCTTTTATTCTTTAATGAATAAAAAGTTAAAAAGAACAGCATTTATTCAAAGTAGAAATCTTTTCTAACAACATAAGTATTTACTATCACTTTTTATCATTTAACACATCCTTGCTGAATAAAAGTATTAATTTAATAATAAAAAAGAAAAAAATTAACTGACCCCAAACCTTTGAAAAGTAGTGTATATTGTAACACAAAATTTCTATTTTGAATAAACATTGTTCCTTTTTACTTTTTATTCATTAAATCCTGAAAAGTAATCACATGACTTAAAAAATATTAAGCAGCACAACTTTTTCCAACATTGATTATAAATCAGCATATTAGAATAATTTCTGAAGGATCATGTGACACTGATGACTGGAGTAATGATGCTGAAAATTCAGCTTTGCTTCACAGGAATAAATTATATTTTAAAGTATATTAAAATAGAAAACTGTTATTTTAAATTGCAATAATATTTTAAAAAATTAAAGTTTTTTCTGTATTTTTGAAGATACAGCCTTGATGAGCATAAGAAACGTCTTTAAAAAAACATAAAAAAATCACACTGATCCCAAGCGGCAGTGTACATCATGGTTTCTACAACTTTTTTCAACATTAATAATAATAATAAATGTTTCTTTAGCAACAAATCAGCATATCAGAATGATTTCTGAAGGATCATGTGACACTGAAGACTGGAGTAGTGATGCTGATAATTCAACTTTACCACCACAGGAATTAATTGCATTTTAAAATATTAAAATAGAAAACAGTTATTTTAATTGCAAAGTTATTTCACATTTTTTTGTGAAACTTTTGATATTTTCTTAGCTCAATGTGTGACATTTTGACATCTCTTCTTACTCTCTATATTCAAAAAGAACTATTCATTCACAAATCCATATCACTCCTCCTCTCTTGAACTCCCATCAACACTGCTAGAGAACCAAAGCACAAACTTCACGCACAAACATCACACTTGACATGGATTTTCATTTTGCCCCAAGGAATGCTCCCAGCATCTTGCTTGATCCAGGTTATATTCAACATCTAGGTTGTTTGGGAAGCTAGAGGGGGTTCTACCCAGCAGAAGGACCTCAGACAAGCTTGTAAAATCTGGTATAGGCCCACAGTCAAACTTGCTGACCTGCTGTTCCATCAGAGAGCTCAGCTTACTGGCCTGCAGCAATGATCATGACAAGAAGGCATGATAACATCAGTATAATAGTCATTTATGATTCTCTGAAACACAGGCCACATTGTTCAGACCTTCACTGAAGGTGTGAGAGTCATCTGACCTGAAACTGAAGCTGATTATTGATGGTTGATTGTGCAGATTGCTTCCTTTTAGACTTATATCACTGTAGTAATGATAACAGAAGAACTACAGAGAATAAAAGTATCTGGGTTGTGTAACAAAATGATTAAATTGAGTGTAACTGGAAAAAATGATTTAATCACTCTAAAAAAAAATCAGTAATACAACATGAAATTATGCATGAAGACCCGAGTAGGCTATCTGCAATCATATCATTTTGATAAAAACTATTACATTTACTATTATTTTAATTATTTAAAATCTGAACGAAGCCCAAATCCATCCTTTTTCGGAATCCCTTAATTCATGTAAAAGCATGATATTTCTGTCAGACAGAAGATGACCACTGAACTTCAGTATCTGGCTGATGTTCTGCAGGTTTCCCGTTTGGAGATGTAAGAAGACTAGCAGGTGAGTGCTTAACCAACCAATCTAATACCAACACCATCATAAACAGCATAATAAAACTGTATGTAGGTCACGTCTTACACAAACACACACACTCTGCTCTAAGATAGCCTGCAGCTTCAGATGAATGCAAAAGCATGGAAATTAGGAGAGAACAGAATTCTTCAGAAAAAGAGCATAACATTCCCTCTATAAAACAACAATATTTACGATTACATCAACTATATAAAACGCCCATGAATAATTCTACTAATAAAAGAGAAATGGCTGATAGTAAGCTGTATATGTGTATACTGTATATGTGTGTGTGTGTGTGTGTGTGTGTGTGTGAGAGAGAGAGAGAGAGAGAGAGAGAGAGAGAGAGAGAGAGAGAGAGAGAGAGAATGAATAAAAATAGCATCATGACAGGCTTTTGGACAGCTGCAGTTGTGGAAAGAGTAACTTCCCATGACAACCCCCCAATAAACATTCACACACATTAAGCATTAATGTTATTAAAGGTTATGCATATAACTGTTCACTTAATAAACATTATGAGGTTAAATATTACAAATGCACACCCGGAGAACCCATTTACATATATAACACAAAATATTTTTTGTTGGCAAGTGCCCAGAGGACCATAGGAAAGAACAGTAAAAAAAAATAATAATAATAATCCCTAGCATTTATATTTTTTTTCCCACCCTTTTAGCTGTTTGAATGCAGACTTGAATGTCCGAGAACCTGAAACAAGGTTTCCCAACTGTTTTTTTTTACAAGGATTTATTAATTATTAAAACATAAAATATTACATTTAATTAATAAATAATTTAAAAATAAAAACAATCAAAATAAAACTAAAAAAATTAAGTGTTATTTGTTTACCTGTATATTATGTGACCATTATCCAACATCATAGAACCGTGAACATGCAAATGGCACGGTTCAATTATTGAAATATAAACTTAAAATCTCTTAAGATTTTAAGTTTAACTTAAAAAAATAAAAAATAAAAAATAAAAGAGTACTTCAAGTAAATATTTCAGGTCAAAGGGTGACAAAAAAAAAAAAAAATTCTGTAAAATATAATGGAGAACACAAAAAACTGCCTAAATAAGAAACATCTCTTCTGAAGATAAATGAAAAGCAGCTTTGCAGCTAAACAGACCTGCTTCACACTGAACAGTCCATCTGCTACACCGGCCATAGAAACTAGAGTACAAACTCTGTTTACTGACAGCTTAACATTCACAGAGTCTCTGCAAACTATAACACACATTCAAGTTCATGGCCAAAGCCTTTCTCACCAAAATGACTTCGAGAGTTGAGAGCGCAATTACTGAATCAGGCAGCGAAAAACATATTCAAAACATAACACTACATCTCAGAACAACGTTAAATTGCAAACACAAACATTGCAACAGTGCCAAACAAAGACAAGTCGAGCTGACAAATCTTGTTTTAGGCTTCAAACTGCCTTGGGCTGAACAACACAGAATGACTCTGTTTATAATACATGTAGAGAGTTGGTTATGAAAGCAGATATGAGGGTGAAGGGCTTACTAATAGTTCACTCAAGGTGAATATGACTCCTGGAGATAGTGGATCTTTCCTTAACAGAATAATTTTGCCATTATTTACTCACCATCATGTACAACCCCAAATCAGAAAAAGTTGGGACAGTATGGAAAACGCAAATAAAAAAAGAAAGTAGTGATTTCTAAATTTACTTTGACTTGTATTTCATTGCAGACAATATGAACACAAAATATTTCATGTTTTGTCTGGTCAACTTCATGTCATTTGTAAATATACATCCTTTCCTGTCATTCAGACCTGCAACACATTCCAAAAAAAGTTGGGACAGGAGCAATTTAGGGCTAGTAATGAGGTAAATTGGTTAAATAATGATGTGATTTGAAACAGTTGATGTCAACAGGTGATTGTAATTATGATTTGGTACAAAAGCAGCATCCAAGAAAGGTCTAGTCCTTTAGGAGCAAAGATGGGCCGAGGATCGCCAGTTTGCCAACAAATACGTGAGAAAATTATTGAAATGTTTAAAAACAATGTTCCTCAATGAAAGATAGGAAGAGATTTGGATATTTCACCTTCAACAGTGCATAACATAATTAAAAGATTCAAGGAATCTGGAGGAATTTCAGTGCGCAAAGGACAAGGGCGCAAGCCTAAGCTGAACAACCGTGATCTCCGATCCCTCAGGCGGCACTGCATCAAGAATCGTCATTCATCTATAAGCGATATCACCACATGGGCTCAGGACTACTTTGGCAAACCTTTGTCAAGTACCACAATACGTAGTTACATCCACAAATGCCAGTTAAAACTGTACTGTGCCAAAAGGAAGCCCTATGTTAACAGTGTCCAGAAGCGCCGTCGACTTCTCTGGGCTCGGAGGCATCTGGGATGGACCATCACACAGTGGAAACGTGTACTGTGGTCAGATGAATCAGTATTTCAGGTATTTTTTGGGAGGAATGGACGCCGTGTGCTCCGGACCAAAGAAGAAAAGGATCATCCAGACTGTTACCAGCAACAAGTCCAAAAGCCAGGGTCTGTCATGGTATGGGGTTGTGTCAGTGCCCTTGGCAAAGGTAACTTGCACTTCTGTGATGGCACCATTAATGCTGAAAAGTACATAGAGATTTTGGAGCACAATATGCTGCCTTCAAGAAGACATCTTTTCCAGGGACGTCCATGCATATTTCAACAAGACAATGCAAAACCACATTCTGCACACATTACAAAGTCCTGGCTGCAGAGGAAGAGGGTACGGGTACTTGACTGGCCTGCCTGCAGTCCCGACCTGTCTCCAATAGAGAATGTGTGGCGCATTTTGAAGCGCAAAATGCGACAACGAAGACCCCGTACTGTTGCCCACCTTAAGACTTGTTTGCAGGAAGAATGGGACAAAATTACACCTGAAACACTTCATCACTTGGTGTCTTCAGTCCCTAAACGTCTTTTAAGTCTTGTGAAAAGGAATGGCAACATTACAAAGTGGTAAATGCTTTACTGTCCCAACTTTTTTTGGAATGTGTTGCAGGTCTGAATGACAGGAAAGGATGTATATTTACAAATGACATGAAGTTGACCAGACAAAACATGAAATATTTTGTGTTCATATTGTCTGCAATGAAATACAAGTCAAAGTAAATTTAGAAATCACTACTTTCTTTTTTTATTTGCGTTTTCCATACTGTCCCAACTTTTTCTGATTTGGGGTTGTAGTTCCAAACCTGTATTTCACTTCTGTAGATCAAAAGAGATTCGTTTTTGAAGAATATCCTGGTCACTCTATTCAGTATAATGAAAGTGGATGGGACTGGGGCAGTCAAACGTCAAATTTAGAATAAAAGTACTATAATACAGCAGAATATAGCATGACTTATAAGCTGTTTTTTATATAAGTCTTCTAAAGCCA
This sequence comes from Schizothorax lantsangensis, assembly GCA_027422415.1. NCBI lineage: Eukaryota > Metazoa > Chordata > Actinopteri > Cypriniformes > Cyprinidae > Schizothorax > Schizothorax lantsangensis. Next base: position 29,568,706 of record CM049845.1, read on the forward strand.
TATGGAGATTTTGTGTGATCAACAGACGGAAATCATTAATCATTGTTATTAATGTAATCATTCGTGCATCTCATTTATTATGTGAGTTATGATGTTAAGATAAAGCCCCCAGAATACTGCAAAACGTCAGCAGGAAACTTGCACAGACTCCTTTCATGCAGTTTCTACAAATGCAGCATTTTGACTGCATCACTTCTTCTTTAGCTGCAGGAAGCTTCCCTCTCACATAGTCAGAAATGAGCACTTAAACATGCTGCTAAAACACAAGTTGAGATGTTTATGTGCAAGTGCAACTGGGGTAAATGAGCTGTTTTGATGAGCTTAAGTCGAAATTAATTTCCTCAATGATCCAGTAAGTTAACAGCCTTCTGAAGGGTAAGGCAGAACCTGATTTTACCAAGTGCGACATGTTCCTAGATCAACATCTTTGTTGACCCTGGAACAGCATTGTGATTAACCAATCAGATTTGAAGAACCAGTTTATAGTTTTTGTGAAGTCTAGGCTTACAATCAGTGTTTGGTGCTTGTACATCAGTGTCATTCATATATAATTTCCTCTGATTCTATGGAATACTCATGATAAGGTTAGGTTTAGGTGAAGGGACCAAATATGTTGACCTAGGAACACATCTAACTCAGCAAAATCAGGACGTGCGAAAAGTAAGATGTCAATAAACTACTTTAACTTCAGCATTTTCATCACATAGTGTAAAATTGGTATCATACAGCCTCAGAAGACTTGGAATATGGCAAACAAATACTTTTTATGATGCTTCTACGGGGCTTTTGTGTCATTTTTGAAGCTTGAAAGCTCCAATTGCAGGAACTGTCATTGCAGTCAGAGCAATCTGTGTTCAACAGAAGAATGAAAGTCACACAGGTTTGAAATGACAAGAGGGTGAGTAAATGATGACAGAATGGGGTGGCGAAATATCACTTTAAAGGTGAAGTATGTACTTCAACTTTAAAGTGATATTTCGCCACCCCATTCTGTCTCTCTCTGGGCCACTAGTGAGTTTATGAAAATCTGACCTACCTGCTCAGGGTGACCTACCAGAAGTTTAAACTGTCATGTTTACATTTACATTTATGCATTTAGCAGACGCTTTTATTCAAAGCGACTTACAGTGCATTCAGGCTATACATTTTCTTATCAGTCTGTGTGTTCCCTGGGAATTGAACCCATGACCTTTTGCGCTGCTAACGCAATGCGTTACCACTGAGCCACAGGAACACTGTGTTTACTAGTGCAGCACAATTCTGCAGATATAAAAGTAAGGTTGTAATAACCCACAAACCTCATTCTAAAATGTTAAAAGTGGTCTCAACATATTAATCTGAGAAAGTATTAGCATAAAAAAAATTTACCCTAAAAAGAAAACCTGTCATCATTGTCATTCCAAACCTGTACGACTTTCTTCTGTGGAACACAACAGAATGATCATTCTGCTCTTTTCCATTCAGTAACTGACTGGGGAACAGGGGCTGTCAATCTACTGATATAACAAAAAAGCACCATAAATTCATCATAAAGGAAGTCCATATGACTTGTGTACTATTTTCCAAGTCTTCTGAAGCCATACAATTGCTTTGTGTGAGAAACAGACCTTCATTGTACGAAAAGACAAGCTTGGAAAATCTGATAATGACATTCCCATTTGTGTTCCATGGAAGAAAAAAGACATTAGGGTGAGTAATGACAGAACTTTCTTTTTCGGTTGAACTGTCACTTTAAAAAACAGCCTTTATGTAATTGATGGGTAAGCTAGGTCACAGTGACCAGAAGTTTGTCCCATAACTGAAAGTGGCAGATGGTTAAAAAAAAAAAAAGGCCTCTAAGTTAAACCTAAAAATCTCTATCATTTAACATTAATGTACATAACTTATGAAACAACACAGTATGCAATATACACACAATAAACAACTGATGTACAGTATATGGACAAAAAGTGCAATGTGTTGAGATGCAGTGTCTACACTTAAAATAAATGCTACAAAAGGGGGGAATTGCAGCAAAGCCATAAAATAACCATTTTTGGTTCCACAAAGAACCTTTCAGTACAATTTTTTAGTGTGAAAACCATTTCATCTAAATCTAAAGACCTTTTTCCACTATAAAGAACCTTTTTTGAATGGAAAGGATCCATTGATGTTAAAGGCTCTTCACAGAACCATAAGATGCCAGCTAAGAACATTTATATATACGTAATATACGTAAGTGTATAACGTATATTTCCTTTTCATTGCCAATACAATGAGTCCTGCTGTAACACCTTAATGCCCTGCGGAATCCCACATGTAAACAGTAATAATTGTGCCAGTGCTGACACCTGTACACACAGGTAAAAATGTCATTCTAACACACCCATATTTACACACAGTCCTCCTGTTTGCAATCATTCCAACAAAGCTGCTCACCGAGGTTAACAGAATCAGATTCACAGAATCAGAATTATTTTGTTGGATCCATAATAAACCAGAAACAGCAACATTATTAACGGTTTCTTTAAAAAGAAGTCATATCATCGGTTTAATAAACTATGACAGACACTTGTCAGTTATCAAAATCAGACCCCATAAATACATGATTATATTCTGCATGAGTGCATTAGTGTAAGTATATGTAACTCTGATCAGATGAAGACCCTAATCCTCCAGAATGACTCTTCTGCCCCCATAAGCCTTTGTCCGCAGAGCCAATCCGAATACAGCATGAGATACTGTGAACCAATGAAACAATTGCCTGTGGCAAGAAAGCCAATCAAATGACAGCATTCGTGGAAACTATGCCAGAAGCCAAAGCAACAGAACAGTGACAACAGATGCCCTAATCCATACACACAAATAGGATATTGTAATATACGACAAGCTTATGAATACACGTCACACATGCTAATTTATTGAAGCACATCTGACGTATATGCACATGGAAATATTGTAGTCTGAAGAACACAATAAAAAGCTCCAAAACATAAGGTATTCTGGGAAATATTTCCCCCTTAAGTATCCTACCCCGTTTCACTGGACCGGGTCAGGAGTCAATGGGAACATTCTGAACTCCTGAACTGTTTGTGTTGGAACAAACATCATGATGGAATATTTAATATCTGATTGAAGTACACAAAATAACAGAGCGCTGTCTCATGAGCACAGGGACGGCAGCAGATGTGGCCTAATAAGGGGAATCATCCTTCTCTGGGTCTCTCTGTTAGAAAGAATGATGCAATCTACATGAAACATAAACCACAAAACACAGACACCCTTCTGCACTCACTGACCATGTGGCACCACTGTCTTCATGAACCGGGTCAAGTCTCCACTCATTACAGCAATGGTGTGACATTCATCCGAAACTATTTTAAACTATTTTCCCCTTCTTGTATAATTACTATAAAAGTGGGGTTTTCCTTTTTTGTAAGCAGCTTAGAAATGAGAAACTACATGGAATATTTGTACTTGTAAAACATATTTCTCACATTGCAGGAATAAGAAATACAATTATCTCTCCTTGACTCCGTCCAAAAAGTGGGGCAGACTTCTGACCTCTGTGGAAGGGGATTTCAGACTGGGGTCCACAGACCCCCAGGGAGACTTCTAGGGGGTCAGTGAAAAAAAAATATTAAATGTTTTTATACTAAATGCATTTTCACATATTTTGTTATACATCTATTTCTAAATTCTCACCTCTCCTTCTTTGCAATGTACATGTGCTCAAAAATAGTTTTAAAACAGCTTTCAGTTTGCTCATAAGCATTTCTGTAAAGCTGCTATGGAAAGATATTTATTATGCAAAGTTTTATACAAATACATTTTAATTATCATTAAAGATGTTTCTCATATACATATATATATATATATATATACACACCGTTAAATTAATACAATAAAATATTTTGCAGATGATATTTCAATAATTTTGGCTTTAGTACCATGACAAATAAAAGGAAATCATTTTAGACTTTTCAATATCACGTCTAATGTTTTTCACACTATAATCAGGTCTGTTTATACATAAAGATATAAAGCTTCATTAAACGATCAATTTAGTTTAGGAAAGGAGTCCCTCACAGGGATATTCTTATATTTGGGGGTCAATAAAAGTTTGAAAAGCCAGGTCAAGGCTGCATGGTCAAAATTCATGGTGGTCATAAAACATTTTGACTGGCCCCCTGAAAATGCTTTTTTTATGATCATCATAAATTCTGATTATTTGCTTGCATGCATATTTATTTACTTACTTGCTTGTGTATTTAATATTCCTCCCAATATGTGTGACCAGAAAACTATGCCAGGAGTATCTCATATCACATGGGTTTCTCATGTAATATCACAGAGTGAGAGAGATGCACTGGGTGATTGAAACTTCATGACCAAGCGCATTACTTGCAAAATGCAACACAAAGGAAAGCCAGAGGAATGTCCCAATGCTTTACACATACCAGCTTCACTTATAACTGATTTACGTGCCCTATATATTCACAAAGGCGGTGGCCGTGTTATGAACAGCTCAGTGGAATGGAGAATGGAAACGGAATATGAGAGAGAGAGAGAGATAGACTTGAAATTCCAAAAGACACATCTCCCTTTATACATCCCAACAGCAGCGTATTAAAAGTGTTATAATATCTTAAATACACATTTCTGTCCTCATCCAAGGTCACCGGAACCGCTCTGTCCGGTTCTGAAAACGTAAACAAGCGCTCACTTAAATCTGATACATGTATCGAGCGCGCTGACCCGTTCATCTCTCCTTCTGTCGTTCACTTTCTCCCTCTCTGACCGGGGAAACGGGCTACTACTCACCCTCCGACAGCTCCAGCTCGAGCTCCGCGAGCCGCGTGCGCACCTCCAGCGGCAGCGGTAACGAATCACGGTCTGCCATTGCGACTCCAACACATCCGAGCCTCGGTGCCTCTCTGTGTCTCCCGATTACACGGTGTCAAACGTGTATTTCACGGTGCAAAAATAGACCACATGAGTGTGAGCGCGGATGGACAGCGAGCAGACGTGTTACTGGAGACCCGTCATCACCGGTCGCTTTTTTTCGGTTTCGCTCGGCTTCCCTCTGATCCTAGATTGTAGTGGTGCACAGGAGCAGAGCTGCCCGTGTATCCACTGCGGTGCCACCGTGCCCGCCGCTGCCGTCTCGCTCACGTGACCTCAGTGTTCGTTCAAACGCAGTAGAGAGCGACAGTGCGCGCGCGCACCGGCTGTAACGGAAAGCGGCAGCTGTCTGAAGATACAACGACCTACAGTGCCATCAAACACACCCCGGGTGAATGAGGGGGGCACACCGGCTCTTTCTGCGTCACATTTTGAAGGATAATCTAATATAAAGATTCTCACCTATTTTACGAGATAATAGTGTAAGCAAGCGAATAAAATTATAATTCACAATCCAGTCACATTTTTCACGCATTACAGTGATTAAATATTTTTATTATCAAAAGAGAAAAATATGCTACTTTATTTATGTTACACGTTTTATTATGTTAATATTTCATATTCATAATTATTAGCTATTTGTTAGCCTATGTCAAGGTAATATATAATAAAATTATATTATTATTTGTATATTTGTATATAATATTTATTTTGTTCGAAATTCTTTTACTAAAGAATTTTTCTACACTATTAAAATGTTTAGAGTGGTTATGATGCCTCCTGCTGGTGAGGGGTGATATGAATGCAAAGCAGTCTAATCAAAGACCAAATATTTTATAGCCAAAATGTGCATCTTTAAATCAACTTGAAAAAGATTGTTTCATTTAAGCATGGATATTGAAATTCATTATCATGTAATCTATAGCCTACATTATCATTTACAGATCTATTCACATGGCACTGATCATGTGTCTTTGTCTCTCTGTACATGTTGAATTTGTCACTTAATCCCCCCCCCCCCATTTTTTGATTTTATTTTATTATTCAATTTCTAGCTGCTGTGTCTTCCATTACTGGCCAAACTCCTTGTGTGTGCTAGCATAGAAGGTGAATAAAGCTCATACATTCTGATTCATTTGTTTTTCATTCTGCAAAACACCTCTGCAGCTCTCATCTTTCTCATGACTTGTATTTCCACTTTTCCACTTCAGATAGCTATGTTACATTGTCAAAATCCAAAAACAGAAAGGACTTAATGTGTTGCACAGACTATGGAAACCTGGTAAACATCTTCTGACATGGGCTTTGAAATTCATTGTGTTGCTTTGGCCACTAAGGTTCTACTAAACAAGTTAACATCCATTTAAACCACAGAAAACCACATTATTTCCTCTCTCACCTATAGACCTTAGTCAGGGTTGACGCCATACTGAATTTTACAAAGTATGAAACCAAAACCAAACACACTTACAATCTTTACAACGACATGGACTGTATTATGGACTGTAACTATTTTATGGAGTGCTTGTCTATTTAAGTCCCCCCCCCCCCCCCGAAATATGTCTTAACATTTGGCATGTGTTAAACAACTGAAAGCACTGTACTTCTATCCCTCACGGCCTTATTTTCATTCAGGTCAAAAATTCAATAAGGCACTACTACCCTGACGGTCTATAGGGCATGCTTACAGCAAAATCATAAAGTAAAAGAAATAGTGACTTTAACCTCTAAGTAAAGACAAATCCAACCAGGAGTTGGATCTATACAGTTTTATTACCTGTGGTAAGCAAGTTATGCACATGTTCCAAGGCCTACCTAATACCCTTGAGAGAAACACACAACATAAAGCCAATAGCCGAGAACCAGACAGTAATAACCTCAGAGTAACCATAAAACACTGCACACATATGCCTGTGGGACAGAAACACCACATCAATTGATGAACTTTAAATCTGGCAACAGCACTGCATTTATACCAGTAAATATGACAAAGGCACCCATGGAGATCTGTGGAAAGCTAAAATTAAACTTTTGAAGGCCTGTTTGATGAAAAGTAGGAGATGAGTCTTCACTTACAGTATCTTGGTACAGTTTTAGCTACAGTAACAGGAAATTCAAAAATAAAGACAGTAAAATCACAACAGAACATGAGGGTTAAATAAGTAAAATTGTAAATTATGCACAGATTAAATTAAATGCTTAGATAAGAAATGACGCAAACACCTGAACGCAATGGTTTGACCAATCACAGCGACCTCATTTACATATTCCCACCTCGACAGTTTTACTGGGAACAGTTTACATTGTTTAAAACAGAATAATGCCATTAAATTGGACAACATAGAAACAACATAGAAACATAGAAACGTCTTTTATATAATTAACGTTTTATTCGTTAAGGTTTTTTTTTCCTCTAACCACCAACGAAAAGTGTGTCTCACTCCAGGGGCTACATAACGATGCGTCTATGAACATTATTATTCAGAGCGGTAGGAAGTTCACTGTAGAGGTTACTAACTGAGTGTTGATCACTCATCCAATCACCTCGGGGAAGGTCTGAGACAAGAGCCAATCGCTGTCCTCACAGGACATCGTCTGAACAGATGAGCGAGCGCACAGGAAAGGTGGGTCAGAACGCGGAGTTTACGCACAAGATGTTGGAACGTAGAATAGCGACCCAACTGATGCGATCCCCGTTGACTTGGAAACACTCGCGGCTGGCGCAATGAGTTCAATGTGTGAACTGGCACAAGATGCTAGAACCCAATTCAGACTACTCTCCTACCGCTCCTTTTCTTTTATTTGGAAAACATATAACATATGATAGGATACAGTGTTGGAAATGTTACTTTGAAAATGTACAATCTACCCTATTTAAAATGTGGCCAAATAGTGTAACTATTTCAATTACTTTATTAAAGTAATGTATTGATTACATTTGATTACTTTTCTAAATTTCTATCGAATGTTTTCAACTTAATTATTTTGAAACTTTTAGACCAGACAGGGTTAAGCTTACAGTAGTGCTCAACACTGATTACTGTCAGACTTTCAATATCCTTCGTCACTTGAATTAAGATTATAATAATTTAATTTCAAGTTTAATAGCTATATGATATAATCAAATCGTATCTTTGCATAGCTAAGACAGGCATCTAACAATGCTTTGGAAAAAAAGTCAGGCCTAATCTTAAAAAATAAAGCATAGGCTATACATAAAACCAAAAAGGAGATAAAACAGTATTAAATAAACACGTGTTCTGTTCTGTGTCCTAAACTCCTGAAACATCGGTGTCTCATATTTTAGAGCAGTCAATGCAATTTGGGAAAGAAATCAATCAAATCTGTAGCCTATATGTGTGAAAATATTCAGATGTAACTCTCTTTGTAATCGTTAACGCTTTCGTTTTTCGGTAAAAAAATTCTCAGTAACTGTTACAGATTACAGTTAGCCTACATTTATTTTGTAGGTTAATTAAATTATGTAATTCCGTTACATGTAGCCTAACTACTTACTCCCCAACACTGAATAGCCTATATAGGCTATAATAAAATATATATTCCCAATAACATATAATAAGCTTGAATTTGCCAAAGGAATAGAATACTGTTACTTGTCTTTTTTTTTTTTTACTTGTGTAGTTATTTATTGTTTGTTTGTTTCTTTTAAAACGCTATCAAGCATATCAACAATAGCCTTCCTTTGCTTTCTTTGTATAAGTAAATTCTTGAACTATATTGGAATTCAATTGCTTTCGTAATAATACTAATAATAAAATGTTAATGTCTAAATCACTTTAAATTGTCAACTCTGTCATCGCACTGAAGGGAAATGCCAAAATATATTTTATAGGCTATAGGCCTATTTATTTAGCTTCCGATGGCACTGATGGCAATTCCTTTACTGATAGAATACTGGATGTTTAAAAATCCACTTGACAATGAAAAGGTAGGCTATCATACACCCGTAAGATACTTTCAGAGTCTTTCTACTTATTTGTTTCATAGGTGTGCCTTTTATTTCATTTCATATTAGGGATAATAGGCTATCAAATGAAATGACCACCGTTTTATCCAATCAGTAACTACGGTTACCATGGTAAATCTCGGAAAGAGCAGTAAGCGCAAAGAGCGCGTGGCTCGGGGCGGGTGGCTCGCGGGTCCATCATAGAGCAGTTACTCAAACGACTTTCCCGTCAGAAACAGCTTCGTCGCTCATCTTTACTCGCTATCTCATCACTCACACACTCAACCAACCGGTACATCTGATTCTTTTGTGGAGGTTGGCTGTGAGGTTATGCGTGTTTCGTGCCTTCACTGCTCGGTGTTCCAGCACCGCGCCCGGATGGAAATGTGTCTTCCGGGGAAAAGCTGCTTTCAGCCAACGAGACAGCGAGCACAACGCGCCGCACAGCCTGGACATCTGCAACTTTCAACAGAAGCGAGTGCCTTTCTGAGAACGCGTGCGGTTTGAGACGCAGATCTATGGCAAGACCTATGCGTCCCAGAGGGGAGAAGAGCCGTAGAAAATCTGACAGAGGCCCGTAAGAGCTCAAACCCCTAATTTTGCTATTTCATTCTGATCCTAGTGCCGTCATTCATGGATGTGCACGCAGAGGCGGGTCCGTTGCACGTGCAGACGGTGGATGAGCCACCGGGAGGCGCCACCGTTACCGTCGCCGCCGCAGAGTTTCAGGTCCAAACGGTGCTGGAGAGCGATGGCGAGCTCAGCGAGGATGACCTGCAGCCGGGCGCTGGAGCTCAAACACCGGCAGCCGCAGCGGGTGATCCGATCACAGAGATCGAGAGCGAGGAGGGTGCGCAGGCAGGGACGGACACACCGACCGAGGACATCGTCGGGCAGAGCGCGGGGAAAGCGGAAACAGTGGGCTCCAGTTGCAGCAACGAGAGCTGCATCCCGACTCCAGGCTGTCGGATCTGCTTTCAAGGAGCCGAGCAGGTGAAGTCGGGCCGTTATTTATTGTCGGTCTATGTATATATGCGTCACACCGACGTCTTTGGTTGTTGCCAGGATTGTGCGCCATTCAGAATTGAACTGAGTCTGAGCCTTTTAAATGTGAACTGAATTTGAATGGAGGTAAAACAGAAATCGAATCTGAATGTCAAGAAGTTAATTTATTAATTTAGCAGATGCTTTTACCCGTGCGACTTGGGAGGAACATCACAAGCATCGAAAGAGTAAACATTAATAGTACTAAATAAATAAAATTACAATAAAATATACATAACTGTAATTTATGTAATTTAATGTATATATATATATATACTGTAAAATATATATAATTTATTACATATTGTATAATTCTAAATATATAGTGCTAAAAAAATAAAAAGGTACCTAATTTATATGGTTTTTATGTTTCATCTTATTCAATAAATTACGTTTTGTGGAGCAGAAATTAATTTCCTACAATGACTACCTGTGTTGAATTTATTTGAATTACAAGTTCAATATATTCTCAATTCAGTTTCAGCTTCCTGTTGGTCAATCAATCAATCAATCAATCACATTTAAAAAAAAATATATTTTCAAACAAATCAGTGCAGTTCAGAGTGCTTTTGACAGACAAGGTATAACCAAGAAACAGGTAACTATAAAATAAAAAAATAAAATAAATAAAACAAAACTTGGATATGAATAAAGTGTAATATTGATAAAAACAAATACTAAAATCATGAAATGTAAGAATTTAATGTTATAAGACATTACAAGAAAGCCAGGCTAAAAAGTTATTTTGATTGAAAACTCTAAATATTTTCTGCACATCTCATAATCTCCAGAAGGTTGTTCCAGCAGCGTGGAGTATAATGACTGAAAGCAGCAGCACCAAATCTTTTATTTCTATACTTTGTGATTCAGTAAAACAGAAGAATTGGAGAACCTGAGAGTTCTTTTTGAGAAGTCGAGGCCAGTAATTGAATTCTAAATTTGGTTGTCTCATCCTGATGTTGGTCCTACGGCGGTCAAAGCAGTTCATAAATCTAGCTGTGTTAGGACAGTCTGAGAAATATAAACCTTGTAAACACCTTTACATTATAGGCCTACATAATTAATGCAATTATTAGAATATCGGAAACCTCAATGATTCTTAATGCTTTAAACAGACAGTGTGGTGTGTGTGTGAGAGATCCATTAGAATACCTGCTGCACCATTCATGTCTAATGCTCTTCACTTCCTGCAGCTAATGTGCTTCCTCGAGGCGCCTTGTGTTTATGTGTCTGTAAGTGTGTGTGAATGTGTTCCACTCTGTTTCAGAATCGTTATAGTTCTAAATGAGGATGTTTCTGAAATTATTCATGAATGCACAGATGAATCATTTCCCGTCCACTCACAGAGATGAATCTCTTATGTGTATAGTGTTTCATTCACTCCAAATGTTCTCATTTAGACGAAACAGCTCATCTGCTCCATTGTTCAAGGTTCCTCAACCTCAACACATCTGCAAAGATGCACAATAAAACAATCATACAGCAGTGACTCATCAGCTCAGCTGAATCTGTCTTTTATCTTGATGTGTTTTGATTGGCTGATTGACATGTCGGTGTGTTGTGATTGGCTGTAGGGGGAGCTGCTGAGCCCGTGCCGCTGTGCCGGATCTGTCCGACATGCTCATCAGCAGTGTCTCCTCAAGTGGATCAGTGAGAAGGGCTCCTGGAGCTGTGAAATCTGCAACTATAGATTCAACATCCTGCCTATACATATCAAACCACCACAACAGGTAAACACACACACTGGTATTTATGAAATATCGGTCAGGGTTTTGGACTAAAGCATTTAGGAGCCAACTACAGTAAAAAATGATAGAATTGCTCAATTGTTATTCAGATGTGCTTTAGTTCCCATTTGATGCTGTCACTCTAGTGATTCAAATTGTATTTGTGCCATATAAATGTTTCTCGTAAGAATATTTATGGCTGTTTATAAAAAGAACATAATGAAAAACGTAAGTCTAATGTACTGGGTACATCACACGAATGGTTCCTGATTCCTGGTTCAATGAGGGAGTTAGTAATGGCTCTGAACATTTCACTTACTGAACGGGTCAAGTCCCTTTCACATCAAGAACTATAAAGATAACTGTAATGATAACAATATTAGTGTCCATACCAACTGACTCTTATGTTCTGTTTATTATAAGTTTGCACTGCAGTTTCGTCTGCCACTTTAAATGCTTGAGTGCATTGTTTCTGAACGGCTGTCAATGTTTTTATCATTCATCAGCAGGAAAAAAGTTATTATAAAGTGATTCCAACAACATCATTACTAGGTTTATTTATCGTTATAGTTGTGATTTTGACTTTGCTATTTTGTTTTGACTGACTCAATTTTTTTTATTACCAGATCAGAATCATATGTTTGCGAATCGGACACCACAGCTTGTGCTTTGTTTGTTGTTTTTGAATGTCACCAATGGTGACTAGATTTTAAATAAAAAATATTTTTTTATTGCATTTGTGAGCATATTAAGGCTGGAATACACTACATGACTTTTGCTCAGATTCTTTCCCCAATTTACAGTCTGGACAAATCTACACTCATTGCCGGAAGTCAGAGCCAGTCTGTGTATTCGAGTTGACAAATTTAATAGAAAATCACAATGTATGATCGGTACAGATTTTTTTTATAATCAGACTATGATTCCATCTATTCAGAGGATGTCAAACATGTTTGATATTTTGAGACACATTCGGAACACATTATTTGCTTTTGTCATGCACCTCATAGCAACAAAGCACATGTTTCTGCCTGAATTTGTTGTGATTGGAACAGCTTGAGCCTCAATCGTTTAGTGTATGATTCCACTTTTTCCTCTGTGACCATTTACAAAGTCAGTAAGTGTATGATGTTTCAAAATCTGTTAAGATTTGAAGTCGTGTACAGTATTTCAGCATTAAGTCTCAGTCTGCGGGCAGTCGTGGCCTAATGGATAGCAAGTCGGACTTGTAAGCGGAAGGTTGTGGGTTTGAATCTCGGGTCCGGCAGGGATTGTTGGTGGGGGAGTGAATAACCAGCGCTCTCTCCTCCTTCAATACCACGACTGAGGTGTCCTTGAGCAAGGCACCGAACCCCCAACTGCTCCCCTGGTGCTGTAACATGGCTGCCCACTGCTCCGGGTGTGTGTTCACTTAGGATGGGTTAAATGCAGAGAATACATTTCACTGCTGGTTATATACTCTCTATGTAATTGTGTATGTGACAAATAAAAAAATCTTGTCTGGAGCACAAATTGGTGACCGTGTTTGTATGTTTTGCCAGTGGCAGACCGTCACCATGAATCTGGTGGAGAAGGTTCAGGTTATTGCAGTGTTGCTGGGTGGCATCTTCCTGTTGGCCAGTATATCATGGCTGCTGTGGTCAGCACTGAGCCCAGAGGCACTATGGCAACGCAGTGACATCCTGTTCCAGATCTGTTACGGCATGTATGCAGTCATGGACCTTGTGTGTATCGGTGAGACACATTTATGCACTAAAACATCCATTATTCCTGTACAATACCATTTTCTCAAGCTAATATGCATATTTATCATCTAAACAAAGTATCATCTTTCAAATTCGATCAATTATATAACGAAATCCAAACAAAAGTCTACATGTCATTTTGGCACTCTTATGTGGCGTGACAGATCTCTGTAGACGCCCCAGTTCAATCTAACGTGTTTACATGTGCTAATCATACGTTTGTGTTTCAGGTCTGATTGTTCATGAAGGCGGTGCTGTGTACAATGTGCTGATGCGCTGGCGAGCTGTTAATCTCTTCTGGGACGTCCAGAACTACGATAAAAGCCGAGACCTGGAGAACACGCACAGCCCACACCATAACCTGTGGCTGCCTCTCACACACACACATACAGTCTCTAACACACACTCACAAACCACCCGACTGGAGTCATCGCCTCGATGCCCCTTTCGCCTCCTCTCCATGTGCCTGAACGTGACCTCTGACCTCTCCCCGCAGGAGCAAGGCTCAGGCGAGCTGGTCGTTAGGGTCACGTCAGTTTGACATCAAATTAAACTCATTCAGGGACCAATCGAACATCCTATGTGGGAGTGGCTAACTAGTGGGAGGAGCCTCAGTGTTGGGAGGAGCCTTACTTGAAAAGCACTTTAGAAGACACGCAAACGGAATTGAATACAGAATTATGTTGTATTGCAAACTGAACAGGTGTTTCCTACCTGAAGTTCTGGATCAGCCTTTGAGCATCGAAGTAAGACTGCAAAGCTCTCCGCACACACACAGACTTATACAAAATTATAATGCACAAAATGTATTACTGCTGTTAGACGAATGAATGTTTGTTTTAAACCAACTGTTTTTATGTTCAGGTTTTTGATAATTTCAGTACTGATCAACTACAACTTATCACAGCTTCTGTTCATTACGCTTCACCTGCCATAACGTACAGGTATCACAGTTACAGGCCTTTTCACATTAAGCCACATTTCCACTATCTCAGACTCAGACATACGCGTGCGATCGTTACATATTGCCCCTTGTGGCAGCCGCATGACACTTTCAAATTGGTTGTGAAGCAGCCGTTACCCTTCGCTTATTCACTATGGTAAAAAATATATAAATGTATATCCATACAAAACAAATGAGCGCCGATATTGACAACGCTGTTGAAAACATTGATTTCACAAGTAACTAGTATAGAAAATTTGCAAAGGGGTAGCAAAAGTCATTGAGAAAAAGTTAAAAAAAAAAAAAATACCAAAAAATTATTTAGGTTTATGCGTCTAGCAGACACTTTTATCCAAACAGATTTACAATGGAAGAGCACAAGTAATGTCATAGAGCCAACAATATTGACATATCATGGCAGGTTTATTAGAAAGCTAGATTAGGAAACAAGCTAAAGCAGAGGTGAAATGCTATGGAAGCCCGTTTCCGTCATGGAATAAAAAATAAAAATGGTAATTGCGACATATGTCACAATTCTGATATTCAACTCTCAAATTGCAAATTTACATCTCCCAATTCAGACTTTTGTTCTCGGAATTGCGAGTTTATCTATCACAATTCTCAGTTTATATCTTGCAATTCTGAAAAAATAAATAAATAAATCGCAAATTGAGAAAAAACTCAGAATTGTGAGATATAAACTCAGAATTGCAAGAAAAACGGTCTGAATTGTGAGTTGCAATTACCTTTTTGGGCTTCCATAAAATGCAGAGAAGAAGAAGAAAAAAATATGACTTTTTATTTAAATATTTTGGGAAATGTCAGTAGTGTTCGTCTGTATGAAACTTGCCACCACAATGGGTGTTGTGGGTGGTTGGACAGGCGGTCTCGTGTGCTCTAGATGCAAAAGTGGAAATATTTCAACGCATCCAAAGCTCAAATTGAATCTTAAAATTCTGCATACAGTCAGAACGCCACGCAGCTCCTGTACTACTCTACATTGAAAACGAAAGACTTCAGAGATTAATGTCAAGGAGGTAGTGGAGAAACTTGCAAAAGTTGAACAAACATTAACTTTTGCTGCAGTGGATTCTGTTGTAGGCATCTGTGTCAATTTATTCTATTCCCACCTGATTTTAAATGACCCTCAGAAAGATCTTACACACTGTCATCTGTTAATGCTTAAGTGCTCTACATCTCATGTTGCGTATATTACAGTAAAAAACTAACTGACTTTGGACTATTAGTCTCTAGACTCATATAAAATTCATGAAGAAATAGAGTTGGTGGTTAGATATTGTGATGCTGGTAAGCATTTTAACCATTGTGCCCTTAAGATACCAAGCCCTGGATGAGCGATTTCACAAGCTTTATAAGACTGATATAAATGTAATATAAAATGTTAGGAGTGAAATAATTACATTTACATTACATTTATGCATTTAGCAGACGCTTTTATCCAAAGCGACTTACATTGCATTCAAGTTACAGTTTCTACATCTTATTAGCTCTTGCTTTCCCTGGGAATCGAACCCATGATCTTGGCGTTGCTAGCGCCATGCTCTACCATTTGAGCTACAGGAAGGCTACAATTACAAATATTTTAACATCGTAAGCACATTGAAAATCTTCCTAAGCAGCTCAAGTCTACAGCAAAAATGCAAATCATCACAGAAATACAAAAAAATTCACTGATTTCATCTGGGCACATTGCGTTTCTATCCTTGAAACTTGACCAGCGTTCATGCTAGCTGATTAGCATAGCCTACAAAAGATTTCATTCAGATGTCCCAGAGATGTGAAGTGCTAAATGAGAGGGTCTTCTGTCAGAGAAACCCGTTCTGCACTGCACAAAGCAAACGTGGATGAACATTTTAATGAATGTAAGAGTCTTTGAATTTTGTTATATTTATTGCCTATAAACAAATGCACAGTAAAGATACAAAATGAGAAAGATTTTCCTGTTGTTTTAGTGTTTTTATAGGCTTACAGTAGAAAAATAACAGGACCAGAGGGAGTAAATCCAATAGTATTATCACAATCCTGCAGTTCAACAGAAAAGGTATAAAATATACAGCTCCTCAGAAATATATAACATACATTATAAACATTGCACATATAAAACAGATGTAAAGGGCACTCTGTGTTTGCATATGTGTGCATATTTCTGTGTGGGTTTTTTAAAGGCACTGGATTTGAGTGCTGGTTTATTTTGGACTGGACTTTCTGCCTGCAGAATCCCAAAGAAATGCAACTGGACTGGACTTAAAATGTTAATACAATGTAAAATATGGGGCTCAGTGAACAGACATGTATGTGTGGCACAGTTTCAAGCACAACAACTCAATGTGTGTCTGTGGGAACATGATAGTGTCTGTTGTGAAAGTGTGTCACGATATTGTCTTTGGTTTTTTGCACTCGGCATTGAAGGGTCACTTTTTTTAAACTGTCCCGTTTGCTGACGTTTAACCTCGAAGGCACATTTATGAGAAGTGTTTGTCAGGAGTGAGAGATCACCAGTTGCTGCCGTGGCTGCTGATGGATTGACAAGTGCTGAAACGTTTCTTCACTATTAGACTGATGTAAGCCTTCATGAGCTTTGCAATGTCCATCACCTACAGAGACAAACAAAGGAATCCAGTGTTATTTTAGTATCATGGATATACTGTTATAGTTTTAATGAATGTTTAGAATGTTTTTATTTATTTATTGTCATTTAGTTGTGTTTTTATAATTTTTTTTTTTTATATAATTTTTTATTTTATTATTTTATAGTTAAACTGAACAAAAGTGAGAAATGATGCTCTTGCAACTATCTAAAATAAAATGTTAAACATTTTTATGTATTTTATTTCAGTCAATGTCTGTTTTATTTAACACATTTTTTATGGTTTTAGTTAACAAAAATAATCCTGGAAGAAACATGAACATTCAGGTCTTCATAATGACCAAAAAATAAACAAACAAACATAAATAAAACAAATCAATGACTGTTTTTTAAATATTTTCTGAAGTAAATGTGAGGAATGTTCTCCTGTGTAAAACTGGTGGACTCTGACAAAGCATTATTAGTCTATTACTGAACATTTTTCAAGTATTTGTATCATTTTTATATTGGGAAACATTTTACTGCATTTGTATGCGTTATATCTTATTTTTATTACACTACATTTAAAAAAAATGCCATTCCATCACAGACATGGTAGTGTTGTGAGCTGATTTGTTTTTTTCAATGAACCCGTTGAACTGATTCACAAACTGCCCTGAATGATTCATTCACGAATGAACTGATTCTAGCTGCAATTCCAGAGCTAAAAACTCACTGATGAGTAGATTGATTCAGTTGGAGTGAGTCTCGAGTTAATTCACTTTCCATCTAAAATGATCCACAGGTTTGTGGAAGATTTGACCGATGAGGCAACAAGTTAATATAAATGACAAATTTTAGTTTTAGTTTGCTGTGGAAGCATGCAAGTAAATATGTAAAGTTTGTACCATGTTGGTGTTGAAGAGCAGCTCTCGTCCCTCCACGCTGATCTTGTAGATGTTTGGCTGTGGTGCACCAAAGGACAGAATGACCTCGTAGGGAAACACCTCCAGAGGCCACGCCTCCCCACGCTTGTACACACACACCCCCTTACGACTCACGCCCAACCACAGCTCTCCAGGATACACACCGTCTACACTCTGACGAACAGAGATAACTTGTTCAGTGACACTGCTTTGCTGATGGATCACGTGTGTGTGTGTGTGTGTGTGTGTGTGTGTGTGTGTGTGTGTGTGTGTATGTGTATGTGTATGTGTGCTCACCTCCACATCAAACAGGGTTGATCCATATCCCTGCCACTCCTTGATAAGACTCATGTATTTTTTCATGGCTTGGTCCTGTTCCATCCCCTGCAGTTTACGCCATTTTTCCACCAAACAACTTCTCAGACCTGCCTTCTCATCTTGCAGCCACGCCTCAATGGCTGCAGGCCCCTCCCCTTGTCGCTGTCGCCCCAGTGACCCTCGGAAGCTCCGCCTCAGCGTGCCTTCCAGAAAACTACCCCTCTTTCTTTCTGTGGATGGTGTGGCAGATGCAAAGCACCGTGCGGATTGCTGTACTCGAGCACGCAGGCGGTCCATAGGGAACACCTGCTCCAACTCAGGCAAGGCACTCTGGGTAGTGTAGTCTCCCAACAGATACTGAAGCCGAAGAGCAGCCAGAAATTGCAACGTTTCTTCTGGAGCAGGATACTGACCCCTAATGACAGCTTCATGGGCCTGAGAGAGAGAGAGAAAAAGACATTGAAATTGCATCTGTGAAACACTGACAGCAAAGAAATCATTCTAAAGATCTGTTAGATTCATTATTAAAAACTAGGTACTTAAAGGGATATTTAATCCAAAAATGATAATTCTGTCATCAATAACTCACCCTCAAGTTATTCCAAGCCTGTACAGAGTTTCTTTCCTCTGTTAAGTACAAAAGTCGCTCATCAGTTGACGGTAGTCACATAGTATGGAAGTCACACTATGGAAGTCAATGGCTACCGTCAACTGTTTGGTTTCCAACTTTCTTCAAAATATCTTATTTTGTGCTCAACAGAAGAAAGAGACTCATACAAGTTTGGAACAACTTGAAGGTGAGTAAATGACAACATTTTCATTTTGGGTGAACTATCCCTTTAAGCATATACTTCTGTGTGACAAACAGAATACAACAGGATGCAGGGAACTCATGATACATTTTTTTACAGTCATGATCATATTAATAAATGTGGTGTTATAAATGTAAGATTCTGAAAACAGAAAATGCATTTGTTTGCATTATTTTCAGCTGACACAATGTAATATATGTGTGTATGTGATTAAACAATTCATATGATTAATTAAATGAACACAATTTTAACTGATCGAAATCCCTATTTTTATGTGTTTTGAGGCCAGATATTAAAGTGAAATCAAACCTGCTCAAAGATGAATGCAAACTCCACACTGTCAGCAGGAACACTCTCAGGCTCTGAGAAACAGAAGAGCTTGAAATAAAACTTCCAGCTCTCTCCTTCCTGTTCTTTATTTGATAACCTAAATGAGAGAAATAGTGAGAGAGAATTTCACAACGTTATCCCAATATAATAAAAAAACAAGTAAATGTGCAGTATACAATGATTTTCTGTGTCTGTGTAATATGATGCATAAAATCTCCCTAGAGTACCTAACAGAAATCACACCAGCATTAAACTGTGAGGAGTGACCCACTCTTTTTTTAGCCAACCAGAAAGCACTCTCTGCCTCATGTATTTATGTTTGCTAACATGTTTTTAGAGGGCAAAGTTTTAAATCATTTTATAGCACCTTTAAATCATTTAACATCAGATTAAATGTTCTATGGTGCTACAGTTCTGAAACTGTATACATTTAATATTTTATGTTTTATAATTTCTCTTTTTATACATTTATAAATTGTAGGGGATAGTAATTCGAGGTGAGACTCACTTTTCAAATTTAGCGAGGACGTCGGCCACCACAGTCCTGCTCTCTATGGCTCGGTCTGTAGAGTCATTATGTTCAAACAAAGCGAACATGTTCTTACAGTCTTCCATTGAGAGACCCTTCAGCAGCTTCTCAACCACCTGGAGACCATCAGACACACACATGTACAGGTTAACGTGGTTCTGGGGCTCACATGTATGTGTGTGTGGATGTGTTTACGTACCTCTCCTGCAGTTGTGTGTGAGTTAATGGTGATTTTGCAGGACCCGCCACCGTGGCAGTAAACTGTCGATGTCATTTCCTGTCTGCTCAGTATGGCCCTCAGCTCCTCCTGTGAAGGAACGTATTCGCGTCCACGCACATGCCGCAAGGCATCTTGGGAGAAGCCAGCATACCGTTCCATCTCGGTGCCTGGATACAGCTCTCGTGTCCTGAGCAGAAAATCAGTCACAGTCTAATCAGTTGTGATATGGATAAATCTTGCCCTCTAGGATGCAGATATATCAGAAAATTTTCATTCATCAGTTGTGTATTTCCTATTTTTTATTTAGAGTACCTTTGTTGTCATCTAAGGCTCACTTAAAGTTAATCATTAAAAAAACTATTAAAAAAAATTAATAACACTTTTACATGTAATCTTAAGAGAAAAAAATATCAATTTTTATACTGTACATTATAATGTTGAGGTCTAAATATACTTGTATCATTTAAAATATTTATTTTTTAGTGTTTTATTATTTTTTATTTTAATGTTGATCCTTTATTTAAAAATCTTATTAATTATTTGATGAGACTGTCAAGTTTTACACAAAACAACTACAGCAAATATAAAGATTACATTAAAAATACAATGTTTATCAACTATCAATGTTTAGTAGCAGGACAGTTGTGCTGCAAATATATTTTTATGGAAACCGTGATCTCTTTTTTAAAAAACAAAACAGGATTCTTTGCTTAATAGAAAGTTAAAAAGACCAGCTTTCATTTGAAATAGAAATATTTTGTGATATTATAAATGTAAGTGTGGTAGTGTACTGTGCAGTATGCAGTAAGCAAGAAATGATCTTATATTATCTAATTTCTCTCTTTTAACCTCCTGTCAGTCAGAACAAAATACTCACACACACAAAATTCTCACTGACCTTTTGAAGTGAAATTTCAGGTATTTGAGAATACTTCTGGAGGCGGGGCTAAATGTGCAGCACATGCAGGCTATGATTCGCCAGCCAGAAATGTGGGCGGGGCTAGCAGGCTTTGGGTGGTGTGTTGTCTGTTTGATGAGCTGGCAGAAGAGTTCATCTCTTAGGGGTCGTAGGTCATGAGCCGTCTGCAGGAGCCCCTGAATCTGAGAGATGGGATTGTCCTCGGTCTCTAGCTGATGAAGAACGTTGAAGAGCTTGAGGGCCTCAGCCTGTAGCGTGCCGTAACTTCTCTCTTTGTCGGCTAAAAACATGCATATACCGTGTTTATGAAGGTTAGGGTGTATTTGAGAATGTGTGTGTGTATGTGTGTTTTACTCACAGCTTTGCTGTGCATCTCCATAGGGTAAAGGCAGGAGGGCTGTATGTAGAGGGTGGTGTGTGTAACGCA
This sequence comes from Schizothorax lantsangensis, assembly GCA_027422415.1. Lineage (NCBI taxonomy): Eukaryota > Metazoa > Chordata > Actinopteri > Cypriniformes > Cyprinidae > Schizothorax > Schizothorax lantsangensis. Next base: position 29,590,084 of record CM049845.1, read on the forward strand.
GTATTGGGTTCCTCTTGTAGATCTGCTCCACCACCTCCGAATTCAGACAGTTCTCCTGAAATCAAATGATTACAACAGTATTTCAAGAAAATTATGTTACAAAAGCATGAATGCATGTGCATATGTGTGAGTGCGTTACCTTGATGTCCTGTATAAGTTGCTGCGTGGGTGTATCCATGAGCGGTTTGCCGTCGATGACAGTCTGTACAGCGCTGGCCCATCGACTAGCCTCCGTCTGCAGCTTAGAGTACAGCCTATATGAATGCTTACGACCAAACACGCTCACATTCCAGTAGCCTAGACAAAAACAAATATAGGTTACAGTCTGAGAAAGATGTAAAGGTTTGTTGTTTTGTTATTTATGTGTGTGTATAAGAGTGTGCTAACCAGTCTCTCTGAAGACTCTCTCATCAGGAACGATCACGGAGCAGAGGCTGTTGAGCACTAAAGAGCCCAGTTTAAGAGCATTTCTCTCTGAGCTTTTATAATAATCCACAGAATTGTGAGTCAGCACAAACCAGCGCTTCTTCAGCTTAAGATTCCCACGACTGCTGCCCCGAATCTCTTTATACAGCCAACCTGGAGAGAGAAACAGACAGGAAGAGATCTGAGACATTTTCACATTTGAAATTTAAATTCAGTTTGTAGTTGAAGACATCCTAACATGGTGCTGTTGATTTGAAAGTGAACACTATAACATGCAATTTTACTCTTTCTTTGTCCAAATGCTTTTTCAAAAATTAACCATCAAGTATGAACTGAATGTTAAAATAATTTTCAGACAATCCATAAATAACTGAGCATGACTTTTGACTTGTTGAGTAGGTGGCCTCTCACCCCTGATGATGAACTCTTGTCCCTGCACACGTGTGTCTCCTTTCGTGCGTTGGAGCAATGTAATCCAGTGATGCATTTCTTCTGCTGATTCAGCCATGCAATGTAGCACACGATGGGCTGTGATTATAACAAAGGCATTTGGCCTGGATAGAGAAAAAAAGCAGACACATTTCAAATATTTTAATGCCTGTACATGACTGTATGATTTTCCACAGAAAAACTAAAATGGTAAGATTTGGTGATTAGGTTTAAACATTCATTTAGCAGATGCCTTTATCCAAAGTGACTTACAAATAAGAAGCATCACAAGCAATTTGTGATAGAGCAAACGATATTCATAGTACACAAAGTGTAGTAAAAAATTAAAATGAGACAAAAATGAAACAAAAGTCAATTTGTGAACTATAAATTCATAATTACAAAATGTTGCAATTGTTATATATAATGTTGCAATTTAAAAATAATAATAATAATAAAAAAGTGCAGTTCTCCAATCCACTAAACTGCCTTTTAAAGTTTTTCTTTCAAAAACAACAAGCCGGGGTGAGAACAAAGTGTGCATATAAGTGTATGTGTGTGTGTTTGTGTTTGTGTTTACCTTTCTGGGTTGTCAGAGGCACATACAGAATCAATCATTCCCACATCCAATGTGCCCTATAAAAAACACAAAGATCTTTTCTAAATATCTTATGAGCTGTCTGCAAATTTGTCGGTGTATGTGTGTGTAATACTTACCACAGCATTCTGAGGATTTGCTTGTTCATCATGCATCTCTCGAATTTCCTGTTCTGTCGACATGTGCACCTGACTCAACATGCTGAACCAATGACTGCACACAACACAGAGATTAATTAAAAACCTCAGTTTAACAGTTCTACACATTTATGAAGTAACATCAAGGCTTGAAGCATACGGTTAAAAAAAAATATATATATATATATATATATATATATATAAAACAAACACACTTACCTGGAATCTTCTGCAGTTTCTGCAACAAGGTGGTATGTTCTCTCTGGCATGACAATGTCAATCCCATTCTCCTTCCCTGTTACGTCAATAATCTCTCTAATAAAACCACACAAAATGAAAGAGAGAAATAAATAAATAAATAACCATACATAGAATAAATTATGCTTTGTTTTCTTTTATGTACCGTTTCAAATCAAACATTTCTTAAAAAAAAAAGTAATCTTAGAGTGAACAGGTCTTTAGGCTACAGATTTAAAAGAAAATAATTTTATATACAATATTTTCTTACTTGGCTTCATGCATGTCCAGCATGCCTTTCATCCGCTCCTCTGTGTCGTTCTCGTAGTAGATGAGTTTGCTCTGTCGCAGGATGAACCAGCGGCGTCTCCAGTTGCGTCGAGAGAGTGTAGAGGAGCCTCCGCCCTTCTTCAGCAGCCAGCCCTGTTTGAGTGCCTCCTGTCTGCTCCTGAACCACAGAAATGTTTCATCCTTCAGCACACACCAGCGACGCTTCCAGGAGTTCAACAGGCCACCTGCAACACACATGTGATAATGACGTCTAGACTTCCCTTAATGAAATGCTGCAACAGGTTCAGTGTAGACAGGGTGTTAAATTGGGCTAACAATTTAAGAGGAAACTTTCATTTCTTAAAAAATATCACATAAAAAAGCAAAGATAGACAATGCACCTATAGCTGAAATAAGATACAAAAGTTACTTTTACACCTTCAAGTTAACTGCAAAAATGTTTGGAGAGAAGAGAAAGTAATATGAGTTTCGTTACATTCTCTAGCAGGATCTGAAATCAAACAAACATAATAAAGAAAGAGGTGTTGAGAAAGGAGTGGGCAAATATTTACCTTTAATATAAAGGAAACTGTGGAAGTAGGGGAGAGTGACACAGCTATAGACAGAATCCCGCCGGTAAGATGATTCATCGTCAGTGTCAAACCTATCAAAGTCATCTTCACTGTCCTCAAACTGAGGGAGAGAACCACAGGGATACATAATCAGCAATCACGTGTGAAAACACAAATGCATGATACAGCATTTGTAGCCCATTTTAATTCAGTAATGTGATGTACACTACCATTCAAAAGTTTGGGATCTGTAATTTTTTTTAATGATTTTTAACAAAATCTCTTATGTTCAACAAGGCTGCATTTATTTGATCAAAAATGCAGCAAAAATAATTATATTGTGAAATATTTTTACAATTTATAAGAACCATTTTCTATTTTAATACATTTTAAAATGTAATTTATTTCTGTGATAACAAACAGACATTACTCCAAACTTCAGTGTTTATTTGAAATAAAAAACTTTTGCAAAATTGTAAATGTACTGTCACATTAAGTCCTTGCAGAATAATTCCTATTTTAAATTCATTTCTTTAACTTTTGAACAGCAGTGTGTTTACAATTGAAACAGGGTATTCAGCAAGTGAACTTTTCAATTTTATTAATGATGAATTTGATGAATTAAGGAATGTGCTTGAAAAGAACAGATGATTCAGAACCATCTTACTGCATTTTGAAGCGTAACAAAGCATCAACGTGCACAGAAAAATCATGTACAATAAGACGGAAACATGTATTGAGTACCAACTGTCAAATATATTTGGGAATCCCTGCTCTACAGGAACACTCAAATCTCAAATGCTCAAATCTCTATATGAATCTTAATTAAATCGTACAGAATGTATGTGGTATATGAATCAACCATATTGAATGTGTGTGGAAAAACTCACAGAAGACTGCGGCCCCTCCGAGCTGAAGCGATACGCCCCTGAGCTGACACTGGTGCTGGTTGCCAAGGAGCTGCGGTGGTCACATGACCAGTCATTGTGAGGCGGGAGGCTGGGAGGCCGCATGATGATGCCTCCTTCATCGTAATCATCTGCATCATAATCTGAATCTTCATCGGGAGGGATTAGCTCCGCCTCCTCTTCCTGAACAGCGTGAGAGTAGTTGGAGCCACTGCTGGAGGGCGGAGCATGATAGGCTGAGGGTGTGATGATGGGCAGGGCAGGGGGCAGAGGCATAAGGTCGTTTGCATAAGGATCCTCCTCTGAGGAATCATCGCTGGTGCGGATTCCACTGGTGCGCTGGCCGTCAGAGTGTCCGCGCTCGCTGGGGTTAGGAGAGTCTTTAAACCCGTCTTCGTCCACTCCCAGGCCTTCATCCACCTCATCTTCCTCACCTCTGGCTACCTCCCTCTGTGAGCCACCGGACCCTCCCAGCGAGCTTTCGATGTTACGCACACACTCGTCGATCTCATCGAAGTTGAGTGAGGTGAGGAACTGCTGCGCAGCCTTGCAGGCCTCCTCTTCTAGCCTGCGCAGCTCCTGATCACGCAGCCACTGCAGGCGATGCAACGACTGCGCAGTTAGACTCTGCTCCTGAGCCTCTTTCTGTCGCCGCAGGCCTTCAATCTCACGCTCCAAACGCAAGATCTCCTCCACCTGTGATGCCTGGTTTGTCTCTACCTCGAACACCTCGTCAAACACCTGCTCCACCAGTGACTTCTCTGCTATAGAGAAGGGTTCAGGGTTCTCAGGTGGGTCGTTCTGAAGTGGAATACTCTCTGGTACAATACTGTCTGGTGTGGCTCTCTCGGTTAAGAAATTTTGAATCTGCTCATTTTTCTTTTTTTCCTCTAATCTTCGAGCTTCCTCTGCCTGTGTTGAACACAGAGAAAAGACTGTGTTACCCAACATTCTATGATTCTACATAAACAGACTATCACTTGAATTTCACATGAATTTTGCACTGAAACCAACAGTAATTAAAAGGAAAATTAACCAATTTTTAATCAAATTAGCAAATAAATAATCATATCCATTGCTGTCAATGGCAATATTTCCTAATGAGAAAACTAAGACTGTTTGTTAATATCAAAACAGTAATTAAAAAAAAATAAAAAAAGTTTCTCCACATATAGATAGACAGACAGACAGACATATATAGACAGACAGACAGACAGACAGATAGATAGACAGATAGACAGACAGACGGACAGATGGATAGGTAAACAGAAAGTCAGACAGACAGATATAGACAGACAGATGGGATAGATAGACAGAAAGACAGACAGATATAGACAGACAGATGGATAGATGGACAGAAAGACAGACAGATTTAGACAGACATAGATAGACAGACATACAGAAAGACAGACAGACAGACAGATAGACACAGACAGACAGACAGACAGATAGACAGGCAGACAGACAGACAGAAAGACAGATATTTCACTAACTGCTTGTGCTAGGAGCTCCAACTCCATGCGCTGTCTTTCTCTAATAAAAAAACAAAAAAACATCACAAGAAAATCAGAAACTTAGAAACAAACCATAAAAACAAACGTAGATATAATAATAAAGGCAATTGAACTGCTTACCTCTCCTGTGCCTCTTGCTCTTCTCGTCGTCTCTTCTCTTCTTCTTCTTCCCTCTTCCTCTTCTCCTCTAGAAGTAGAATGTAGAGCCGTCGTGCCCTTTGCCCTCTGAGCCTCTTCTGTAGGGTGATGGTGGCCCAGCGTGTCATCTGGAAGCGCCGACGCCAATACAGTGCACGGTAGTTTTTCTGAATGACAACAATGCACTGCAACAACCGCCTGTACTGCCGCCTATAACCAGCAGAGGGCAGAGAGACAACAACAGAAGGAGTACATGAGAGTTGGCACCAACTGGAAGTGTGAATATGCATGTGTAAGTGTGTTTACCGTGCTCTGTAGCCCAGTATATGAGCTTGAATAACTGAAGCCGCTTTGAGCACTTCTGTTTCTCTCTGCTTCTCTAACCGCAGCTCCAAACTTTCTCTCATAAACACCTAAGAACAACCAATATATAGACATCATTCACACCAGATCTTGACTTATCTAGAGTACAAAACCAATAAATTACGATTAGATGTATTTATCTCTCAAACTGCTTCACTTGCACTAAAATCCCTTTGATTATGCACTATCCTATTCAGCATTCTGGGTAGCTGATGCATTAATTTTTTAAGTTTATGAATGTAAAAGGAAGAATATAATCATAGATCCTAAAACTGGTCACCAGTTATTTATTATTTTAATCACCTTCTGCCTCTAACAGCTTATTTTAAAGGTCCTACAATGTAATAAAATGACTACAAATATTCCAAGTAGTGTTTCTCTAATAATTAAAATGATTAATGATGAAACTGTTAAAACTGTGAAAAAAGTATTTCATGTCAACTACCCACAAAGATACACATGTCAAAGTGAATATCCAGAGAACATGATGTTGCTCACTTTGGTTTTTCCCAGCTGCCATTCAGTACTGCTGTTGTCATAGAGCTGCAGCAGGAGGAGGCACCGCCCCTTTGGGTCATCTGACAAAGCCAAACCCCTCATCAACACACAGTACCTGACAAATTAAAAATAAAACAGTGATTAAACTGTCCTGCAAAATTGGTTCACAATAAGGAAGTCTAAACACAAGAGTTTACGTCAGTGAACACTGTGAATCAATTGATTTCAATGGAGAGCGAAAAATGTGAAGTGATGCGACATCATGTGACCAAAATTTGGGAAATGTTTTGTTGCACATCCATGGACCAGTGAGAATTTTAGACAAATCCAATTCTGCATAATATCACACTGACCTGGCTCTATCCACAGACTAAAAACAGGTCTTACTTTTAAATGCCAACATTGTGCTCGACTTTCTTCCCAATTATAACACTCTTATCCATCATTTGATTATCATTCAATGAATCAGAAGTAGCACAATGTTAATTCTGGGTGTCAAATAGCTCTGAATTTTGTAAATAAGATGCATTCTAGTCTCATTTGCATAGAAAGAAGACTTGTATGGACTGGAAAGAATGATAATGACTTCATTTAACTATGCCAGGAGTGGTGTTGTAAAAACATAAATTCTCTCTGTGTTTTCACTGAAAGGATGTCACAATCCAAAATAAAGTTTCAGAACAAATCAGTTTTTAGCAAGAATATGTGAGTTTATTGTGTTTGGGGGACAAACCTGGAACAGAAATCCTTGAACGTTCTCCGAACCGGAAACCCAGAACGTCTGATTTTAACTGTCTCCAACATCCCAGAATATCTCAGCTGGTTGAGGACTACAGACTGCTCAAACTGATTTGGCATCTGCAAAAGAAAGACAAAAACATTGTAGCAATTTAAATCACTACAGCTTCTTCACTGTTCTATTTAAAAAAGTTCTAAATCTAAATCAGCTGGATTCATTCTGCTTTCAAATATATATCGGTTGAGCTTTGAGTGGTTTCATTCTTCAAACACACTAAATGGGCCATCATCACCCCCTCTCCCCCGACCTGTGACCCTGTGTGGGGGTGAGGTCGGAAACAGGGCGCTGTGATCCCCGCTTCTAAATGTCATCTCTGTGGAAGGAGGAATGAACCAGAATGAAAGTGATATGAGGAGATGAGTGGTGAATGAGCTCTGTGAGAGCAAGGTCAATACCAACACACACACACACACACTCACACTCACACAATCCTTCATTATATAGTCAGAGGCACATTAACATACTGATACACGCAGCACAAGTCACAGAACGCAGACAGGATCAATGTCAGAGCGCTTCATGGGGGGAGGGACAACATCTCTCTTTAATCGGCTCTCAGAAAAACAAATATTACCAACATATAAACATATTAAAGGGATAGTTCACCCCCCAAAATGACAATTCTGTCATCATTTAGTCACCCATATGTTGTTCCAAACTTGAGGAATGTGTGTTTTACAAAGAGTGAAAGTCACAGGGGTCCAGTGTTGTTTTGGACCCCACTGGCTTTCACTGTATGGGCAAAAACAGTTCTTCAAAATGCCTTCTTTTATGTTCCACAGAAGAAAGTAAGTCATACAGGTTTGGAAAGACAAGAGGATGAACAAATTAGAACAGAATTGTCATTTTTGGGTGAACTATCCCTTTAAGAAACAAAACCATCAGAATAGTGCAAACAGTTTTCATAAATCTGCTGTTTAATAAGCAAAACTTTGAGAAGCATCTTCATTATCCAACAGGTAAACAGATATCTGACAACTCATATAATTGAAGACTATGTCAAAACAGTCAAATAGATATTCAAACATCTGGAAAAACTCTCAGCATCTGTCTAAACATCACTACATCAGTTCTGTTCTTCAACAGCAACAATGTAAGCATCTGAAAGTTTACTTTTTATAAAATATGAACTCTTACGGTATAGTAAATTGTCCTTTCTCATCCTGTGACTGACAGCAGCTCTGAGCGAGTGTATGTCCACAACGAGCCAGCGATCGACTGGTCAGCTCACACACACAAACACCCCCAACCTCTCGCTCTCATTCACACACTGCTGGTTACCATGGGGATCGGACCCATGCTGGGCTAATTTGTGTTTAAAGGGGGAGGGGGTGTTGGAGCGAAATGCATTGTGGGTAGAAAAGGGGCAGAAGTCACCCCAGCTGTTTACATTCAAATAAAATAGGGGAACAGCGGATAGAGAGACAGAGACATACAACTAAAATATAATATACAGAAAGAGACATATAGAGGCAGAGATAAAGATGTCATAACATAAATGAGTTTATTAAATTAACAAAATATTGTATATTTATATTATATATTATTCTTTTAGTTATTATTTTAAATAGTAATTATGATAATCTACTTTTTACTGAAGAATTATTTTAAATATAACTTAATATTAGATATAGAGATAAAAAATAGAAAACAGATAATTTGATAGATGATATACATGACAGATGTCATTAAAAATATTAATTTTATTTTATTACTTATCTAAATTTAATTTACTACAATAACTCATTTGTTTAAAAATAAAAAGACAGAAAAAATAGAAAAATTCAAGCAAATAAAAAATAAAAAAATAATAATAATAATAATTTTATCATCAAATGTACCTGTATGATTTCTTTTCGTATTTTCTTATTCCTTTTAAATATTATTCTGTACTGTATATAGATAATCAGAAAGTAAACAAACTTGTCACATAAGTACCTTTGAAATTATGAGTTAGTTTATCAATTTAGTTTTTAACAATTATAAATTTTATTTACTATTCTATATTATTTATTTGCTTGCTTCCTTTTCTGCTGTTTTTAAATATCACTATATACTCTTTACTCGTGACTTCTGCACAAGGCTAAATTTGCATATTGATTTACTTCAGCATCGATGTGTTTAAAGCACGATCTGAAAGCATAAGTAGAATGGAACAGAATTGATGTGTCCCATTAACACCTCAGCACTGACCTTCAACAACTGAACAAAGAGGAACTAACATACACAAAACACACATGCAGTCTGACATCTGCTGTAGAGTTAATAGACAGCCTGCTGAATGGCCTCGGGTCCAATGCAATCAGAATAGAAAAGTGTGCAGAGCGTGTGTGTGTCTCTCAAAGGAGTCTTATATCTTCACACAGAGTTTATGATGTGTAATCTCCTTCTGTCACTACTGAATGACAACATGGAGAGATAAACAACCATACAGAGAATCGCCATCTGATAGTGTGCGTGTCTAGTCGGTGTGTGTTTTAGATGTCCGCACTTGAATTTGGCCAATAAATGTGACCAGACCCGAATGGCATTCTCAAAATAGACAAAACCATTAATTCCAAACCTAAATACAACACAAAATGACTCAAACTCAGCTCAATTAGTTCATATGCTTTTGTGTGTGTGACACATACCTTGTTATTGTTGGGTTTAATGCAGCGTACAAAGAATGGATTGGACGTACAAAGGTTGGACATCAGAGAGTGCAATGAATTCTGGGTAGACAGAAATAAATAATCTGTTACAAAATGTTGAAAAGTTTTATACCCAATACACAATCTACTAAATAATACTTTTAGTTAGTTTATTATATATAATTATATACAGGTGCATCTCAATAAATTAGAATGTCGTGAAAAAGTTCATTTTTTCTTGTAAGTTATTTCAAAAAGTGAAACTTTCATATATTTTAGATTCATTGCATGTAAAGTAAAACATTTCAAAAGTTTTTTTGTTTTAATTTTGATGATTAGAGCTTACAGCTCATGAAAGTCAAAAATCAGTATCTCAAAATATTAGAATATTTACATTTGAGTTTCAATTAATGACCATCCCTACTAAATTCTGGGTATCTCTTGTTCTTTGAAACCACAATAATGGAGAAGACTGATGACTTGCCAATGATCCAGAAGACGAAAATTGACACCCTGCACAAAGAGGGTAAGTCACAGAAGGTCATTACTGAAAGGTGTGGCTGTTTACAGAGTGCTGTATCAAAGCATATTAAATGCAAAGTTGACTGGAAGGAAGAATTTGGGTAGGAAAAGGTGCACAAGTAACAGAGATGACCGCAAGCTTGAGAATACAGTCAAGCAGAGCTGATTCAAACACTTGTGAGAGCTTCACAAGGAGTGGACTGAAGCTGGAGTCAGTGCATCAAGAGTCACCACGCTCAGACGTCTTCAGGAAAAGGGCTACCAAGCCACTTCTGAACCAGAGACAACGTCAGAAGCATCTTACCTGGGCTGTGGAGAAAAAGAACTGGACTGTTGCTCAGTGGTCCAAAGTCCTCTTTTCAGATGAAAGTAAATTTTGCATTTCATTTGGAAATCAAGGTCCCAGAGTCTGGAGGAAGAGTGGAGAGGCACAGAATCCATGTTGCTTGAAGTCCAGTGTGAAGTTTCCGTCAGTGATGATTTGGGCTGCCATGTCATCTGCTGGTGTTGCTCCACTGTGTTTTCTGAAGTCCACAGTCAACGCAGCCATCTACCAGGAAATTTTAGAGCACTTCATGCTTCCTTCTGCTGACAAGCTTTATGGAGATGCTGATTTCATTTTCCAGCAGGATTGGCACCTGCCCACACTGCCAAAGGTACCAAAAGCTGGTTCAGTGACCATGGTGTTACTGTGCTTGATTGGCCAGCAAACTCGCCTGACCTGAACCCCATAGAGAATCTATGGGGTATTGTCAAGAGGAAGATGAGAGACACCAGACCCAACAATGCAGATGACCTGAAGGCCACTGTCAAAGAAACCTGGGCTTCCATACCACCTCAGCAGTGCCACAAACTGATCACCTCCATGCCACGCCGAATTGAGGCAGTAATTAAAGCAAAAGGAGCCCCTACCAAGTATTGAGTACATATAAAGTAAATTAACATCCTTTCCAGAAGGCCAACAATTCACTAAAAATGTTTTTTTTATTGGTCTTATGAAGTATTCTAATTTGTTGAGATAGTGAATTGGTGGGTTTTTGTTAAAAGTGAGCCTAAATCATCACAATTAAAAGAACCAAAGACTTAAACTACTTCAGTCTGTGTGCATTGAATTTATTTAATACACGAGTTTCACAATTTGAGTTGAATTACTGAAATAAATGAACTTTTCCACGACATTCTAATTTATTGAGATGCACCTGTATATATATTCAGTTATAACTGAAAGGTGAACAGACAATCGTTTGATAGTTTTGGATTGTTTCTTTAGTGAAACTAACAGACAGTACTTTTTTAATCAAATTTTAGAAACTTCTGTAGAAATAAGAGTGTAAGAGTTAAAAAATTCAGACAAATATCTTGTTACCTTCACTTTCATTCAAATTTAGCTTTTGTTTACCTGCTCTAAAGCATTATGGGAGTCGTAGTTTCTTACCTTAAATTGGGAGCTAACAGTAGGCCTGCGATACTTTGAGCCACACTTGACAGTGTCCTGTCCAGTCCAGGTGTTCACTCGCTCAAAAAGATCATACACAAAATCCAACCTGAGAGAACAGGAGCGTGTGAACAAATGACCTCACAGAGAACAGTTACACAACTACACACACACAAACACACACACACCTGCTCTCCCTGAGTAAGTTGAGAATATCATCTCTGAAAGTGTCTCTGTTCTTCTCCAGGATTCCTCTGACATCATACACAACCTGGAGACAAAAATCAGGATGTTAACCTGAGACATGACACCCATAATGCTGATGTTGAACACATTTTTGTCTCATTCTCCATTATATACCATAACACATGATATATCCAATGCACGGACTACACTTTTTCTTTATTTTTTCTAATGAAACTTTGTCATACAAAAGTACTAAAACTAAAAAAGGTTTTTATTCAGATGCAACGTATATCTAAATAAAAATGCAAAAATGTTTATCTCATAAAATTGATACTGACAAAAAAAGTCATATGATCACCATCTTTAGTGGCTGGTAATTGACATTGATACAACAGACATTGTATGAAAAGTCTGTTTAATCATATTTAATAGAACACCACTTATGTTAATAAATAATAATTCTTCTCGACCCTTTTATAAGCAACATCTGTACCTGTACCTATCATGAAACATGACCTATTATGAAATATATACACCGTACCTATTTTGAAATATAAGATTGCATTTGATATATGAGCAAAATGTCACGGGTTTTTGAAAGATGCTTACAACTGCTAATTTACTTACATATACTGTAAATCATAAAAAGTATATTTAAGTAATCAAATCCAACTCAAATAAATAAATAATAATAATAAAAACATAGTAGACAGGGTGCTGTACCTCTCCTGCATAGTGCTTGATTCCAAACTGATGAACTGCAACACGAGGCTTAACATAGAACTGATTCCTCTAATGAGATGGAGAGAGATATAGATAGTGATTATACAGCAGTTCCCATATTCATGGTGATTTTGTGCCCAATATTCAAATCTGTGGTGGATCAAAAGTTTGTTCGGGCTCTTCCATTTGGTTACATTCTTGCTTACAGCTCTTGCTCTTGCAAACCTGATGCCTTTCAGAAAAATAATGATATCTGTGTATGACGTACAGAATGCTGGCTATGGAGTTTCTCCAGCAATGTGTCATCAGTGCCTTTAGGAAAATGACTCTCCTCATTCACGAGAGCAAGCAAACCCAACTTCTGCAGAGAAAACACATGCGCACACAGACTCAGATCTAGAACGTCAGAATGTATACAGTGTTTTAAAGTGGGACTGTGTTTGTGTTTGTACCTTTTCTATGAGATCAAGGCACTCTCCATTGTCCATCCAGTTGACATCATCCCAGACCAGCCCTTCTCTATGAACACAAACACACAGAAAGAAATAAAACGGCAGAGAATTAGATGTTTGCCATGTGCGTTAGTTGCATTTGAAGTGCGTTTTGGTTGGTGATGTGTTGAGTGTGTATGTTTGTATATTTGTGATGACATACTTGTTGTACTCAAGTTGCTCTAGAGAGAAAATGTGCTTGTTGAAATACTCCTGTAGCTTCTCATTTGCATAATTAATGTTAAACTGCTCAAACCGGTTCACCTGAGAGGAAGAAAGAAAATCAAACAGAAAGAATAAAACAACACTAGTCATGACCAGTGGGTTAAAACCTGTCAGAAACTCATCGTAATGGCTCTCACCTCAAAGTTCTCAAACCCGAAGATGTCCAGGATGCCGATGGATCGGAAGTCTTCATTGCCATTGATACGGCTGTTCAGTTTACGAATGATCCAAGTGAAGCACTGAGAGTAGAGAGCCATCGCCATAGAGTCCCGCGAGTCCACCGCCTGATGCACACACGGACATATTTGTGCTGTTATTCTGACTACAAAGGGTATAACTATTTATTATTTACTTAAATAGAATTAATTAATTATTTTTTTTTTAAAGTGAAAAAAGTGTTACAGTCCATCCTGACAACATAACTCATATGTTGATTTTCTGCCTTTTTGATCCATTTGTAGTAAAATCCTGGAAAAAGTGCTTTCAATTTCAGTCTTCCAGTAACCTGTTTTTTGTGCCAAGACTCTTTATTTTTATTTATAGATTTTATATATATATTCATATTCAATACAGTAAACTTTTTTGTGATGTGATGTTTGTGAGTCATTAACCAGAAGTTATGCTGTATCCACACAGTGATAAAAAGGTGGAGTGAGGAAGGTGAAATGTTTTTTAATACAATGCAGTTACATGTGAAGTCCTCTAGAGGGAGGGAGAGGTTCTAGACATGTTTTTGATGAGTTCAGAAGTATTCTGATAAAATCTATGCTGTTTTCACTAGGGTTGCAAAGGGGCAGAAAATTTCAGGAAAATTTCCCAAAAATCCTGGAAAGTTTCCAAAAATTCTGGAATGTTTCCAGAAATGTTCCACCTCTTAGCAACCCTGATTTTCAGGTGTGACTTGATTGTTCATACATGTCGAGTATTATCTCACTGTTTCACTCTGTGAGCTGCTTTGAATATCTCTATCAATATTTTTCTTGCACTTAACAGTAATAAAGTGGCACTGAATTGAACATTTTTGTAAATATTGTGTTAAGAAGTTAAGTTGTGATGTTTGATGGGAAACTTTGTTTTTAACACCCCTGTTACCTGCTCTACAGTGAGAGGTGTGCAGATTTCTTCTCCTCTGAGGATCATGGATCTGTGGGTCAAAACTTCAGCCAGCTGGGCACAATCCAATCCCAGAAGATCTGCAGCTTTACTGAGAGCTAAAGAAACACATCTTTTACTTTTATACATTAATATAAATGTAATGCAGTTTACATCAGCAGATTACAGTAAACAACTCAAAAATTCAACAAGCAAGAGAAAAACAGAGCGGAGAGTGGTGGAGTGCTTACCTGATTTAGAGCAGACCTGTGCTCCACCTGCCGTTAAAAACTCAATGTTTCCCACATGTAAGATTCCTGACAGGAGCCTCAACACCTCCTTGATGTTCTCTTCTCCAAACTGCATTGTCCTCAGAGCATTCTAACACACAAAACACAGTCAATCAGCGTTAAAACCCAAGAGATCAATTTATTTACATGTAATACTGGAGTATTAATATACTTAATACTGGAGTAATGGCTGCGGAATAAATAATAAATGCAAAAATAAATGCAGCATTAGAGACTTTCTCCAATAACATTAAAATTAGTACTGACCACAAACGTTATATGTGAGCTAACAGAGTAGTGCAGTAGTTTGTTGCTGTACAGCAGTGGAGTGTGTTAATGTACTTTAGAATAATCATACAGTGATGTTGTGACTGGCTTACCAGCACTTCCTGAAAAGTCTCTGTGTCATTGATGGCTTTGTCCTTCACACATCCTGACTGACCCAGATAATGAAAGCCCTCCGGAGGGGACAGGGAGAACGACTCTGTGAGAAAATGAGTGAGAGTGATAAACACAGATCTTAAACAAACTGATACTGTGTCACAAACAGCACTGATTCACTGTGATACTATGACTTTCTGACCTCTCATTTGACACTGACATCAGCTGAAGCTGAACTCTGGATTAGGTGACTAAACTGAGAAAGCCATGAATAACAACACAGTGTTGCACATTATGTGGCTCATCATGAAGCCT
This sequence comes from Schizothorax lantsangensis, assembly GCA_027422415.1. Taxonomy (NCBI): domain Eukaryota; kingdom Metazoa; phylum Chordata; class Actinopteri; order Cypriniformes; family Cyprinidae; genus Schizothorax; species Schizothorax lantsangensis. Next base: position 29,605,266 of record CM049845.1, read on the forward strand.
ATAATCTCTCCTTTGTCATCTCTGTCATATTTCAGGCTGAAATGGATTTAAAATGAAATACATTCTTGGCTTACTATGATTATTGACAAGAGTCCCACACTGGAAGTTGAATATAAAAACAGAATCACACATGGCAAAAAATTCAATCAAACGATTTTAGATTCCCATCATCTAAAGCTAAAACACGGAAAAATTGTAGTTACTTTGTTTTACGCATTCCATGTTGTTAGAAAATGTTACTTGAAATAATAAACATTAACTGAAATTGAATAATACCTCAAACTTACTTTATTTCAGCTCGCTGCCAATGCAACTTTTCTTATTTTGATTTTGATTAACTTGATGGACTAAAATATTTAAAACTGAAATAGAATGAAAAATGAAAACTAACAATATAAAATAAAAACAAATGCAAAATATGAATAAAACTATAATAGTGTCTCAGTGATACTAAAACACCACTGGTTTTAACAAAGCATACATTCATTTGTATCATCTATTTTTGCAGATTAAAGATCATCCATAGTGCCCTCTTAAGGATGTAATACTTATATAAGGCACTTTTGAAGGACAACGAGTCTTCAGTCTAAATACAAGGGTTAAAAAGAGGCTTCAGACAGAAATCTGTGGACAATATAGACTGCCCAGACTCACCCCTCTGTTCTGCGCTGGTTCCAGCCAGCAGAGCGTAGAATATGTGATAATTTCGTTCCCCGGGATTTTGACGCACAACACGATTCTGAGGGAAACACAGACAATAAGAGTCCAACAATGACATGTGACCCACATAAATCACACACACACACACACACAGAATCATACATGCAAAAGTTTCATGAATATAAGAAACTCACCTTTTCTAAAAGGTCTGTGTGTTGGAAATATAAAGTCAAGGCAAATGCAGAAAGAGGCACTATCACAGTACAGGTAATGAAATAAAGCTACAGAGATGAACTAACAGTTGACACATCCAAACAATGCACAAACAGAGGATACAGTCTGTGATTCTTCCTCCCTGGATGTTTCCATGCTGACTGAAATGAAGCTGGATGAATTTCCCAAAACGACTAGAGTTGTTATTATGAACTGTTTTAGAATTTCCAAATGCCTCCATTATTGGACTAGAGAGACAGAGAGACAGGGAAATTCATGCATATGAGTGAGCACACTGTGCATAGTGTTTTGTGTTATTTAATATATGTACAAACCTGCTCTCCAGAATTGCCTCCTCTACATGAGATGATGCTCTCTTTGCAGTTGAGAGCGCCACACTTTGCTGACTCATTGCAGACAGAAAGCGCAGAATCATCTTTGTGCTCTCAGTTTTACCTGCTCCACTCTCCCCACACACACACACACACACACACACACACACGCACGCACGCACGCACGCACAAAGATGAATATTATGAAGGATCATATAGCACTAAAGACTGGAGTAATGATGCTGAAATTCAGCTTTGCATCACAGTAATAAATAAATTACATTTTAAAATATATTAGAAAACAGTTTTAAAGTGCAATAATAATTCACATTATTACCATTTTAACTGTATTTTGATCAAATAAATGCAGCCATGCTGAGCATAAGAGACTTTTAAGAAATATATATTAAAAATCTTACTAATCCCAAAGTTTTGAACAGTAGTGCATTTAAGACATTTTCAGTTTTGGTCAAACTACTGTTAATTATGAGCAGTTTAATTTCTATGCATTTTATGAGGTTTGCCAAAAATTGAGACACGTTTAAATACAGTTTAAAACTGTGATTTGTGTGATTTAATTAGCACTAAAGGCATTAAACAAATAGTGAATAAAATCATTATACAAGGGCAAAAACTATGCAGTTGGACTGGCCAAAATAAACATTTTAAGGCCAATATAGACATTTAAAGTACGTAAAATTAGATACTTTTTAATGCTAGAATAATTTTATATTTTTATTAGTTTATGTAATATATCTAATAGTTTTAACAACAGAAAAAGTTTTGTGCCTTTGAGAAATGCCATAGGACACATACCATATTATTGAAAAGTAAAGGTAACATTAAAAAAATTATGCTATTAAGTATTTCATCCGTGTGCAAAGTTATTTTCAGTGCTGTGTTTGTGTCCTACCACTTGCCCTTTTCATAAGGCAAGGCTTGTTTGTGCTCGCTGTGGTTTCATCCTGCAGGTCTGGGAGTTTGTAGGTATTAGATTTCCATTGAAATTCTCTGTTGTGGTTTGAGAACGAGTTTAAGAAGTTTCTACCTCGATTTCTGCACAGTAAGAGAAAAGCCTGTCTTCTTTTGGTAGCCCTATCAATGTCCACATGTTTGCTGAGTCTGTACATGCTCAGGGCTTTTCTTAGTCTAGGCTTGGCCACGGCGGTCAGGTATTCTGCCAATTTGTATTTTCTATGTCGGCTCTCACTAAATCCGATGAGAGATCTGCAGTGCGGAGAACAAACACAGCAGTCTGACACCTTTAACCTCTGCATGCTTGTGTAATGAGTGCTGTCAGGCAGCCATGAGTTTGACCTCACACCTTAGCGAGAGGTCAGAGGTGAGGGTTAAGGTCAAGGCAGAAGACTTTATAGTCACTCTCTGAAAATTAAAAGAAAATGAGGCCTGCAGAAAGCACTTTCAAAATGAGGCCTGCAGAAACCAATGGCTAGTTAATTGCACAATTATGTTCAACGCAATACAGAAACGTACCTGATGAGCACACACTGGTTGTTGGAGCGCTTCCACAGTGATCTGTAGCACTCATTAGTAATGGCGTAGATGTGAGGAGGAATTTCGCCCAGGTGATGTCGACTGTATCGTTCTATGGCTGTGGCATCATACAGATCTGCCAGACTCTGATAAGGGTTTACTGCTGCTAAAATAGAGCCGATGTATGTCTGCAAACAGATAGAGGAATGGAGAGAGAGACAGAAGAAGGAAATAGAAACTCAATAAGTGAATAACGACATTTTATAAACACCCTCTGCGTGTCTGAGCATGTGCACACGTGTGTGCTTTGGCGTCTACTGACCAACTTTTTTTTAAACCACTGATGCAAATAGATTGGATTGGTTGTTGAGATGTTTTGATTTGAATGCCAAATAAGTGCAAATTGGCGTCTAAACGGCCAAATGTTCAGGTGAGTTTAGGACTTCCTGCATCTCTCTTACCATATTGTATGCATGCTCATAAATGTAAATTTGAATTTATGACATAAAACCAGATGTAAACTACATGCTGCATGTGTGTATTGGTAAATGTGCATACAAAATATTGCAGAAATATTTTTAGCTAATTCTAAAGGTGCGTAAAATAATTCATCAAAACATTTCTCATTTCGTTTCAAAATGTTCTTCTCTAGAACACAAAAGAAGATATTTTTTAAGAATGTCTGTTTGTTTTTTTTGTCCATTCAATAAAAATCAGGGGGATCCAGTGTCGTTTTGGACCCTATACTGACGTTCATTATATGGACACAAACAGTTGAAACATTCAAATTATCTTCTATTGTGTTATGCAGAAGAAAGAAAAAATTAAGATTGATTAAAGTTTTCATCACTAGCTGTTTCGTGCTAATGTCTCTTTTGAATGCAAAGTCTGTCAAAATCATTTTTTTCCCACAGAATTCATAAAGGATAATAGTTTAAATGAACTTTGCATGTCTCGTTTATGACGTTTGTTCAGTCAAATCATTTAGATGAATTTACACAGTAGGTTTTATAGTTATATTAATGTCGGACTGTAATTCAGCGAGAGACAGATGGAAACAGAGGTACAGTACAGTAAGAAGTTTTAAAGCAGACATTAAGCTGTCAGTATGTGGTCCTCAGAAGGGGAAAGCCTTCTTATTGAGTCACAGGTGTTATCAGTTTGCTCTGAATGGGCTGGCAGGATTCCCTTCTCTATTCTAGTACAGGAAAAATGAAGTCATTCTTGTAAAACAAAAATAAAAAACCTTCCCATTTTCAACTGAGGTGCACTGTTGTCTCAACATCTAGGTGACTGAATCTGTGCTTGGAATGGAATACTATTATGCTGCGAACCACAAATAATGCACATTATATACCGGCTACTGTATAAAAAGAAGAATGTAAAAGTACAAGATAAATTATTTTTTTAAGTAGTTTAATTCAGAAAGTGCCATACTTTGCACTTTTAAAGTCACCATTAAATCTGAATTTATATTGCAGTGATTATTATAAATTATTTATCTGTGCAAATCATGGTTTTTAAAACTTATAACTTGCCACACAATTGATCCTTCGCAAAACCCGCCCTCCTTAGTTACTGTTGCTATGTCCGACAAGCCATGCCGCTCTCACACTACACACTACACGCTCTCACACTACACTACACTTAAATGTGTGCTATCAATAAATAGTGCTCATAGCTATAAAGATATTATTCTTACATGAAACAGAGTGGAGACTTTGAACCCGGAAACAGCATTCGTTATGGTGCGCCTTATCAAACAGATAGCTATGGACTTCCTGAACGAGGCTTAGACAATGCTTAATTTAGGAAAGCACACTACTCATGCTATTTCAGCCATATAAAGATACGGCAGAAATAGTAAGAGTAAGTTAGTATTGGATTGAGCCAATCAAAGTGTGACACACTGCCCCAGTAAAACCCCCCAGATGCCCCTGCGAGGGTTTAATCTCCATAAGTGCTACCTCAGAAATGGAATGAAGGTCTACAGCAGCCATGTCCTTCCCATAACCTCCCCTGGGTGTGTCTGCAAATCTGTGTAACAGCACTCTGAGGGGTTTAATTGGGGGTGAACGTAATCTGTATCGCTCTGTTTTTGTTGAGTTCGGTCCAGTGGTGCTACTAATAACTTCATAAGAATTCATAAAGCAGACTACAGTCACAGTAAGTTAAAAGATGCACTTTTTAGAAAGCACATTTTATAACCTGTTCCACATGCTCAGACAGAAGCAGACATGAGATTGCTGTCTAGAGAGACAGCTGAGAGTGACAGCTATGCATAGTGATGCATAATAAACTCAGACACATTACACACACACACCCTCTCAATGTTAAACTGAGTGTGTAGAGTGAGAGTTGAAACATGATCCGGCCCAACTGAAGCAGAACTATTTCCTGCTACACACTCACACTACAGCGAAAGAGAGAGGCCTCAAACGAAATAGAGAGAGCAATACTATGAAAAAGAGGTAAACCTCACATGCAAAAGACATTTTCTGGATCACCAGCCCCCTTGTGTGTGTTTGATGTGGGAAGCTGGCCTAGTATTTTCTGTCCAAATGTAAGGCAAAAAAAAAAGTCCACAGCTGTTTATAATCAGAGAGAGAGAGAGAGAGAGAGACGTCTTTGTGTTTTAAATGCTGTGGAATCGGATCTCAGCTAGACACACACATTCCACAAGACGACCCACACACACTCAACCAGATGCTTTTATTTTCATCACAACTTGTGTTTTTAATGGCATTGAGGATAACTGTTTATTTGTATTGAGTCTAATCACCTCAGCCTTGGTATTAAGTAAATAAACTCCTCTGTGATTTTATGCATTAATTTTTAATATATACATTTAAGTTGAAGAAGAAACAGGCAGACATTACGCAGACCACCAAAAACTAACCACGCACACCACACACAAAAAACACCCTAATTCGTTCTGATTGCTCCCATATGTCACCAATTAGCCAATCAGTTTAGCAGACCTGTGGCGGCTACTCTAATTAGCCAATTAATTCATTAGATTCACAAACGTGGATTTACAATTGTGGTTTTATGTGATTTTCAATAAGAACATTTTAAAATGAAGTGTGTCATTTGTGGCATCAAAAGGAAGTTTCTAAAGATTTACATGTACAAAAAAAACTTTGTTTATCAAAAATACCAGACAATGAAGAAAAATATGTTCATATGTGATTCTGTTTTTTATCTGGTATTTGGCATCAAAATATAAACCAATAAAACCACACACAAGCTGTAAAAATGTTGGACAAATTTAAACGTGAAACTTGGGTTTTGTTTATAAAGTTCACCTGATAAAGTTTTTCTAAAAATAAAAAAAAAATCACATACCATACGATATAAATACAAACATGACAGTGTATTTTATTATATGAATAATTGATTTTTAAGCTAGCCCTATCCCTAAAACACACCTTTTTGTCATTATAGATTCAAATTAAAGCATCATTTAGTCGTTTTTGCCCTTTTCTCAACCCATAATGTGTGGGAAAAGGTTTCAGTCATGTCGAAACAGGAGGTGTGTATTTTCTCATGATAAGTGAGTAACTGTGACGTTATTGTGATAACCATCGCATACCTGCAGACCACACCCACTCTCATAGGTGACTGTTATCTCACACTCAAACCGATCCAATCACATGGCATGTGATTACGTGACAGACAGACAGACAGAGAGAAAGTGTGTGTGTGTGTGTGTGTGTGTGTGTGTGTGTGTGTGTGTGTGTGTGTGAGAGAGAGAGAGGCGAGTCGCCTCCTGGAATGACTGCTGTATTACTTTATAATACTCAATGACTGAGCAAAAGAGGCTAATACTTTATCTGTACTTGGAGATGCAAGGGATTTTATTATTATTCTCATTATTATTAGTAGGTTGTGTGAAAAATGAAAAATACCAGTTAATGACTGTACCTTATTTTCAACATGTTTGAAAAATAAAATATTAACAAGATATATTAAAGGGATAGTTTACCCATAAATGAAAATTCCCCCTTGATTTACTCAACTATCCCTTTAACATACAGTGTGTCATAACTTCATACTGTAAAATCAGTGTATTGAAAATGTTCAAATCATTTACTCATCCTAATGTCGTTTTAAACCCAAATGTTTTTTTTTCTTCTTCTGTGGAACATAAAAGATACATTTTGGACAATCCTGGCATTGCCACTATTTTGAAAATAATGAAAGTAAATGAGGGCTTGGGCTGTCAAGTGCTACAATGACAAATAAGAACCATAAAAGTATTATAAAAATAGTCTTGTGTGCTATAAAGTCGTATGAAGTCATATGATACCGCTGTGTGGGGAACAGACTGAAAGTCATTTTTCACTGAAAGTCCTGACATACGCTCTAGCTCTTCTTGGCACATTCATGAGAGAACCAGCCATGTTCGATTTGTGAACAAATCATTCTTTTGAATCAGATGTTTTCAATGAATCATTGATCTAGTTCTGCAATATTTTACGGTACTTTTATGGAGCATTTGCGTCCTTTTTGAAGCATGACTGCCCCAGACCTCATTCACTTTCATTATATTGAAAAGAGCGATCAGGATATTTAATATTCAGGATATTTATTCATTTTTGATCCACAGAAGAAAGAAAGTCAAATGGGTTTTAAATGATGAGAGAGCGAGAAAATGATGACAAATTTTTGGGTGAGCTATCCCTTTAAATACAACTACAGAGCAGTGTAAACAGATGTTAACCAGACAGATGTTAAATCCTAAATGCACACACAAACAATCACTATGTATTAATTGGACCTGATGCAGATGCTTGGAAATAAAGACTTCAGAGTGGTGATGTTGTTCTGAGAGTCAGCAGTAGCATGTTAACTCTGTTCCTTAGAGTCAGTCTGGAAATCTGGAACTGGACTAACTGCTTTTGGCACAGATCACATCCTGACAGTGCACACACATACACACCTAACACAGTTGAACCAGCCCCAAAGAAGAACACAGTACACTGTTGTGAGGAAAGGCTCAAAGAGGCAGAATAAAGAAAGAGCGAAAGGGAGAGAGACATGCAATTAAGCAAATATATTTTACTTTGACACATTAAAGAAAAGAAAGCCATCCAGCCACCTGCACAACAACACTGTAACCTTGACAACTGCGTCTTTCAACACAGCTGAAACATTCACACACTCATACACACACACTCATTTGTAAAAATGCATGCTTAATGAATAACAAACAATGCTATATTGAGTGTGTGGGTGATTTTGCTGTGTGTTTGCTCACATATATGCTCTTCTGTGTGTAGCGGAGCTGCAGGTTGTGTAGAATGGCCCCGTCGTGTAGGTCCTGTAGGGTTGCCATGTCTTCGACCCCATTGATACTGCTGCTGTGCATTGAGTAAACCCTCTGCCTGCTCACAGCATTCTGTTTGTAAGTGTACACCTGAACAAAACACACATTTGCAACACATATTAACAGTGTGTTTATCTTTTGTTCTCAGTATTTGTTTTCAATTGTGTAATGATCACAAGAGAAACAAAAAAGAGAACAATATATAAAGAAAGTAGAACAAAAATTTAAAAAGGATGTTACCACTCTAATTCTGATTGGATGACCCACATTTAAAGGCAGTGTAAAATAGTCGATATATGCATTGCATACATCCATGATGGCACATCAAATGAATTCTATATTAATGCACATTAATGCAAAGTTGTTTGGCAGAATTTTTTGTACAACCTCTAAAACTATAATTTTCTGTTATCCCAGGCCACCAATTTAATACATACACTATATTGCCAAAAGTATTGGGTCGCCCCTTCTAATGAACAGGTTTGACTACTTTAATAATTTTTATGAGTACAAATCTTAATGTTAAAGCATATAATGATATTCTAGGAAATTGTGTGCTTCTAATATTATAGCAACAGTTTGGACAGGACCCTTTTCTATTCTAACATGACAATGCCTCTGTGTATAAAGCAAATGATTGATTCAGTCAGTGTGGAAGAACTTGACTGGTCTGCATAAAACCAAGTCCTAATCCCAGTTGAACACCTCTGGTGTGACTGTAAATGCAGACCTTGAGCCAAAAACTCATCACCAAACACCAATGACTTGTACATACACTATATAGACAAAAGTATTGGGACACCCCCTTCTTTAGAACAGAAAAATGCACTTCCAAATCTGTGGCAACAACGATGGGAACATAATTCATGTATTTAAAAATTGTATTCCATCTCTGTTGCAACAGTTTTGGAAGTGTCTAAAATGACTGTACCCATATGTACAAGTGATTGGTGTTTGGAGTTTTTGGCTCAAGGTCTGCATTTACAGTCACACCAGAGGTGTTAAACTGGGATTAGGACTTGGTTTTATGCAGACCAGTCAAGTTGTTCCACACTGACTGAATCAATCATTTTCTTTTTGAACCTTGCCTTATACACAGAGGCATTGTCATGTTAGAATAGAAAAGGGTCCTGTCCAAACTGTTGCTATAATATTAGAAGCACACAATTTCCTAGAATATCATTATATGCTTTAACATTAAGATTTGTACTCATAGAAATTACTAAAGTAGTCAAACCTGTTCATTAGAAGGGGGCGACCCAATGCTTTTGGCAATATAGTGTAGCTGTGCTATTTTCAAGACTCTCATACTCTCATATTTTTTCAGTTGTTTTTTTTTTCAGCAGGGAATTTGAAAAGAGAAGATATGCTCTTTTCAAATTCCCTGCTGAAAAAAAAACGACTTAAACTAGCCTAAAATGGTTTATTGGTCTCAGCTGGTCACCTAGCCTGCTCAGGCTGGTCTGTTTGCTGGTTTTAGACTCTTTTCAACAGGTCAGACCTGGAAGACCAGCTTAGCAACGAGCTAAACCAGCTGAGCACCAGTTTGTTCAGACTGGGAGATTATTTAAATCAGTTGAGACCGGCAAACCATCTCAGACTGGTTTAAGTAGGTTTTTCAGCAGAATATTTAATATGTAATGTGCATTTATTTTTTTTTTGGTCATTTATTTGTTTCCTTTCCTGATAATGTCCAGGTGACTGTGATTTTTTTAGCACATGGTTATTAATGTTTGAACACTAAAATGCACAGACTAATCAGAAGGTGATTATTGCTTTAATAAACTATACAGATCCTGATCTCAGTTTTGGAGGTAACAGACGGTCTGCTGATTGTACTGTAGACCAGAAACAGAAGCCAGAGACATGAGCAAGTTGCGTGTGTTTGAATATACATGCTAGAAGATGAGAAACAGACTCAAGAAATGCACATTAAAACACAAACACACAGTGCTCAGTTGAGAAACAGGCTTAACTGAGTTTCTGGTCATCTCTGTGTACCTGGTGCCTGGCTCCATGACGACAAGCAGCCTGCTGGTCTCTTCCAAACAGGCGGGTACACAGAGAAGTGTGTGTTTGTGTAAAATGAGAGCATGACACCTGTTCAGCAGTGCGTTTGATCTGAGGTGCACAGAGCAGATGTTAAGCCACTGTTCCTGTGTAATGCATACACCGCCACCCCCACTTACCTGTCCATAGTCGGTGTTAAAGACCACCACTCCACCAGAGCACGAGTCCACTGTACTGGGGACATAATGATCCTCCACCCAGAGCCACACTCGACAACCCTGTCAAACACACAAATGCTGGTTAGCAACATACTGAACAATAGCAGAAACACAAACAACTGTTTGCAAAACCACACGTTAGATGTAATTGTGGATATTTAAATGAAATTATAAACTGTGTTTGAGAACATCCTGTGGTACAGAAAAATCACTAACAATTAGCAGCAACAATAAAAGACAAACAACTGTTGTGTTAAAACTATGTGGTATTTGTAATTCTAGATTGTAGTCTCACATGTGTCTCCTAGAGTTTCAGAATACATCTTATCTCAATAAAGTCTGTGCTCTTGTTTGCTTAGGTACCAAAGTTTGCAATCAAATTAAAGAGATTTCAATATAAACTCATATTTCTCATCAATTCTTCTGAGACCAAATGATCTGAGCTATGTTATCTACATGAATTTTGCAGCTTTAAACTTTTTACTCTGTCTCACATTTTAGAACAACTGTCTATATCTCCTAAGGAAGACAAAGTTGAAACTTAAATGAAGGTAAGAACTTCTTTAAGTCTCCTAAAAATGAAAGATCAACCTTTGAGCAATATCTTTTTCTGGAAGGCTCTCCTCATTAGGTCAAAAAAGGTATAATTACCAATAACTGTACCTCATTAGAGCAAATTCCTCTCTCTCAAATGACACACACACACACACACACACACACACACACACACACACACACACACACTATAAGTGTACATGTTGATGGAAGAAACACATGGTGATGTGAACAGGCATGACTGGCTGTGAGGCCCCATTGAAACAGACACAGTTGAACTTTAACCCCATTCCCCACTTACATGCACACACACACACACACACACACACACATATACTATCAGCACTGCATAAAACACTGCAGCATTGTGTTCAGTCCATTGCCACACTGCATTATGGGTATTGTAGTTGAATATACTAGTACAAATGTACTAAATGTAGAATTTGCCACTCATTTTTCCACATGGAAAACATCAGACCGAGACTATAAATCAAATACAACATGAACACAACAAAGTGATTATGTTTGACCACAGTACAAACAGCAAATTTTAACATGCACATTTTAAATTCAGACTGTGGAATTTGAAAAATCACCGAAAGCCTTGTGAATCACTCTTAAGAACAGTAATTAGGATTTTTAAATCTTAAAAATTCATCATTGTTAACCTGTCATCCTCTCTCTCAACCACTTAGGCTATTAATGCAGTGGCATAAACTCAACAGTCCTTTATAGCTTAGAAGAACGGAACACACACACACACACACACAGAACTGCTGAATGATCAGACTAAACTGCAACAGAACAGCTGTGCAGCTGGACACACACAGATGAACACTTTCTCCTAACCCAGCATAATATGCAGAAACAACTACAAGTAGCTAAACCATTCTTAGATTGATTTCACTGGAAAGGGTGTCAAAACAATATACTGTTTGTTTGAAGAACACTGACTAATAGCATGAGTTTGGGACTATCTTTTTTTTTTTATCGCCTTCAATTCACGTATTATTTGACATACAGCGCTTGGCAAGATGTGGAATTATTTCAATGCAACACTGGAAATAAAATCTGCATTTTTTAACTGATAAAATTAATCAACAGATTAAGCAGTTAAATAGTTAGCTGCAGCCCAAGTGTAAAGATTATTCTAATAAAAATAATAAAAATCCACAGTTTACTCTGACCTAAAAGGCCACAGTAACCACAGAAAAACTTTGCTTTGGGAAGACAAAGACAAAAGTCTGTGGAGGAAATGGACAATTCAAGTAATTTTCTCTCTGATTACTGTCACATGAACATCTTCATGGTTTCTAACAGCCTAAGCACATATGCAGACCTTCTGCTAACCTGCCACTGGTTTGCTAATGTTAGTAGCTGTAAAAAGCAAATAGACACAAACTGAGAAAGACAACAAAAAAATAGAGCAAGAAAGAATGGGAGCTGATTTTATCAATGGGACCATTATATTACACATTGTGTTCATATAAAAGGAATCCGACTTTTAAAGATGACTGATTGTTTCTGGTAAGCAGCATACACTGCTTGCAGTTGCAATACAGATAATTTCACATGAAGTGTTTTGCATATTAACAGTCAGTGTTTACTGTCTAAAAAGAAATCAACTCTGTACTGAATTGACTCAAAACTCAGAGTCAGCCCCATCAAGTTAGTGCATCTCTAACACACACAAACAGGAAGCTGTTTTCCTCCCTAAACCAAGTTTATCTCAGGAATTCTGGGCTTCTAATCCAATTCACCATCTCTGCAGTAAACCAGGATGCACTGTGATACCGTTTCCCAACATTTGACTGTGTTAATGTGTGTTGCATCTCTCTGAATAACATTAAGAAATTAATGTTAAGAAACTTTTGAATTGTTCATTGTTTTTTTAGTATGTGTGGATTTACTTGAAGGACGAAAATGCCCCTCTAGAAGTTTGCTAAATCTTACAAAACCTCACTTTGGGGACATCCAGGAATCCGTCTGGTGGTTGAGGCATTGAACTTGTGTGTGTGTGTGTTTGCTTGACAGAAGCATATTTCGAGTTAAGCAGCTTTGACCGTGTCTCATGTTTATCTGCAAACATTATAAGATTACAACCGCTCAACAAGTTTATGACCGCAACACACACATACTCACACATTACAGTTTAAAATACTCTAAACATATTTAATTCATAATTATCTCTCTCTAGTCAAAACTATTTCTTAGATGTTCACACTGATTTCCAACTGTACCTTTTGAAATGACACAAAAACCTTAATGTGTTTACAAGCAGTTTAAAAGTTCAATTTCAGCAATAACATTTCATGTAAATGCTTCAGTCCAACTGGAAACTGGCCAATCCAGTTAGCAAAGTTAGACCAAACAGACCTAAAAAAATTATAATAGATCCTTAAAATATTTCAATACTCATTGTGTTATTTGACTACACAAAAAAACAGACTGTAGCTTGCTAAGAGAGAAAAGAAGAGAAAGTGTGAGAGAGAAAAAAGAAAGAAAGTCTATGTACATACAATATATTCAAACGCTTGGGATCAGAAAGATTTTTTAAGTTTTTACGTAAGGCTGCATTTATTTTAATCAAAAAAGTAAAATTGTGAAATATTATTACATTTTATATTTTAATATATTTTAAAATGTTATTTTTTTTTCGCAAAGCTGAATTTTCAGAAGCAATCACACTTCTGTGTCAAGATCCTTCAGAAATCATTCTAATATGCCGATTTGCTTCTCAAGAAAGATTTATTACGATCAATGTTGAAAACAGTTGTGCTGCTTCATTTATTTGTGCAAACTGAGATTTTTTTTCAAGATTCTTTGAGGAGTAGAAAGTCTTTATGGTCACTTTTGATCAATTTTATGCATTCTTGCTGTAAAAAAGTATTACTATCCTCCAAAAAATAATTCTGACCCCAAACTTTTTGACTGGTACTGTACGTGTCTGCCAGGTTTTCTGGCCAATATTCACTTCCTGTGCTAAAACAGATTGCTCAAGGGAATCACAGATTTAAACAGGTAGCAAGAATCCAACTAAAACATCACATGCACAAAACTGATGCACAAAGGCTCCCAAATCAAACATCACTGACTCTTTCTAATTTTGTTTCATGTTCAGATGAAAGAAAAACCTCACTTTGAAGTTAAAAAGTGCACTATGCATGCATGTCTGAGTGTGTCCTTGTATTGTGTATCTAAACTCTTAAAATAATATCAGAGTTTTGGAGGGCGGTCAGGCTGGGCGGAGTAAAGGATGAAACAGACCAGAGTTACTCTGTAATCTCACTGCTGCTTACCGAGCATGTTTAGAGCTTACACACACACACACACACACACACACTTCTCCGTTGCTCTTTCTCGGTCCCCCTTTCTTTCTCTCATTTGGCTGCAGGAAGTGAGGGATCAGATATCGTTTGGGTCAACAGGAAGGCAGGCCAGTGATGAAGGGCATTCCTGCATACTTCGAACCCAAACACCCAAACTACAGCTCTCTAACATGCTGGGCTTGGTGTTCAGACTCAGTCCGGTCTCCTAAACTTCTAACCAAACTTATTTCACCAAGCAACCCCCCTCAAACACACTCACATATACACTCCATTGCCGCCTGACCTACTTTTCCAAAGCACTCTCATTTTCTCTCTCTCTGTCCAACAGTGAAAAATGTGTGTTTATACTTCATGACGAGAGTGAACGAGGGAGAGAGAGCTGTATAAACTCACACAGAACAAAGACAAAGATCATTTTCATGCATGTATGTGTGTGTATGTGGATGTACTTTGCACCTGGTCCTAGTTTAGAAGTCTCATAGATTGCAATTGTTATGAATCACAAAAGGAAGTCCTCTTGTTTTCTTCCTCTTTGTCTGGTAATTATAATGCGTTAGGCATTCGGGAACAAACAGGCTAATTAAGCATTCAGGTTTTGCGTGTTAATTGACATGACTCAAGATTAAATGAATAGTTTGCCTAAAAAGAAAATTCTGTCATCATGTACTCATCCTCATTCTAACTTGTATGACTATTTCTTCCATGGACCACAAAAGGGGACATTTTGAAGAGTGACCTGGTCAATGCTTTCCCCGCAGTTCAATAAATGGGGAACTAAAGTTTTCAAGATTCATAATGTGTGACAGTCCATTTGTCTTGTCGAGAAGATGTGCATTATATTTTAAACCTCGATTATCGAGTTCAACTCACTGACTTGATACAGTCAAAAAAGCTCACTGGAGAAGATTATCAGTAAAAAAAACTACTTCATTTTTGTCTATTTCTCATCAAAAATCTATTGTATGACTTCGAAAGACTTGGAATATCACACGTGTCATATTGAGCAATTTAATTGGGACTTTTGCTTTCTTTTTGAATCTTGAATGTTTGGTCCCCATTCATTCAGGACCTAATTTGAAAATGTACCTTTTGTGTTTCAAGAAACAAAGACAGTAATAGAGGTTGGAAACCGGAGGGTGAGTAAATGATTTAATTTTTTTGGTGAACTGTTTCTAACATAAACATGGAACACACAAACAGTTTAAGAACAAACGAACCAATCCCAAGTCCACTAACGGATTTCTCTTTCAGTATTTCTCTTTATTAGCAAGGGGTTTCCCTGTTCTGTTCCCAATTTCTTGTTAAAGGCAGCTTTGAATCTCTGCACTGTGTAATCATTAAGCTACTCACAAGATTTAGTGTGTGTGTGTGTGTGTGTGTGTGTGAGTGTGTGTGTGTGTGTGTGTGTGTGTAGCAAGAAGGATTACCTGACACCAAGCAGATGAAGAAACCTGAGGGGGTACATGACCGAATGTGTGTGAGGTTTACTTTTCCACACTTTGAGGACAAAATTGTGCCTAGAAGTTACGTAAATGTGGCAAAACCTCCCTTTGGGGATGTCAATGAGCATCCTCAAAGAATAAAAAGATTAATACATTTAATTAAAAAATACATATAACAATATATATATCTCATATTTTTATTTTTAATGAAAATATTCTTTAAAACAGTAGACGTCTGTGGTACTTCCTATAAGTAAATATGTGTATAGTCTCATGGCTGTTGTACTCCAGGTGCTAATTAAGCTCCACCCCTTTGTGTGTTTTATTATGGTGTTCAGTTTGATTTCAGCAAAGCAAACCCTCTGTGTGTCTGCTTAAATATTAACAACAATTTACCAGGAAAAAAGATGACAGGGTTATAATCTAATTCTTAGTGCATGAGACCTCACGATTGCACCCAAAGCATCTCTGATCCTCTACAGGACTTTTGTTTCAGGAAAAAATAATAACCTGGATTGTTTGTTTTCCCAGAATGACACTCCTCTGCACTAAAACACAACTGTCAAACAGTACCTGTGACTCTGATTGGCCAGTTCACAAAAAAAAAAAGAGCTTTAGCTTTGAATAAGCTCCACCTATAGCGACTGCAGGGAGGCAATAGCCTCAGCGACGCTGCTGTGCAAACACATCCACACACAAACACACCTAAAACAAAACGGACATGCAGGCCTGCGACCATAACTGCAAACACAAATGTGTGCATGTGTGTTCATGCTAAGCCAAAAACACAAAACGCTGGAGAAAATGTCAGATTTGTATGTGGACTCTCTCTCTGTGAGGTTAGACATGCAGAAGAGGTGTGTAAGACAGGAATCACACTGTCTCTCCCTCTCTAGTGTCAGTCATGTAGAAGAGTCGTGTGTGAGACAGGAATCACACTGTCTCTCCCTCTCTAGGGTCAGTCATGTAGAAGAGTCGTGTGTGTGAGACAGGAATCACACTGTCTCTCCCTCTCTAGGGTCAGTCATGTAGAAGAGTCGTGTGTGAGACAGGCATTCATGAGCTCAGCTCTTCCCCACATTCCGCACGCATGTTGCGGCTGAATCTGATTCCACACACACAGCTCAATCTTTTTAAAGACTGCTCCTTTTGTCCAGAACCGATTCGCAGGCTAGATACACAGCAGCCGGCGGATATTTGACACTATTGTGTAAAGTTGGTGCAGTTAGAGCCCACTGCTTTTTGTGCTTCCCTCTCTAACTATCTGAAACTCTAATATAAATTATGTTTCTGAGGCGGTACAGGTGAGTATGTTTTATTAAGATGATTTATTTCATTAGGGCAAGCCTTCAGGAGAAAAGCTCAATCCTGAGGACTAATGATCCACCTCAAGCTAACATTAGAAACCTGCACTTGTGACTCATATGGTGCTGGCTCAAGGGAGCGGCTCGTGCTGATCATCATCTCGCACTCATAATTCACAATAAAATCACAAGGGATGAATAATACTATTCTCATTTCCATCAACATCAGTCCTGACAAGCATTACACAAAATCACCTTTTGGCAACACTCTCATGGATTTGCTTATATTTTCATACAATTAATTTCCTTTTAAAAAATGTAATGTACATATTTAATATAACAAAAATAATACTATTGTGTTATTGAATGTCACAGCTAATAAAAATTTTACTAACTGTAAAAATATAAATATTATTTTAAAAATGACAATTTAAAAGCTTCAAATGTAATTTTAAAATTCATTTAAAACATATATTTAAACATTCAAAAACTCAATGTCTATTTATTTCTTCATATAATTTACACCACTATCATAACATTTAAAAAATATATATTATCAGTGTTGGGTTAGCTACTCTAAAAAGCAACTATACTAGTACTAATCACTCTCTCTAAAAAGCACTGCATTACTTATTGCTAATTACTTTTTAAATCCCATATCACCATCAACCAACTGAACAATACAAACATAGACATGAAACTGTTCTATTTTTTCTTATAAAATAAATTATAAAATTGCACAAATTATTTGTAAACTGACCAAAGTTAAAAACTTTACATTAAAAACATAAATTTTAACATTAGATGTTACATTTTGATGTTAAATGCACTACTGTTTTATTTAGAATTGTTCTATGGTCAATGCAGCATCAGAAATAACTGTAATTAAATTACAGCAAATTTAAAAGTAATCCCTTACTTTACCTTTCAAGGGAAAAGTAATTAAATTACAGTAATTAATTTGTATAATAAGTAATAAGTAATGTCTAACACCCAACACTGATTGTTATTATATTATATATTATTATATACTCTAATAAATGCCATACTTTTTTATTTGTTGACACTAATGAAACACTACTTATTAATTCAGCAAGTGTACAGTGTACACTTCTAATAATAGCTACAGGATGTAGAGGAGGAAACGAGAAGAAAGGTAAGGAAATGCCAGTGAGATCCGCTGGGAACGACCCAAACCGTTCAGAACCGGGCCAGTGAGAGAGTGAGGGAGTCACACACACACACACACACACACACACACACACACACACACTGAGCTCAGCGTGCGCTTACAGTCCTGAACATTAAACAAACTACATTGACATTAAGCAACTTAAGCGTATAAATATAGCAATACAGAGAAATATATATATATATAGAGAGAGAGAGAGAAATATGCAGGCGATTTTGTATTATATCTAGCATATATTTTGTTTTCTGGAACAGAAACAGCAGAACATCCTTGTTATATCAATATGAAAATAGTATTTTCATATGCAACTTACCTCGGTGAAAAAGTTATCCATTGTCCTTATAATTATGAGTCTCTGAGGTCTTCATAGGAGTCAACAAGCCCAACCATAAGTGTAACACAACAGAGTGAAAAGTGTCATGCAGCACTTCACTGCATCTCACTGATCTCTAGACCACTGAAGCCAGTTTGTTTCTCTCTCGCAGAGACTCGTCTTTGTTTCAGACCATACAGATGTTGGAAACTATCCTATGTCCCGCAGCCAGTCACGAGAAAAAGTTTAATCTTCCCCGTGCGCAGTGACACCGGGACTCGCAAGGAGCACCGTGACGGGATATAAAGACGCGGCGCGAGGTCACTTTATATGCCGGTGTGACACGCGCCTCGGTAAACAGCGAGGGCTTCGTCTCCTGACAAGTTTGCAGTGACTCCGCTGAGTCGGCTCGCGGTCTGATGACTCCGCCTCCCGCGCGGTTTGAATGGCAAAACTTCCAAAAGATCCGTAACCTCGCGCGCTCCTCCTGCTGTTCCCTTGGCGAGGGCGCGCTGTTAAACATGAGATTATTTGTGTTGATTCACTATTTGTAACACCAACGTGAAACGGGAGGTTTAAAATGTAAGGTTGATAAACGTACATGTAAAAAATGATTTAATAGCTTATCAAATAACAATAAAAAAGTGAAAAACAAAATTAAAACAACAACGTACAAACCCGGCCCATAATAGGCCTATAAAGTAATTGAGACCCCACACTTGTTAGGTTATTTTATTTGTTCTTGTGTAACTTCAAGGTATAGTTTAGCTAAAAATTGAAATTTGGGCATCATTAGCCATCCTCATGTCATTCAAAATCTTAAAACTTAAACAAGATATTTTGAAGATGTTACAGTAACCAAACCGTTGCCCGCTGGCTTCCATTGTATGGACAAACATCATTTATAAATTTAAATATCTATCTATCTATCGTAAACTGGTGTGGTGACTTTCTGTATTAAACTGCCATCTAGTGTTTATTATATGACTAGCACATTCGCACACGTGTCAGAACAAGGAAATGTATCAGTTTAGACAAATCGATACTAAACTCAAGCTGTTGGATGTCTCTCTATCTGTGAGTGCACGTAGTACAATGGCAGGAACTAGTATTTCTTTGGCTCAAGATGAGTTCAGTTGTTCAATTTGTCTTGATTTACTGAAGGATCCAGTGACCCTTACCTGTGGACACAGTTACTGTATGAGCTGTATTACAGGCTGCTGGGATCAGAAGAGAGTCTACAGCTGTCCTCAGTGCAGACAGACCTTCACTCCAAGACCTGTTTTAGGTAAAAACACCATGCTGGCTGAAGTGGTGGAGAAACTCAAGACAAAACGTCAAGCTGCTCGTCCGACTCAATGTTACGCTGAACCTGGAGATGTAGAGTGTGATGTCTGTACTGGGGACAAAAACAAAGCCATCAAGTCCTGTCTGGTGTGTCTGGAATCTTACTGTCAAACCCATTTTGAACGTCATGAAGAATTTCACTTTGGAAAGCGACACAAATTGACTGATGCCACTGGACAACTACAGGAGATGATCTGTCCTCAACATGATAAACTGCTGGAGATTTTCTGTCGTACAGATCAGCAGTGTATATGTTATCTTTGTATGTTGGATGAACACAAAAACCATGACATTTCTCTTATTTGATTTTCCTGCAGAGACAATTGGGTGAAATGCAAAGAAAATACCAGCAGATAATCCAGGAGAGACAGAAGGAGCTTGAGGAGCTGAGAAAGGCTATAGAGTCTCACAAGGTGAGTTTTGAGCAGAAGAACAACTGCTGGCTGCTGAAGAGCTGTTTGAGACTCAGTTAGGACTCTCCTCAGTCAGTCAGTGAGGAGCCAGTGCTGGAGCTCTTTCAGTCCCACTGAAGCCCACTGTGGGGAACAGGCTGTGAGGCAGCAGTAAGAGCTGAGTGAATGGACTGATTCTAATGCTTCTCTCTCTGTGTGTCCTAACAGCACTCTGCACAGGCAGCAGTGGAGGACAGTGAGAGGATCTTTACTGATCTGATCCGCTGCATTGAGAGATGCCGCTCTGAGGTGACACAGCTGATCAGAGATCAGGAAAAGGCTGAAGTGAGTCGAGCTGAAGAACAACTGAAGCGACTGGAGCAGGAGATTGAAGATCTGAGGAGAAGAGACACTGAGCTGGAGCAGCTTTCACACACAGACCATCACATCCATTTCCTCCAGGTAACAGAGATCTGATGAACAGGACAGTGGTCTTTAGGAAGCATGTTGTACAGAGATTTCGTTTCTGTCAAATGTTTCTGTGTCTTTAGCTGGTGTTTCTATTGTGTCTGTGTAGAGTTTCCAGTCTCCGTCTATTGCTCCTGGATCTACAGACTCACAAAGCATCACTGTCAGTTCTCATCTCTTTTTTGATGATATTAATAAAGCTGTGACACATCTAAGAGAAAAACTTGAACATTTCTGCAGAGAGGAGATAGAAAAGATTCATGGTAAAGGTAAAGCACTGATCATTAATTTACTAAATGATGCATCACACAGTCTCATGCAGCAAAGCTTTCGACGACTGGCCTAAAGTCTGGTTCATTCTATGTCTTATTTTGAACATAAGTGTCCAGCGTAAAATATAATCATAACCACAATTATAGACCTGTGAGCACAAAAGTAAACACATATAGCACAGTAGTCTCTGTAAATACCTCACTTCCCTATGCTCAAGACATGCACCAGCAACTGACGGTAGAGGCTGTGATCTTCAGCATCCTTTCTCTTACCACACCTGCCTCATAAGCTGACTGTTGCTGGTTTGAGTTCTGGAGTCTGAGGCTGAGACAATGCATCATCTACTGCATGAAATACAAAATGTATTAAGATGTATGTATTAATTTAATAAACAACGTGTCTGTTGTTTTCCATAGCAAAATATATTGAGATCATTCCCACCCCTGAATGCAAGACAAGGGACGAGTTTCTACAGTGTAAGTTACTAAGCAAATAAGCAAGCACACACTCACAAAACACACTTCTTCACATTCAGATACTGATCTTCAAGATTGGCCACAATGAAAATTTCATCATCTGCTGTCAATAGTCTATTTTCCATTTAATTTTGTTGCTATAAGTGATTGTTCTTTTGAGTACCATACATAAAATGTCCCCAGACATGACTGTGAACTGGGCTTGATCAAACATCTAAAGCTAAATTTGAACGTGTATTTTGAGGCAGGAGTTTGGAGAGAAGCATGTGGTTAGTGTCTAGTAAAAGTTCACAAAACACCTAACTATGTTCACAGTACCTTGTTTTATTGTTTTGTTTTTATTGTTTTAACACAATTGATTAATGTTAATATTTTAAAATGAGATTTCTTATTTAGATATAGATTGTGTTTTGTCTCCATCAGATTTCTTCCAGTTCACAGTGGATTCAAACACGGTACATAAAAACCTCCGTCTGTCTAAGGGGAACAGAGTGATTAAATACACTTCTAAAAAACAGAGGTATCCTGATCACCCAGACAGATTTGATACTGTGGAGCAGGCATTGTGTGAAGAGAGAGTGTGTGGACACTGTTACTGGGAGGTGGAGTGGAGTGGTAAGGTGGATATATCAGTGTCATATAAGAGCATCAGCAGAAAGGGAGAGGGCGATGATGATGATGACAACGATGACAATTATGACCAGTGTTGGGGAAAGTTACTTTTAAAAGTAATGCATTACAATATTGCGTTACTCCCTAAAAAAGTAACTAATTACGTTACTTAGTTACTTTTTATGGAAAGTAATGCGTTACGTTACTTTTGCGTTACTTTTTAAATATGAGCAGGGCTTGATTGTTTGTTTTTAATATAAGAAGTTCTAATTATAGCAAATGTAAAAGCCCTTTCACACCAAAAAGTGTAATGAATAAACGTCAGGCTGAAGGAAGAGTAAATTCACGTCTGTACAGTAGAACGCAGGAGAAGGTTCAACACTCTTCAGCAATTAAAAAACAATGAAGCACAATTGATAGTTTATCTAAAGTCATTTTTGGTTATTAGTATGGTTGAACTGGATTATCAAAGGTCAGCAGCAAAGACATTGGTTAATAAAATGGGATTAGATACATTTGTGTTGTTTAACATATTTAATTATTGTAGGTTTGCTTAATATTCTGAGTTTGCATTTCACTGTTTTAATTCATTTTGATGAATACTAAATCTGTTTTTTTGCGAGTGGGATGAATTAATGCACATTCACATTTAGTCTAGAACTACAGTAACAGCATGTTCACACCAAGGTTATTATAGTTTTGAATTTTTTAATTCGTTTTATTTTAATATCGTTTTCAAATTTGCTATAAAATTCGGTTTAGTTTTTATTAGTTTTATTAATATTTTTGTTAGTTTTAGTTTAGTTTTTATTTTGTGAACACATTTTTATTTAGTTTTTATATAGTTTAGTTTCGGTTTTAATTAAAGTTTAGCAGAATCAACAGATCACTTCCAGAGCGAAGGCCAAAGAAAGACGTAGGCATAATTTAACTTAGTGAGGCAAACGTTTAGCGACACAAAATTAACGCATGCTGAAACACATAAATCTACACAAGTTGCGATAATGTAATCTAATGGTGTGTTGAGATATTAATATGAAAATAAATGTAGCCTAATTTCATTATATTAGATGTCTTTTTTCTTATTTAACCATAATCATGGTATTGTCGTGTCTTGCTCACTTTTCCATGAACAGCCGCGCATAAATCATCTAATGAATGAATCGTATTTAACAGTAAAGGCTCATATTTGAATATGTTCTTTTCTTTATTTATGAAGAATTATAAGCGTGTATGATGTGATTTAGCCTATGCATATTTGTTCTAAAGTTTGGTAGAGTGATCACAAGATGCTAGGCCAAGTTTTGTATTGTTTACAGAAAGGATGCACGTTCTCATCTTTTTTTTCTGTTAATTATCACGTTGCTCTGCGTGTCTGTTTTTCTTCAAAGCACCAACTTAGAATGCCTAATGTTGGTTTGATTGCTTGTGTTACACGAGAAAATGAATAAGTTTGCCTATCTGATGTTGTAGATGAATGCGTGTGCGGCTCGGGTTGCGACTCGCGGTCTTTATGTCAAAGGGTTCTGGTCTGGTCCAGAAATAAATTAGTGCTGCTGTCGGATAACGGGTCAGGTGTTCTGTTAAGTACTGCTGGTGCACGTTTATCAAACAGGACCCGTACAGGACTCTGCTTTAAACTGCTTTGCGTCTCTCCGTCAGATAACCCCATGTGTGTGATGGGCCATTTACAGGTATTTCCCTAAACTGTCACACAGCTCAAATATTTTTCCGCCAAGGGGTGAAAACGTCATGATTACGAAAACGATTGTTAATTTTTGTTAATTATTATTTTATTTCAGTTATTTTTTCAATAACTGTCAGTCAATAAATGGGAAAAAAGTAACTGGCGTTACTTTTTTGAAAAAGTAACTCAGATATTTTCTTGTAAATTAAAAAGTAATGCCTTACTTTACTAGTTACTTGAAAAAAGTAATATTATTACGTAACTCGCGTTACTTGTAATGCGTTACCCCCAACACTGATTATGACACATGTGAGTTTGGACATAATGATCAGTCCTGGTGTTTGTACTGCCCTGCCTCTCATTGCTCATTCTGGCACAATAACGAAAGGACTAAACTCCCTGTAGTCTCCAGCTCCTCTAGAATAGGAGTGTATGTGGATCACGGTGCAGGAACTCTGTCCTTCTACAGCGTCTCTGACACAATGACCCTCATTCACAGATTCCACACCACATTCACTCAGCATCTCTATCCTGGGTTTGGGATTTATGATGACTCAGTTGTCAAACTGTGTGAGGTATCAAAATAGGAAACATACAGTAGATTGTGCAAATAATAATGTCATACAAATATATAGATGTATTGTCATCAATACTACAGCTTAACTTATGCTATTAAAAGCAAGTTCATTAGATATTATCGGAGGTAAAATATTTAATCAGATTCATTTCATAATGGTCATAATAACTAATATTTTAATTTGTGTAACAGATATTGTAAAATAAAATGTTGTTGCATTGTATTCTTTTCAGCAAATGTAATAGGGAGGAATAAGGTGACAATACATTGGGTATATTATTAAAATGACAAAAAGATCTGTTTTGATGAGAAAGGAACTGAAGTTCTTTGTCATGTGAATTCTGCTTGTTTATTGCTTTGTTTCATATGCATTCATAGTTCCTATATAGTAACCATAATTTAAATGTGGTATGATGAAGAAAAGCATTCATAGAATTTGTAATGTTTTCAATATTTATAATAGGAACTGTACTGGTTTTAATTGAAACTGTAATTGTCCCTGTGGGTCTCCAATAGTTATGTGTTGCCTTCTATTGGCATGTTAAAACCACTAAATCTGAATATAATATATTACACATGGTTATGGTTTTGGTTTTGTCAAGCCAACATCAAAGTTTGTCCTGTCCTGATTGTAGTTTCAATAAAGATAATGTTTTTAGTAGTAATGGTAGATTTTGATGATAATTTTGATGACTCTGTTTAACCCTTTAATGATGTTTTATAGTGCAATTATGAGTAATGAAAGGAGATGTCCTTTGCATGTATTCTTTTTAGGTGCAAGTGCCTAGTAAAGTGAACTTCGCAGAGTATTTCACCAAGGTAAAGTGAGATTCCAGTCTGAAGGAATAGTACATGTTAAGTTTAAAAGGCACTGAAAACTTCACCAGGAACAAGAAACTGTACCATTAATTATATAAATTAACTTTGAGAGGGTGTTTGCTATAATGTGAGGGAGCAAAGTTCACTCAAAAATATCTGTGTGCACTTTAGTCTAACCACTCCTAGCTTTAGTGTGGTTTATTACCATCTTTTTGAGTTCCTGCTCAGTCTTGAAGTGAACTTCAACAGGCTTATGTTAGGCTTTTATTTCTGTGTTACTACTTCTATTTCTATGGTCTAGACAGTTGTTGAGCTGCTGTTTCTGTATTCAGTAAAATGGCAGAACCCAGCATTTCAGGGGCTCAGGATCAATTCAGCTGTTCAATCTGTCTGAATCTACTGAAAGATGCAGTGGCCCTCACCTGTGGACACAGTTACTGTATGAGCTGTATTACAGACTGCTGGGATCAGGACGATCAGAAGAGAATCTACAGCTGTCCTCAGTGCAGACAGACCTTCACTCCAAGACCTGGTTTAGGTAAAAACACCATGCTGGCTGAAGTGCTGGAGAAACTCAAGAAGACAAAACTACAAGTTGCTCGTCCTGCTCAGTGTTACTCTGGATCTGGAGATGTGGAGTGTGACGTCTGTACTGGGGACAAAAATAAAGCCATCAAGTCCTGTCTGGTGTGTCTGGAATCTTACTGTCAAACCCATTTTGAACATCATGAAGAATTTCACTCTGGAAAGAGACACAAAATGACCGATGCCACTGGACGACTACAGGAGATGATCTGTCCTCTACATGATAAACTGCTGGAGATTTTCTGTTGTACTGACCAGAGCTGTTTATGTTATATGTGTATGGTAGATGAACACAAAGACCACAACACTGTATCAGCTGCTGCAGAGAGGACTGAGAAACAGGTATGAACTCAATTATGCTGAATAATAAATGTTCATAATAACAGTTCTTAATAGGGACAGATAATCGTTTCTCCACTTATTTGTTCTTTTTTTTAAACTGTCCTTTGTGACATCCTCTACAAGGACTAATGAATTGTATGTTGACTATGCTATATAGAGACATCTGGAGGAGACCCAGAGAACAAACCAGCAGAGAATCCAGGAGAGACAGAAGGGGCTTGAGGAGCTGAGAAAGGCTATAGAGTCTCATAAGGTGAGTTTTGAGCAGAAGAACAACTGCTGGCTGCTGAAGAGCTGTTTGAGACTCAGTTAGGACTCTCCTCCAGTCAGTCAGTGAGGAGCCAGTGCTGGAGCTCTTTCAGTCCCACTGAAGCCCACTGTGGGGAACAGGCTGTGAGGCAGCAGTAAGAGCTGAGTGAATGGACTGATTCTGATGCTTCTCTCTCTGTGTGTCCTAACAGCGCTCTGCACAGGCAGCAGTGGAGGACAGTGAGAGGATCTTTACTGAGCTGATCCGCTCCATTGAGAGAAGGCGCTCTGAGGTGACACAGCTGATCAGAGATCAGGAAAAGGCTGCAGTGAGTCGAGCTGAAGAACAACTGAAGCGACTGGAGCAGGAGATTGAAGATCTGAGGAGGAGAAACACTGAGCTGGAGCAGCTTTCACACACAGACCATCACATCCATTTCCTTCAGGTAACAGAGATCTGATGAACAGGACAGTTGTCTTTAGGAAGGGAAGAGCATGTTGTACAGAGATTGTGTTTCTATCAAATGTTTCTGTATTTAGCTGGTGTTTCTCTTGTGTCTTTGTGTCTGTGTAGAGTTTCCAGTCTCTCTCTGTTCCTCCTGGATCTACAGACTCATCCAGCATCACTATCAGTTCTTGTCTCTCTTTTGATGATGTTGAAAAATCTGTATTTAATCTGAGAGAGAAACTGGAGCATTTCTGCAGAGAGGAGATAGAAATATTATCTGGTAGAGGTGAGCTTTACATTTCCTGACATACAGGTGCATCTCAATAAATTAGAATGTCGTGGAAAAGTTCATTTATTTCAGTAATTCAACTCAAATTGTGAAACTCGTGTATTAAATAAATTCAATGCACACAGACTGAAGTAGTTTAAGTCTTTGGATCTTTTAATTGTGATAATTTAGGCTCACATTTAACAAAAAACCACCTCAACAAATTAGAATATGGTGACATGCCAATCAGCTAATCAACTCAAAACACCTGCAAAGGTTTCCTGAGCCTTCAAAATGGTCTCTCAGTTTGGTTCACTAGGCTACACAATCATGGGGAAGACTGCTGATCTGACAGTTGTCCAGAAGACAATCATTGACACCCTTCACAAGGAGGGTAAGCCACAAACATTCATTGCCAAAGAAGCTGGCTGTTCACAGAGTGCTGTATCCAAGCATGTTAACAGAAAGTTGAGTGGAAGGAAAAAGTGTGGAAGAAAAAGATGCACAACCAACCGAGAGAACCGCAGCCTTATGAGGATTGTCAAGCAAAATCGATTCAAGAATTTGGGTGAACTTCACAATGAATGGACTGAGGCTGGGGTCAAGGCATCAAGAGCCACCACACACAGACGTGTCAAGGAATTTGGCTACAGTTGTCGTATTCCTCTTGTTAAGCCACTCCTGAACCACAGACAACATCAGAGGCGTCTTACCTGGGCTAAGGAGAAGAAGAACTGGACTGTTGCCCAGTGGTCCAAAGTCCTCTTTTCAGATGAGAGCAAGTTTTGTATTTCATTAGGAAACCAAGGTCCTAGAGTCTGAAGGAAGGGTGGAGAAGCTCATAGCCCAAGTTGCATGAAGTCCAGTGTTAAGTTTCCACAGTCTGTGATGATTTGGGGTGCAATGTCATCTGCTGGTGTTGGTCCATTGTGTTTTTTGAAAACCAACGTCACTGCACCCGTTTACCAATAAATTTTGGAGCACTTCATGCTTACTTCTGCTGACCAGCTTTTTAAAGATGCTGATTTCATTTTCCAGCAGGATTTGGCACCTGCCCACACTGCCAAAAACACTAAAAGTTGGTTAAATGACCATGGTGTTGGTGTGCTTGACTGGCCAGCAAACTCACCAGACCTGAACCCCATAGAGAATCTATGGGGTATTGTCAAGAGGAAAATGAGAAACAAGAGACCAAAAAATGCAGATGAGCTGAAGGCCACTGTCAAAGAAACCTGGGCTTCCATACCACCTCAGCAGTGCCACAAACTGATCACCTCCATGCCACGCCGAATTGAGGCAGTAATTAAAGCAAAAGGAGCCCCTACCAAGTATTGAGTACATATACAGTAAATTAACATTTATGCATTTAGCAGACGCTTTTATCCAAAGCGACTTACATTGCATTCAAGTTACAGTTTTACATTTTATCAGCTCTTGCTCTCCCTGGGAATCGAACCCATGATCTTGGCGTTGCTAGCGCCATGCTCTACCATTTGAGCTACAGGAAAGCATACTTTCCAGAAGGCCAACAATTCACTAAAAATGGTTTTTTTTATTGGTCTTATGAAGTATTCTAATTTGTTGAGATAGTGAATTGGTGGGTTTTTGTTAAATGTGAGCCTAAATCATCACAATTAAAATAACCAAAGACTTAAACTACTTCAGTCTGTGTGCATTGAATTTATTTAATACACGAGTTTCACAATTTGAGTTGAATTACTGAAATAAATGAACTTTTCCACGACATTCTAATTTATTGAGATGCACCTGTCTTACCATATGGTATCATGTAGAAAGAATGCATAATCATACATAAAAAAAAAATTCATATTACAATTAATTGTTATTTTACTATATTTACTATAAAGTGTCTGTTGGTTTCCATAGTGAGAAACATCAACATCATTCCCACCTCTGAACCTGAGACCCGTGATGACTTCCTCCAGTGTAAGTCTCTATAATCATACATGTACATAAAGAGACAGACTTTAGTTCTTATTACATTTCATCAATCAGACTGAACTGTGCTGAACTTTACACAACAACACTCTTGATTTATATGAGACACATTTATACTGTTAATATTCAAAGATTCAACACACACAAAAAAAACTGTTAATTTAGTACAATTAACTAACTCAAATCGGGAATAATCACATAATAGCTAGTTTAACTTACTGGGTTAGTTGAATGTCCTGATCTGGTCACTTCTGTTAATCACACACTGCTAGGTCCTGTTTTGGCAGAGACATGTTAACTAATCTTTGGCTCAACTGTACATTTTGTGATAGACTTGCTAAAAAGAAAGGGAAAATAAATAGAAAACGTGAATAAACTTTTCAATAAAAAAAAAAACTTAACTATAATTTCTGCTGGTCAACTATTTTGATGTTGATAACAGTGGGGCAGATGTTGTGAACTAAATGTAATAATGGTGTTTTATTTTTACGTTTGAAAGTCATGTATTACTTTATAGATGCATATTGTGTGTTTTATCTTCATCAGATTCCCATCAGCTCACTTTGGATCCAAATACAGTGAATAAAAACCTGTTACCGTCTGAAGAGAACAGAGTAATTAAATACACTCGTGAGGAACAGCCATATGCTGATCATCCAGACAGATTTGATGGTCTTCCTCAGGTGTTGTGTAGAGAGAGAGTGTGTGGACGCTGTTACTGGGAGGTGGAGTGGAGTGGTTGGGTGGGTATATCAGTGTCATATAAGAGCATCAGCAGGAAGGGATGGGGAAAGGAGTGTGAGTTTGGGTGTAATGATCAGTCCTGGAGTTTGTACTGCTCTGACTCCAGCTGCTCATTCTGGCACAATAACAAACAGACTAAACTCCCTAGAGTCTCCAGCTCCTCTAGAATAGGAGTGTATGTGGATCACAGTGCAGGAACTCTGTCCTTCTACAGCGTCTCTGACACAATGACCCTCATTCACAGAGTCCACACCACATTCACTCAGCCTCTCTATGCTGGGATTTGGGCAAACAAATTTTTCACAGGACTAATGTTTTTCCTTTCAAAAGCGGCACTCTGTGATCTAACAATATAGATGGTACAGACTATCTACAAATAATACAGTGAGAGATATTCTCAAGATATTATTGTCATGTTTTGAATTTTGACATTTATTCTTATGTTTACTCCAAATATTATCAGTACAATATGAATTGATTTATTCACAGATTTTATTGATCACTTGCAAATTATGCTTATTTATGTATGAAATTGTCTTTTAAATGGAAATAAATGCATTTAAATTAACTGTGTTAACATTACATCCATCATAATCTTATTCTTTTGGTTTCAGCAATTTCTAGGTATTCCTTACATAACAGTCATTCTTGAGAAGTGGGACAAAACAGGGTGCAAAATTGAAAAAATAAACCTTGTACTCAGACAAATGAAACTACATTTATGTATCTTATATGTACTAAGCTACTGAGCTATGCTTTGATTCAACCTCCCAACTTTTCTCTTTTTTAAACAAAATGTGCTTTTTACCTTGGACTGTGTAATATAATTTCAACTTTATCTTTAACAGCATTCAAGATGTTTTTAACATTTCAAAACACATTCTCATGTTAACAGACAGATTACACTTTCACATGTGACCAACAATTCCACAACAAATATAAAATATCATAATGAAATATTATCAAAATATTCAACTGACGGAGTTGACATCTGACGGTGGTGATGAAAACCTGAATTTGTAGTCTTTTTAACTATCAAATACATTGAATCAATCAATTACTGTATTAAAACAAACACAACAAACAGTGAGTATGTTATCGTTTATAAAGCTTTTATACAAGAGTCACATTTAAGTATTTTGATATATTATTGGAACACAAAATCTTATGGTGGTGACATCTGATGGTGTTGACAAATTTGGCATTTCTTTCACAAAACAAATGGAGTTCATGTAGTAGCCATTTTGTTTTTTTCTGTTGATGCTAGATGTTAATAGAACCTGCTTCAGGAGAATAAAATGATCTTAATATTTCAAATAATTTCCTCAGAAATTGGAAGATGGTGTTGGCATATCATGGTTGTGACCAGGAAATATTAACATTAGGATTTAAAATATTCTAAAACTATAAAACTGACCAGAGCCTGTCTGACATTGATGTAGGCCGACTCTTCAGAGGAGGACTGTGACACTGGCAAGGGGTTCGGTAGAGTGACAGCTGCCCCTGATATTCCTGTCACACTTTACTAGGGAGCACGGAAACACGGAACGAGGCATAAGCAAATCGAGTCTTTAATAATCCACAGGGTAACAAGGAGTACAGGCAGGGAACACAAAATGACGTTTAAGAACTGACAAACACCTGTTTACACCTGGTCATTTCATGCGTTTTCTCTGATCGGATATCTATCTGATTTGTTAAAACGTTTCCATTTACACTTGGCCACATAAATGTGTCTTCGCGAAACGGATATAAATCCGTTCTTCAATTCCGGCTCTATATGCAAATTTAACGGAGTTCACGTCAATGAAAGCAATACATAGGCGCTGCATTTTATTAATTATCAGCTCATTTCAAGATCAGAGACCGCAACAGGAGAAAGCGCAGCATCAGCACTGGAAAGATAGGTTAGTCTCACTACTTTTAATGAAGATGATTGTGTGTTGAGTGTCTGCGACTTACTTTCAGTTTCATTCGCGGCAGTTTGCGCTTCAGCTAGCTGGAGAGATACTCAGCCGCGGTGACCTTGTTGCATTAGCGCTGTCATATCTGACTATAACATGCCATATAACCTATAAAACGCTCTCACATGTTGATTTTTTTAATAAAATTACATAAATTTCAATGCTTTCAGAGCAGATGTTTTCAGTGCTTTTTTTTTTTTTTTTTTTGGTTTGTTCCAACTGAGATTTACATATAATTTAAAGTCATTTATAAAATGTGAAAAATTGCTTTACATTGAGTCCACTTCTTCTTATTCATATGGTATTTTCTTAATAAAATAAACAATTATGTTGTTCTTTACAATTCAAAGTTTGATTCTCTGTATAAAAAACCACATAAAACATACAAATTTCTATCATACATTCCATGTTTCTATTAATAGGCTATAGAATACCAAATCCTTCCAAAATAATCTTAAGTAAATACAGTGGAAGAAAAACAGATGCAAATTATTTTCTTTTTCTTGACCACAAAATTCACAGGTATGAAATATTGAGCTTAAATCTTTCCAAAACATGCTTAGCAGGATAAATTCTATGAAGTAGGCTATTTTGTAAGACACTTCCTTAATTTTGTTATTGATACAAAACTTATTTGGCAGTTTCCATGCTTTAACCCAAGAGATATTACCAAATAAAGAAGACCAAAAAAATCTTGCTGCAGGTAAGGACAGAGAACAAAGAGCATTCCTTATAATCTTGTTGCTACACTGTTGTTTTAAAATATCAACATTTTCAATATAAATGTTTCCATTTTAAAAGTAACATCACACTCTTTGGAATCGCATCAAGAACAATAGCAAATTCTCTTGATTTAACTGGTCATTGGAATTTTTGGAGAAATTCAATATGACAACAAATACCCATGGGAAATTAACTAAATGTCTGAGAAAACATGCCAATTTAACAGGAATTTTGTCAACAGAAAAATTACATTTCAATAAAAAGTCTATGCCTCCAAGAGTATTAAATATATAACTAGATAAAAAAGTTTGTCAAGACAAACTTTAGGTTGGCTTGAGAAAGCCTGGCCTGAAAGTTTAAAGCAGTTGTAAAAGCCTGAAGTTTGAACATTTAGATAGATTAGATAGATGCTGATAACATGTTTCTAGCATGATTAGCCTGTTACTAGCATGTTTTTAACATGATTAGCAAGTGACTAGCATGTTGCTAGCATGATTAGCAAGTGACTAGCAAGTGACTAGCATGTCACTAGCATGTTTCTAACATGATTTTCAAGTGACTAGCATGTTGCTAGCATGATTAGCAAGTGACTAGCATGTCGCTAGCATGTTTCTAGCATGATTAGCAAGTGACTAACATGTTGCCAGCATGACTAGCAAGTGACTAGCATGATGCTAGCCTGTTACTAGCATGTTGCTAGCATGACTAGCAACTGACTAGCATGTCACTAGCATGTCTCTAGCATGATTAGCAAGTGATTAGCATGTTACTAGCATGATTAGCATGTTCCTAGCATGTTGCTAGCATGATTAGCAAGTAACTAGCATGTCGCTAGCATGTTCTAGCATGATTAGCATGTTATTAGCATGATTAGCATGTGACTAGCATGCTGCTAGCATGATTAGCATGTTACTAGCATGATGCTAGCATAATTAGCAAGTTACTAGCATGTTGTTAGTATGTTTCTAGCATGATTAGCATGTCGTTAGGATAGCTAGATAGATTAATTAGAAATATTAGATAGATGAGTTTGAATGGGTTAGAAATAGTAGCCTACATAGAAGGGAAGCTTGATTGAGCCTCATGGGATTCTGGGAGTTTAAGTTTGAATTTTGACAGTTGGAGTTTGAATAGTCTTGGCTCATCTGAACATTCCGTCAGGGCTGGACTGGTAATCGGGCATACCGGGCATTTTCCCAGTGGGCCGACGCACTGAAGGGGCCGACAGAATATATATATTGTTTTTTTTTTTGTTTTTTTTTTTGCCAAGGACCATCATGCAGGGACAACGAGCAGTCAGTGGCCCATTGGTTTGTCTCCTGCATTGACAGCGTAAACCACCCAATCACAATGCCCTATAGACTGAGCGATTAAGTATTTTGCTCTGCCTAAATAAACCCCAACTTCTTCTGTATCGGCTTTCCCCACGTTTCACAGCAGCTTTATAAAAACAGGCTTGCTCTGCGGTGAGTGATGCAGGCCAAAGAGCCAGGCAGGAGGGGAGGGGAGGGGAGAGCAGTTGAATCGGTAAAGTGCTTGATAAGGGACTTGGAACGGAGGCAGGCATCTGGTGTGTGCGCGCGCGCGCCATGAGTGCAGAATACGCTTTTTAATAATTTTTTTTATTTTTATTTAACACTTTTTAATAAACCGTAAATTCGTCCCCTGCGATTTTTTTGCCAAGTCAAGTCAAGTGTGTTCATAGAGGTTTCCATGGGCCAATGCGAATAAATCTAGATTTAAATTCGAAAAGACACGATATTGTCGGACCTGACGTTTTATTCTTATCCAAAACAACTAGATGCAATGATACATATCTACACTACCAGTCAAAAGTTTTTGAACAGTAAGATTTTTTTTTTTTTTTTAAAGAATTCTCTTCTGCTCACCAAGCCTGCATTTATTTTATCCAAAATACAGTAATATTGTGAAATATTTTTACTATTTAAAATAACTGCTTTCTATTTGAATATATTTTAAAATGTAATTTATTCCTGTGATCAAAGCTGAATTTTCGGCATCATTACTCCAGTCTTCAGTGTCACATGATCCTTCAGAAATCATGCTAATATGCTTATGATTTGCTGCTCAAGAAACATTTATTATTATTATTATTATTATTATTATCAATATTTAAAACAGTCGAGTCATTTTTTTTTTCTGGATTATTTGATGAATAGAAAGATCCAAAGATCAGCGTGAAATAAAAAAGCTTTTGTAACATTATACTCTATAGCCTACCATTCAAAAGATTGGAGTCAGTATAATTTTTGTTTTGTTTTTTGGGAAAGAAATTATAGAAATTAATACTTTTATTTAGCAAGGATGCTTTAAATTGATCAAAAATGATGATAAAGACATTTATAATGTTACAAAATATTTCTATTTCAGATAAATGCTGTTCTTCTGAACTTTCTATTCATCAAAGAAACCTGAAAAACCCTACTCAGCTGTTTTCATAATACATAATAATAATAATAATAATAATAATAAATGTATTTTGAGCAGCAAATCAGAATATTTGAATGATTTCTGAACATCATGTGACTGGAGTAATGATGCTGAAAATTCTGCTTTGATCACAGGAATAAATTACATTTAAATTACATTACATATTTTACAACATTTCACAATATTACTGTTTTTGCTGTATTTTGGATCAAACAAATACAGGCTTGGTGAACAGAAGAGACTTCTTTAAAAAAATAATTAAAAAATCTTACTGTTCAAAAACTTTTGAATGGTAGTGTATATCATATATATATATATATATATATATATATATTATATGGTGGTGGTGGGCCGCCTGGACCAAAAAATGCCAGGGCCGATTTTTTTGTCCCAGTCCAGCCCTGCATTCCGTCAATGTAAGTCTATGGGATTTTTATGATGTTTAATCTTCAGTTTTATGAAAACCACAAGTTGGATCAGTTAGAAAAGAGAAAGCACACTAAGTAAGATCTGGGCTGAGTTTGGTGGTTCTAGCTTGAAAGCTCTAGGAGGAGGAGCGTTCAGAAATTTGGCTAAGAATAATAATAATAATAATAATAAGCTTAAGTAGAAGATCAGTAGGTTGGCTCTCTCAAGCCAACCTAATTAGGAAATACATTCCAATGACTTTCTCTATTCTTCATAAACTCTATTAGCCATTTAATTTTGAAAGTGTCATTAAGAGTATTATAATCTAAGACCTCAAGTCCCCCTTGCTCTTTAGGATTACAAATTACTTCCTTTTTTAAAATAATGTGTTTTTTTCTCCAAATAAAGTTAAAAAGAATCTGATCTAACGTTAGATCTTTAATAATCTTACGAGGCACACATTTGCCCAAGTAGGCCTACTCTTCTCTGCAGACTGCATTGCGGCGACGTCATTCATTTCGACATCATGCACGTGCCTGACGTAATGCATGTCTTTAAAACGCATGCGCCGTACGTACAGTGACTAATACCGGATGTTTGTAATAGGCATCACGTGTTCGAAAACAAAGAGGAATTCGGTGGCAATGGCCGTTTCTTAAACGGAAGGCTGCATCCTCCGTAGGGCGCATTTGTAGGCTGCATACGTCATAAAGAAGATCGTATTTTAGAATATTAACAGTTATAAATTTGACCATTATTCTTAGTTAAGTGTAAATTGTTGTAATATGCTTTTGATTCGCGAATGTAATGCTCAGTTAACTGAAATAAACCAGGCTTGATGAGGTATGCAGCCTACAAATGCGACCTAAGGAGGGTGCAGCCTTCCGTTTGAGAAACGGCCAATATTTGCACTCGTTTCAGAATCAGGAAATGTTTCTGTTCAGAGAAATCGAAACTAAACTGCTGTCGAACTGTTGTGAATGTCTCTCTAAGTTACCTGTGAGTGCGTGTAGTAAAATGGCAGCATCCAGTGTTTCTTTGGCTCGGGATGAGTTCAGTTGTTCAATCTGTCTGGATTTACTGAAGGATCCAGTGACCCTCACCTGTGGACACAGTTACTGTATGAGGTGTATTACAGGCTGCTGGGATCAGAAGAGAGTCTACAGCTGTCCTCAGTGCAGACAGACCTTCACTCCAAGACCTGTTTTAGGTAAAAACACCATGCTGGCTGAAGTGCTGGAGAAATTAAAGAAAACAAAACGACCAGTTGCTCGTCCTGCTCAGTGTTACTCTGGATCTGGAGATGTGGAGTGTGATGTCTGTACTGGGAGAAAATATAAAGCCATCAAGTCCTGTCTGGTGTGTCTGGAATCTTACTGTCAAAATCATCTTGAACGTCATGAAGAATTTCACTCTGGAAAGAGACACAAATTAACCAATGCCACTGGACGACTACAGGAGATGATCTGTTCTCTACATGATAAACTGCTGGAGATTTTCTGTCGTACTGATCAGCAGTGTATATGTTATATGTGTATGGTAGATGAACACAAAGACCACGACACTGTATCAGCTGCTGCAGAGAGGACTGAGAAACAGGTATAACTCAGTTATGCTAAATAATAAATGACACTTCATAATCACATAATAGGCACAAAATCGAAGATACATTTTTAAAACAGTTCTTACTAGGGACATCATATAGTTTCTCCACTTATTTGCTCTTTTTTGAAACTGTTCTTTGTGACATTCTCTACAAGGACTAATGAATTGTATGTTGACTATACTATATAGAGACATCTGGAGGAGACCCAGAGAACAAACCAGCAGAGAATCAAGGAGAGACAGAAGGAGCTTGAGGAGCTGAGAGAGACTATAGAGTCTCACAAGGTGAGTTTTGAGCAGAAGAACAACTGCTGGCTGCTGAAGAGCTGTTTCAGACTCAGTTAGGACTCTCCTCCAGTCAGTCAGTGAGGAGCCAGTGCTGGAGCTCTTTCAGTCCCACTGAAGCCCACTGTGGGGAACAGGCTGTGAGGCAGCAGTAAGAGCTGAGTGAATGGATTGATTCTGATGCTTCTCTCTCTTTGTCTCCTAACAGCGCTCTGCACAGGCAGCAGTGGAGGACAGTGAGAGGATCTTTACTGATCTGATCCGCTCCATTGAGAGAAGCTGCTCTGAGGTGACACAGCTGATCAGAGATCAGGAAAAGGCTGCAGTGAGTCGAGCTGAAGAACAACTGAAGAGACTGGAGCAGGAGATTGAAGATCTGGGGAGGAGAAACGCTGAGCTGGAGCAGCTTTCACACACAGACCATCACATCCATTTCCTCCAGGTAACAGAGATCTGATGAACAGGACAGTGGTCTTTAGGAAGGGAAGAGCATGTTGTACAGAGATTGTGTTTCTATCAAATGTTTCTGTGTCTTTAACTGGTGTTTCTCTTGTTTCTTTGTGTCTGTGTAGAGTTTCCAGTCTCTATCTGTTCCTCCTGGATCTACAGACTCACCCAGCATCACTATCAGTTCTCGTCTCTCTTTTGATGATGTTGAAAATTCTGTATTTAATCTGAGAGAGAAACTGGAGCATTTCTGCCAAGAGGAGATAGAAATATTATCTGGTAGAGGTGAGCTTTACATTTCCTGGCATATACCATATGAAATTATGTAGACAGAATGCCTATGTAAAAAAAGTTTCATAATTACAATTAATTATTTTACTATATTTACTATAAAGTGTCTGTTGGTTTCCATAGTGAGAAACATCAACATCATTCCCACCTCTGAACCTGAGACCCGTGAGGAGTTCCTCCAGTGTAAGTCTCTATAATCATACATGTACATAAAGAGACAGATTGTAACGTGGCGACTGAGAGAGACGTGCGGATCCAAATGCAAAACTTTATTCAAAAACATGGTCAAGACAGGCAGGGGTCGAACACCAACAAACAGATATAGCACAGGCAAGACAAAGAGTAATCCAGAGACAGGCGTGGGTCAGTCGACGGCAAACGTAATCCAGAGGGCGAGACAATTGGGAAATCCAACAGACAGGCTATAGTCCAGACGAGGGGCAAACTGGATCCAAACAGGGCGCGACGACAAGGGTAATCCAGAACAAGCGAAATCCAGAGTATCCACACAGAATTGAGATACACAGGTTAGGATCTAAACACGGGAAATCAGGCAAGGAACAAGACTAGATATGACTGGGAACTAAAGGCCCCGCTATACTTCAAATGAAATCGAAAAACGAACTATGACATAATTTCGAACAAAATCAGGCTGAAACGAAGTTCGTTTTGAGTTAGTTTCGGCAGTTCGAAACAGCTCACCAAAGCGAACTTTCTGGAGGAGTTCGTTTTGGCTCCTAAACACCTTTGTGCTACCATTGGTTCGTGGCGATTACGCAATCGGTGGGTGTGTTCTGGAACTCCACCTTCTTTGACGTGCAAATTATTATTATTATTATTATTATTTTTTTTTTTTTTCCCAGTTTGTTTCTCATTCAACGGAGGTCAGGCAGGAGGACAACATCTCCAAGTCACTAGCAAAATAAATACACTGTGTCGAATAGCTGAGCTGCCACAAATATATCCACACCTGTACGATCGCTCGCAGAGAGATTTTAAAGATTCAGAGAAAGCATTTAATTTCTAGAAAGAAATTGCAACAAAGCTTGGTGTGGACGACCCGGAGTTATGCAAAAAGCGACGTAGAGAAACATCAGATGCAAGTTTTCCAAAGCCATGAAAAGAATGAAAGAAAAGAGTAAAGATATAAGGTAGCGAGTACCAAATACAGTGGCATGCAAAAGTTTGGGAACCCCTTGCAGAATCTGTGAAAATGTGAATAGTTTTAACAAAATAAGAGAGATCATAAAAAATGCATGTTATTTTTAATTTAGTACTGTCCTGAGTAAGATATTTTACATAAAATATGTTTACATATAGTCCACAAGACAAAAAATAGCTGAAATTATTAAAATAACCCCCTTCAAAAGTTTGGGAACCCTTGGTTCTTAATACTGTGTGAGGTTACCTGGATGATCCACGACTGTTCTTTTGTTTTGTGTTGGTTGTTCATGAGTCCCTTGTTTGTTCTGATCAGTTGAACTGAGCACTGTTCTTCAGACAAATCCTCCACGTTCTGTAGATTCTGCAGTTTTCCAGCATTTTTGCATATTTGAACCCTTTCCAGCAGTGACTGTATGATTTTGAGATCCATCTTTTCACACTGAGGACAATTGATGGACTCAAACACAACTATTAAAAAAGGTTCAAACATTCACTGATGCTCCAGAAGGAAACACGATGCATTAAGAGCCGGGGGGTGAAAACTTTTTGAATTTGAAGATCAAGGTAAATTGTACTTAATTTGTCTTCCGGGAAACATGCAAGTATCTTCTGTTGCTTCCGAAGGGCAGTAATAAATGGAAAAAAATATATATTTCAACATGCAAGTATCTTCTGTTGCTTCCGAAGGGCAGAAAAAAGTTGGAAAAAAATCTTCATCCTGTTCAGTTGGAAAGTTTTCACCCCCCGGCTCTTAATGCATCGTGTTTCCTTCTGGAGCATCAGTGAATGTTTGAACCTTTTTTAATAGTTGTGTTTGAGTCCATCAATTGTCCTCAGTGTGAAAAGATGGATCTCAAAATCATACAGTCACTGCTGGAAAGGGTTCAAATATGCAAAAATGCTGGAAAACTGCAGAATCTACAGAACGTGGAGGATTTGTCTGAAGAACAGTGCTCAGTTTAACTGTTCAGAACAAACAAGGGACTCATGAACAACCAACACAAAACAAAAGAACAGTCGTGGATCATCCAGGTAACCTCACACAGTATTAAGAACCAAGGGTTCCCAAACTTTTGAAGGGGGTTATTTGAATAATTTCAGCTATTTGTTGTCTTGTGGACTATATGTAAACATGTTTTATGTAAAATATCTTACTCAGGACAGTACTAAATAAAAAATAACATGCATTTTGTATGATCTCTCTTATTTTGTTAAAATTATTCACATTTTCACAGATTCTACAAGGGGTTCCCAAACTTTCGCATGCCACTGTACATGTTTCAAATCAATGTTACACCATACTGCTGCTGCTGTTGTTGTTCTTTCAATAAGCTAATTAAAAGGTATACAATAAATGAAATGCCAAAAGAACATACAATAATAAACCTTGTTTTTATCAAATCATGACACTACATAAAATATAAAAACATGTAATAATTTGTCCAGTTTAATAAAAGACCTAGATACAGCATCATTGCTGTGTTTAGGGCAGACGCGCGAGCGTCGCGACACATGTTTACATTAATCTACACCCCGCCTCCAGCAGTGCGGGGGTGTTGGAATGTTCGAAAACAGTATACCGTCGCTCAGCCTTTTCAAATTTCTTTTTGCCCCAAAAACAAAGAACGAAAACTAACTTTGTTTGAAGTATATCGGGGCCTTAAGACTGGAGAAACTAGACTGGCTCATGAAACAAACAGTCTTGATTTATATGAGACACATTTATACTGCTAATATTCAAAGATTCAACATTAAAAAACACCTGTTAATTTAGTACAATTAACTAACTCAAATCAGGAAGAATCACATAGTAGCTAGTTTAACTTAATGGGTTAGTTGAATGTCCTGATCTGGTCACTTCTGTTAATCACTCACTGCTAGGTCCTGTTTTGGAAGACATGTTACTTAAAACTGACCTCTGGCTCAACTGTACGTTTTGTGATAGACCTGCTAAAAAGAAAGGGAAAATAAATAGAAAACGTGAATCAAATTTTCAATAAAAAAAAAACAGAACTATAATTTCATCTGGTCAACTCCAAACACACACAGACACACCAACATGTTGATATTTTGATGTTGATAACAGTGGTGCAGATGTTGTGAACTAAATGTAATAATGGTGTTTTATTTTTACGTTTGAAAGTCATTTATTACTTGATAGATGCATATTGTGTGTTTTATCTTCATCAGATTCCTGTCATCTCACTTTGGATCCAAATACAGTGAATAAAAACCTGTTACCGTCTGAAGAGAACAGGGTGATTAAATACACTCGTGAGGAACAGCCATATCCTGATCATTCAGACAGATTTGAAGGTTTTCCTCAGGTATTGTGTAGAGAGAGAGTGTGTGGACGCTGTTACTGGGAGGTGGAGTGGAGTGGTTGGGTGGGTATATCAGTGTCATATAAGAGCATCAGCAGGAAGGGATGGGGAAAGGAGTGTGAGTTTGGGTGTAATGATCAGTCCTGGAGTTTGTACTGCTCTGACTCCAGCTGCTCATTCTGGCACAATTACAAACAGACTAAACTCCCTAGAGTCTCCAGCTCCTCTAGAATAGGAGTGTATGTGGATCACAGTGAAGGAACTCTGTCCTTCTACAGCGTCTCTGACACAATGACCCTCATTCACAGAGTCCACACCACATTCACTGAGCCTCTCTATGCTGGGATTTGGGCAAACAAATTTTTCACAGGACTAATGTTTTTCCTGTCAAAAGCGACACTCTGTGATCTAACAATATAGATGGTACAGACTAACTACAAATAATATAGTGAGAGATGTTCTCAAGATATTATTGTCATGTTTTGAATTTTGACATTTATTCTTATGTTTACTCCAAATATTATCAATACAATATTAATTGATTTATTCACTGATTTTATTGATCACTTGCAATGATGCTTATTATTTGTTATGTATGAAATTGTCTTTTAAATGGAAACAAGTGCATTTAAATTAACTGTGATAAATAGCGTCACATCCATTTGTGGCTGTCATAATCTTATTCTATTGGTTCCAGCAATTTCTGAAAATCCCTAACATAAACAAATTACCTCTAATTATCATTATCAAAACCGAGGGAGTGCACACCATTTTTACGCAATGAAATTAAAACTTAAATTAAAGATGATTTAACATTAGGCTACTTTTATTGAGTGAGAATGAGGATCTGCAAGGTCAGTCTCTTTCTGTAAGCACTGGCCTACATCATACAAACCCTAAGCACTACAGAACCTTAAACACTCAACTTATTTGTATATCTATATCCAGTGGTGGGAAGGTTACTTTGGAAATGTAACAGGTTACAGATTACAAGTTACCTTATTTAAAATGTAATAAGAAGTGTAACTATTTCAATTACTTTATTAAAGTAATGTAACTAATTACATTTGATTACTTTTCAAAATTTCTAACAAATGTTTTCAACTGTTAATCATTTTGAAACATTTAAAGCAGGCAGGGTTTAACCTTACAGTAGCACTCAACACTGATTACTGTCAGACTTTCAAAATCCTTCATCACTTGAATTAAGATTATAAAATTTAATTTTAAAGGGCTACCACCACCAAATCAGACTTTATAGCACCTTTTTTTTTTACTTTGAGATCATTCTGAGGTTAGATACAGATTTAAAATCATAACAAGATATAGTTTAATGATACTGTTTTTGAAGTCAAATCCTTGCATAGCTATGAGAGGAAACACTGACGTCTAACAATGCTTTGGAAAAAAAGGAGATAGGATAGGAGATAAAACAGTTATTAAATAAACATGTGTCCTGTTTTGTGTCCCAAACTCCTGAAACATTGGTGTCTCATATTTTATAGCAGCCAATGCAATTTAGGAAAGAAATCAATCAAATCTGTATGCAAAAAATATTCAGATGTAACCCCCTTTGTAATCGTTAACATTTAACAAGTAACTGTAATTTAATTACACATTTTTTTCTCAGTAAGTGTTACAGATTACAGTTACATTTATTTTGTATTTAAATTAGCCTATACGTAATTCCGTTGCATGTAACTGCTCACCAACCCTGTCTATATCACAATGAGAGAAAATGAACACAAAAAACACTGAGCAATAGCTTTCCTGTAGCTGTAACAATAGATCATGATGCTATCAACACAAAGGCCCTGGGTTTGAACTAATAAAAAAATATATACCGTGAATGCAATGCAAGTCTGTTTGTGTAAAAGTGTCTACCAAAATGCATAAATGTAAATGGGTCATTCTTCATTTGTGGTGGCAAGTGGTGTCCCTCTACTTTACAACAGTTGAAATAAACTTTAAATACCAATAAATCATAAAATGTTTGCATGTTTATATTCTGTAGGTTCTGTAGGTTATATTCAGTATATGTGTATATTCTGTATTTGTGCACTGTTAATAGT
Organism: Schizothorax lantsangensis; assembly: GCA_027422415.1. Lineage (NCBI taxonomy): Eukaryota > Metazoa > Chordata > Actinopteri > Cypriniformes > Cyprinidae > Schizothorax > Schizothorax lantsangensis. The sequence continues at coordinate 29,648,640 of CM049845.1, forward strand.
TACATTTTTTATTTTAAAATAATTTTGCATTTGTAACAAAATATGGATGTTCCCGCCATACCTTAGAGAGGTATCATGGAATTTAATTGCAACAATATAACATTTTTAACACAAATAAAGTGGTTATATTGTGAATATAGATTTTATTTAACATGTACAATTTTATTAAATTATTTAAAAAAAAAAATACATATTTTGTTATATTTAAGAAAAGAGTTGTGTCCCCCAAATTCATGTCTGTGGTGTTACACCAATGGATGAAAAGAGGGAATGCTATTTGGACTACTTCCTGTGTGTAAATGTCACTGCAGGTGCTGGTTGATCTGGGGGGTGCATGAGGAGTACATTCTTTCTTATTAATTTTCTTAAAGTTAGCTAAATTTCTGACAATTTCATGTGTCACACTTTATTAGTGTCTGTGGTGTTATGTTGATAACTTGCAGATCTGACATATTTTAAAATCAAAAGTTTGATAAATACATACTTATTAATATTTCCAAAATGTCCCCTGATCTTGAAATCATCACGATGGCAGCCTCCATTTTAGAAAAGTCTGGATTTAGGCTGAATTGTCTGTGGTGTTACTGTCTTTTCTGGTAACACCACAGAGCCTATAGTAACTTGTAATATAAATCTGTGGTGTTACTGTCTTTTCTGGTAACACCACAGAGCCTATAGTAACTTGTAATATAAATCTGTGGTGTTACTGTCTTTTCTGGTAACACCACAGAGCCTATAGTAACTTGTAATATAAAGGCTGTGGTGTTATATTGCGTCTGTGGTGTTACTTCAAAATGACATAAGTGGCTGTGTCACCAGTGTTTGAAATTATTTAAAAATCAAAATGTTCTTAAGCTTTCATTTTAATGGTTATAGCATATTAAACTAATTTTAAATGCTTAGCAATATATTTTATTAGAAAAAAACAAACAAGCATTTTTACAAATTCTGCCTCTCATTTGCCACCCCAATAGAAGAATGACCCAAATATAACTCACATTTAAAGTGTCGCTCATTCCCAAAGAACAACCTTAAAGGCTTCAGATACTTGATAATGCTGTGGCGAAAGAAGAGGACGAGCGTTACAATCAGCATAAACTGATTTTTAATAGAATATAAAAATATTTCCATGTATCATTAACTGTTGAGTTTCTGTATACGACTGCCATCTTGTGGTTGTGTTCATTATGTGACTGCCACATTTAAAGGGATAGTTCACTTTGAAATTAAAATTTGGTATCTATCAGCTTTCCCCAAGGGCATCCAAGATGTAGGTGTCTTTTTTTCTTCAGTAGATCCAATTTTGATGTTTTTAGGTCAAACCGTTCTAGTCTTTCAGTCATATAATGGCAGGTATAGGTCACTGTCTCTATAAGAGGGAAAAAGAACATGCACAGAGAAATCCAAATTAAACAATTCCCCATCGTAACTACACATTGATGGCCTAAGACACGAAACGAGCGGTTTGTGTGAGAAAACGAACAGTATTTATATCGTTTTTTACCTCTTGTACACAACCATGTCCAAGTGATCTGAGTGCGCACACGCATCCGGTGTGTGACGTGTGTGTGCGCGCGCTCTGGCTCACGCTGCATTCACATGGGGCGTCGGCGTCAACGCTTGACGGAGGGCGTGTCTGAAGCGTGGTGCTGACGCAACTTCGTGGTATTTTCTTGTTGGAAGACGCGCACTGTCATCGCTCGTGTCGTTTCTGAACTGTATACTCTAGGATAATGATGACTTCTTTTAAGCAGACCCGCTTGCTGTCATGCATTGTATTTCTATACGAGCGCTCCATGTATCCGTTTCATTCATCTGTAACTCGGCGTCAACGCTTGACGGAGGGCGTGTCTGAAGCATGGTGCTTTAAAAAATTATTTGAATTGTTTGACAGTATTATTATATACGGTTATGTATATTCCTTTTGGTACAAAATGATGGCTCTTTAATTTCGGAATGGCACAAATATTATTCATGGACTAATCCTTCGTCATAGTAAGATTCCTTTTTTTTTTCCTCGCCAGTGTCATGTCTCAATAAACTGTTCCTGGATCTGTTATTTTTTACATGGTTAGGTGGAAGTGACGCAGGGTGAGGAGGGTGGAGTTGCGGCATGTGTGTTTGGCTAGTTACAGATGAATGAAACGGATACATGGAGCGCTCGTATAGAAATACAATGCATGACAGCAAGCGGGTCTGCTTAAAAGAAGTCATCATTATCCTAGAGTAGACAGTTCAGAAACGACACGAGCGATGACAGTGCGCGTCTTCCAACAAGAAAATACCACGAAGTTGAGTCAGCACCACGCTTCAGACACGCCCTCCGTCAAGCGTGGACGCCGACGCCCCGTGTGAATGCAGCGTGAGCCAGAGCGCGTGCACACACGTCACACACCGGATGTGTGTGCGCACTCAGATCACTTGGACATGGTTGTGTACAAGAGGTAAAAAACGATATAAATACGTCTTAGGCCATCAATGTGTAGTTACGATGGGGAATTGTTTAATTTGGATTTCTCTGTGCATGTTCTTTTTCCCTCTTATAGAGACAGTGACCTATACCTGCCATTATATGACTGACAGACTAGAACGGTTTGACCTAAAAACATCAAAATTGGATCTACTGAAGAAAAAAAGACACCTACATCTTGGATGCCCTTGGGGTAAGCTGATAGATACCAAATTTTAATTTCAAAGTGAACTATCCCTTTAAGTACTTTTTTTACATGCTTTATTAATTCAATGCCACAAGAACAAGAGGTATTATTCACATTATCATATTAACATTAGCTGCCGGAGAAAAAAAAAGAAAAGAGAAAAAAGAAAGAAAATGACATCAATTTCAATGCTTTCAGAGCAGATGTTTTTAGTGCTTTTTTTTTTTTTTTTTTGGTATGTTCCAACTGAGATTCACATATAATTTAAAGTCATTTATAAAATGTGAAAAATTGCTTTACATTGAGTCCACTTCTTATTCATATGGTAATTTCTTAATAAAATAAACAAATATGTTGTTCTTTACAATTCAAAGTTTGATTCTCTGTATAAAAAACCACATCAAACATACAAATTTCTATCATACATTCCATGTTTCTATTAATAGGCTATAGAATACCAAATCCTTCCAAAATAATCTTAAGTAAATACAGTGGAAGAAAAACAGATGCAAATTATTTTATTTTTCTTGACCACAAAATTCACAGGTATGAAATATTGAGCTTAAATCTTTCCAAAACATGCTTAGCAGGATAAATTCTATGAAGTATTTTGTAAGACACTTCCTTAATTTTGTTATTGATACAAAACTTATTTGGCAGTTTCCATGCTTTAACCCAAGAGATATTACCAAATAAAGAAGACCAAAAAAATCTTGCTGCAGGTAAGGACAGAGAACAAAGAGCATTCCTTATAATCTTGTTGCTACACTGTTGTTTTAAAATATCAACATTTTCAATATAAATGTTTCCATTTTAAAAGTAACATCACACTCTTTGGAATCGCATCAAGAACAATAGCAAATTCTCTTGATTTAACTGGTCATTGGAATTTTTGGAGAAATTCAGTATATGACAAGTACCCATGGGAAATTAACTAATTGTCTTACTAAAATAATACCTTCATTGAACCAAGTATATGGTTATGACCATATATAACGCTATATGACAGAATAAAGATTTGTTTTTAAATAAAATGTCCCTGTTATTCCATATGAAATAATTGCGGGGTGAAAAATTGTGCATATACACCCATTTCCATTCTAGCAGGGCTTGTCTGAGAAAACACGCCAATTTAACAGGAATTTTGTCAACAGAAAAATTACATTTCAACAAAAAAGTCTATGCCTCCAAGAATATTAAATATATAATTGGGAAATACATTCCAATGACTTTCTCTATTCTTCATAAACTCTACTAACCATTTAATTCTGAAAGTGTCATTAAGAGTATTATAATCTAAGACCTCAAATCCCCCTTGCTCTTTAGGATTATAAATTACTTCCTTTTTTAAATAATGTTTTTTTTTCTCCAAATACAGATAAAAAAAATCTGATCTAACATTAGATCTTTAATAATCTTATGAGGCACACATTTGCCCAAGTACTCCTTTCTGCAGACTGCAGCACGATGACGTCATGCATTTCGACATCATGCACGTGCCTGACATAATGCATGTGTAACGGGGCTGACGAGACGTGAGACATGCGGATCCATCAGCAAGCTTTTATTAAAGGACAGTAGCAAACAGGTATGGCAAAGGTAGGCAGAGAATAATCCAAGGGCACGCGTGGGTCGACGATCGTATCCAGAGGGCTAGGCAGAGAGAATAATCCAGGAGCAAGGGCAGAATCAAAACACAGGAAATCAAACTCGGAATACTAGGAAACCGCTTTGTAAGTCGCGGGGCTAAACAATACTCGGCCGTGAGTGGCAGAAAGTCCAGGGTTATGTAGTGTGTGTGTGTGTGTGTGTGATTGGGTGATGGTGATTGTGAGATGGTGAACAGGTGCAAGCGTGATCATTGTGAACAGCTGTGTGGGTGCAGTGAATTATGGGAAATGCAGTCTATGAGTGATCTGTAACTGTGTGAAAGTCCATGTGATGGGAGAGTGACCTCTAGTGGTGAATGAAGCAAAGTTCATGGCCAGGATTCGTGACAGCATGTCTTTAAAACGCATGAGTACATACTGTGATTCTAATAAAATAAATGTGAGCACTGTGGAGTAGAGGAATCAGTAGAACATGTTATTTGTGTTTGTCAAAAGTATACTAATGAAAGAGAAATAGGGTGAATTCGGGTAATCTGGGACACTTTTTGCAATTTTGACTTCTGCGATTTATTTCGATATCTGTCTAACACATTAGATCAACACATTAGACTTTTCTGAAATCCCTAAGATGTTTTCTAACCACACCAAAAGAAAGAATGTAGATAGTATACCCAGAAGAGACATGCCACACCTATTAGTGTTTTTGTGCCAAAAAACAAAACTTCTGCCTCAATTTGTTAATCTGGGACAGGTCGCTTTGTAATATGGGACATATGTATTAGGCCTAAAAAAAGCCTATATTTACCATACTTTATGCATTTCAAACACAATATCACCAATAGCTCCCTTCATTCTACTCTCATTCCATTGGTTTAGCTTCTTCGTATTTCTCTCATTTCCCTCTCTCTCTCTCTTCCTCGCTCTTTCTGTTGCCATCTCTTTTCCTGACGCTGTGGTGCCATAGTATTCTGTAATACATTTCATTGAGTTAATTAAAGGCCATGTATATTTTCATATGTTAGCTGACTGTGTGTGTGTGTGTATGTATGTATGGGTGTGTGGGGGGAGGGGTGCGTGTGTGTGTATGTGTGCGTTTGTGTACAGAACATTGTCAACTGGCCTGGGCACAGATCCCCCTCCTGCTCAGTTTTTTGAACCGTTGTATATACTAAACTAACTGGGAATTTGGGAAATGAAATTAATGGTTTACTTCATCCTGAGACCTTTGCTTGCTATTGGAATACGTTTCCCAGATTCCATCTCTGTAGCATCTCTCTAGCTAGCTGGTTTAGCTAGCTGCTAGCTACTGTGAACTTATGCTAATGTTATAACCTCCAGCATTAACACCCATTTCTCATTATGGCATATATTAGCTCTTGTCATTAGACTTATAAAGTCCCTAAATGCATATTTCCCCCATTTGAAGACTGTCCCAGATTACCCAAAGCATGCTGTCCCACATTCTCAATCATATTTGATAATGTGGGCAATGTTCCCTCTAATTTTTTTCTTGCTGAGCAAAACTTTTCTCTATTGGGCGGACATTTCGGCCACCTGAGCAAAAACATTCTTTATACCAGACCTGTACAGCGCGCACACAAAAAAAGTGTGTAACTTTTAACTTAAATCTGACCCTTGATGTAACTAAATGATTTACATTTTAGGTTATCTGAGAAAACATTTTTACAGTACAATACACTGCCGTTCAAAAGTTTCTTAGGCTCATCAAGGCTGTATCTATTTTAATATTAATTTAATATGCTAATTTATAATCAATGTTGGAAAAAGTTGTGCTGCTTAATATTTTTTTTGGGACCTGTGATATTTTTCATGATTCTTTGATAAATAAAAAGTTAAAAAGAGCAGTATTTATTCAAAATAGGAATTTTGTTACAATATACACTACTATTCGAAAGTTTGGGGTCAGTAAATTTTTTATTTCTTTAAAAAAAATAAAAATAATAATAATACTTTTATTCAGCAAGGGCGTTAAATGGATAAAAAGTGATAGTAAAGACTTATATTGTTAGAAAATATTTATATTTTTAATAAATGCTGTTCTTTTTAACTTTTTATTAGCCTAATCAAAGAATCAAAGAAAAAAGTTTCCAAAAAATATTAAGCAGCACAACAGTTTCAACACTGATAATAAATCAGCATATTAGAATGATTTCTGAAGGATCATGTGACACTGAAGACAGGAGTAATGATGCTGAAAATTCTGCTTTGCTTTACAGGAATACACTATATTTTAAAATATATTAAAATTTAAAACCAATATTAGAAATTGCAATAGCCTAAGAGTTCACAATATTACTGTTTTTTTCTGTATTTTGATCAAATAAATACAGCCTTGATGAGCATATGTGACTAAATTATGTGGTAAATTATTTATTAGGTTTATAACATAGGCCTAACATAATATAATATAATATCAAAACAACTTAAGCATTTAAACTGATAGAAGAGAATAGAAAACAAACTGAAGCATTTAAACTGAGATCTGTAAGTTAAATATATATATATATATATATATATATATATATAAAGTGAACGTGAATTATTTTATTGCTACCTAAACATCCCTAAAGTACAGTTTGCACATAACACCTGTGTGTGACAGTAAATGTCTCAGAGAGTTTTGTTACCATTCGGTGCCCATTCTCCGCTATTTCCAGCACTTAATCAAGCCACTCTTCTTTAATACATGAGGACGTTTTATCGCATATGTCATTGCGTTGGATCTCGATTTGCGCTATTTCGTCCGCTCATTGAAGTATTCGGCGACACATTTGGCGCACATCATTCTCTTTCTACCGCATTCACCTGTTCTAACTCTATAGCGGCACCAGCTCTATAGCGGTTTACCCGAGCATTGCAATTCTTTCGTTTTAACTAGAATATCAATCATATGGCTTTCCCAACACATTTTTTGCGTGTGCGCGGCACATTATTTCTTTGCGTGGCCGCGGCGGAAGAAGTGCGCGGCCGCGCGCGCGCGCAGCTTAGAGGGAACATTGAATGTGGGACAACAAAAAAATGTTTGAAAGAAAAAAAACTAAAACACATTTTCAACACTTTAATACATATTTTGTTGCTTGAATAGATCACAAACATAATTTGACAACAATTAGGAACAGTGTCTTATTTATGACAGATTTATGTCCTTAACATTAATCTAGTCAGAATCCTATGTCACTGACCTTGTCATGTAATTCCCAGGGGAGCTTCTTGATTGACAAGTGCCCCGCCCCTTTCTGTGGAATCACCCCCATGAAGTCATGTGATTTCAGTCACGACATCCATGCTAAAATTATAGTAAAAGTCCTGTTGACTAAATTTTGTTAGAACAGGAAATAATCACACTGGAGCTTAGGTGTCCCAGATTACCCGAATTCACCCTAATGAAAAGTGAATTTAGAAAGATGGGAATGGATGAATTAAATCTTTAAAATATATTTACTTATGGATTAGATTAGAGAGTTTATTTCTTTATCTCAAGAGAACAGAGCTGATTAAGAGAATTTAGAGTTGTTGTTTTTTTTTAATGGAATGGGTAAACTCTGGTCCACACTCCAATACAGTAGGTGGCGATAATGCACCTTAATGTTGGTGCTACCCGCCATAAAATCGAAGAAGAAGAAGAAAAAGATGTGATTTTTATTACCGGATGTTTGTAATAGATAGGCATCCTTACGTGTTCGAAAACAAAGAGGAATTCGGTGGCAATATTTGCACTCGTTTCAGTTCAGAGAAATCGAAACTAAACTGCTGTCAAACTGTTGTGAATGTCTCTCTACCTGTGAGTGCGAGTAATAAAATGGCAGCATCTAGTGTTTCTTTGGCTCGGGATGAGTTCAATTGTTCAATCTGTCTGGATTTACTGAAGGATCCAGTGACCATTCCCTGTGGACACAGTTACTGTATGAGCTGTATTACAGGTTACTGGGATCAGAAGAGAGTCTTCAGCTGTCCTCAGTGCAGACAGACCTTCACTCCAAGACCTGTTTTAGGTAAAAACACCATGCTGGCTGAAGTGCTGGAGAAATTAAAGAAAACAAAACGACCAGTTGCTCGTCCTGCCCAGTGTTACTCTGGATCTGGAGATGTGGAGTGTGATGTCTGTACTGGGAGAAAATATAAAGCCATCAAGTCCTGTCTGGTGTGTCTGGAATCTTACTGTCAAAATCATCTTGAACGTCATGAAGAATTTCACTCTGGAAAGAGACACAAATTAACCAATGCCACTGGACAACTACAGGAGATGATCTGTCCTCAACATGATAAACTGCTGGAGATTTTCTGTCGTACTGATCAGCAGTGTATATGTTATATGTGTATGGTAGATGAACACAAAGACCACAACACTGTATCAGCTGCTGCAGAGAGGACTGAGAAACAGGTATAACTCAGTTATGCTGAATAATAATTGACACTTCATAATCACATAATAGGCACAAAATCGAAGATACATTTTTAAAACAGTTCTTACTAGGGACATCATATAGTTTCTCCACTTATTTGCTCTTTTTTGAAACTGTTCTTTGTTACATTCTCTGCAAGGACTAGTGAATTGTATGTGACTATACTATACAGAGACATCTGGAGGAGACCCAGAGAACAAACCAGCAGAGAATCCAGGAGAGACAGAAGGGGCTTGAGGAGCTGAGAGAGACTATAGAGTCTCATAAGGTGAGTTTTGAGCAGAAGAACAACTGCTGGCTGCTGAAGAGCTGTTTCAGACTCAGTTAGGACTCACCTCCAGTCAGTCAGTGAGGAGCCAGTGCTGGAGCTCTTTCAGTCCCACTGAAGCACACTGTGGGGAACAGGCTGTGAGGCAGCAGTAAGAGCTGAGTGAATGGACTGATTCTGATGCTTCTCTCTCTGTGTGTCCTAACAGCGCTCTGCACAGGCAGCAGTGGAGGACAGTGAGAGGATCTTTACTGATCTGATCCGCTGCATTGAGAGAAGCCGCTCTGAGGTGACACAGCTGATCAGAGATCAGGAGAAGACTGCAGTGAGTCGAGCAGAAGAACGACTGAAGCGATTGGAGCAGGAGATTGAAGATCTGAGGAGGAGAGGCACTGAGCTGGAGCAGCTTTCACACACAGACCATCACATCCATTTCCTTCAGGTAACAGAGATCTGATGAACAGGAGAGTGGTCTTTAGGAAGGGAAGAGCATGTTGTCCAGAGATTGTGTTTCTATCAAATGTTTTTGTGTCTTTAGCTGGTGTTTTTATTGTGTCTTTGTGTCTGTGTAGCGTTTCCAGTCTCTATCTGTTCCTCCTGGATCTACAGACTCACCCAGCATCACTGTCAGTTCTCATCTCACTTTTGATGATGTTGAAAAATCTGTATTTAATCTGAGAGAGAAACTGGAGCATTTCTGCAGAGAGGAGATAGAAATGTTATTTGGTAGAGGTGAGCTTTACATTTCCTGACATATACCATATGATATTATGTAGACAGAATGCATACATAAAAAAAAAAAATTCATAATTACAATTAATTGTTATTTTACTATATTTACTATAAAGTGTCTGTTGGTTTCCATAGTGAGAAACATCAACATCATTCCCACCTCTGAACCTGAGACCCGTGATGACTTCCTCCAGTGTAAGTCTCTATAATCATAAGTTACATAAAGAGACAGACTTCAGTTCTTATTACATTTCATCAATCAGACTGAACTGTGCTGAACTCTACACAACAACACTCTTGATTTATGAGACACATTTATACTGTTAATATTCAAATATTCAACACTAAAAAAACACCTGTTAATTTAGTACAATTAACTAACTCAAATCGGGAATAATCACATAATAGCTAGTTTAACTTACTGGGTTAGTTGAATGTCCTGATCTGGTCACTTCTGTTAATCACTCACTGCTAGGTCCTGTTTTTGAAGACATGTTACTTAAAACTGATCTTTGGCTCAACTGTACATTTTGTGATAGACCTGCTAAAAGAAAGGGAAAATAAATAGAAAACGTGAATCAAATTTTCAATTAAAATTTTTTAACTAATTTTGGCTGGTCAACTTCAAACACACACAGACACACCAACATGTTGATGTTATAACGTTGATAACAGTGAGGCAGATGTTGTGAACCTAAGGCCTGGTTTCACAGACAGGGCATGGGTTAAGCCAGGTTTAGGCAATAGCATTTAAGTCGTTTATATAAACGTGCCTTTTAATGTTTTAAAACACATTACTGGTGTACATCTTGTGACAAAATAAAGGCACTGAAATATTTTAAGATCAGTTAGTGCAAGTTTCTTTTAGTTTATACAGCTCAGACATGCATTTTAGTCTGGGAAATTAAGCTTAAGCCTTGCCTGTGAAACCGGGGGATAATGTAATAAACCTCTGGTGTTTTATTTTTATGTTTGATAGATGTAAATTATGTGTTTTATCTTTATCAGATTTCCGTCAGCTCACTTTGGATCCAAATACAGTGAATAAAAACCTGGTACTGTCCGAAGAAAACAGAATGATTGAATACAATCGTGAAGAACTGACATATCCTGATCATCCAGACAGATTTGATGGTCTTCCTCAGGTGTTGTGTAGAGAGAGAGTGTGTGGACGCTGTTACTGGGAGGTGGAGTGGAGTGGTTGGGTGGGTATATCAGTGTCATATAAGAGCATCAGCAGGAAGGGATGGGGAAAGGAGTGTGAGTTTGGGTGTAATGATCAGTCCTGGTGTTTGTTCTTCTCTGACTCCAGCTACTCATTCTGGCACAGTAACAAGCAGATTAAACTCCCTGTAGTCTCCAGCTCCTCTAGAATAGGAGTGTATGTGGATCACAGTGCAGGAACTCTGTCCTTCTACAGCGTCTCTGACACAATGACCCTCATTCACAGAGTCCACACCACATTCACTCAGCCTCTCTATGCTGGGATTTGGGCTAACAAATTTTTCAAAGGACTAATGTTTTTCTTTTCAAAAGCGACACTAGGTGATCTAACAATATAGATGGTACAGACTTTCTTCAAATAATATAGTGAAAGCTACTCTGAAGATATCATAGCCATATTTTGAATTTTGACATTTATTCTTATGTTTACTCCAAATACTATCAATACAGTATTAATTTACTTATTCACTGATTTTATTGATCACCTGCAATGATGCTTATTATTTATGTATGAAATTGTCTTTTAAATGGAAATAAATGTATTTAAATGAACTGTGTTAAATAACATTACATCCATTTGTGTCTGTCATAATCTTATTCTCTTGGTTTCAGCAATTTCTGTATAACCCGACCCTTATATAAACAAATTGCCTCTAATTATCATTATTAAAACAGAGGGAGTGCACATCATTTTTACTCAATAGAATTAAAACTTAAATAAAAGATGATTTGTAACATTACATTTATCAAGTGAGAATGAGGATCTGCAAGGTCAGTCTTATTATTTAAGCACTGGCCTACATCATACAAACCCTAAGCACTACAGAACAACCGCTACACTCAACCACTTATCTATATCTCACTGAGAGAAAACTAATACCAAGAACACTGAGCAACAGCTTTCCTGTAGCTGTAACAGTAGATCATGGTGCTAGCGACACAAAGGCCCTGGGTTTGAACTGATAAAATGTCTATCATGAATGCACTGCAAGTCAGTTTGAGCCAAAGTGTCTGCCAAATGCATAAATGTAACTCATCCCAGCCGGCATTTCGGGTACCATGGTTGAATCAACGTTGGATTATGTTTCGATTTTGCAAATTGGATCAACGTTGATATTGTGATGTTGTTTCACCGCGAAATCATGACGTTGTTTCACCGTTGAAATTGCGACGTTGTTTCACCGTCTTACCTTCAGCATTGGTGAATTAAGGTCGTTCTGTAGACGTTGGATTAACGTTGAATTATGTGTTGATTTTGCAAATTGAATCAACGTTGATAACACGACGTTGTTTCACCGTCGTACTTTCAACATGAATGAATACACAACTGTACGTTCAATTAGAACCTAGTTTGCATTTAGATCAACACTGTACACATACATAAAGTTTAAAAATTAAATGACTGGCAGCAATGGCTTTACAATCAACTTCAATAAACTATCACACTGAAAATGGTAAAACAGCAGTTTTATTTTGAAAACATACAGTATAAAACATGTGAAAATAATCCCAAACTTTAGCTTGCAGTGTTTGTGCTTGGATGTATTGTTAAAAACCTGTAAAATCCAAATACAACATTTAAAGACTCAGTGTTTGTACCATAACATGCATATTTTGCGCTGCACAAGAGAAACCCTTGTACTTCTTTTGACTGAAACCAGTTGATCTTTTATTTTGGTGGAAATCTATAGTTTCTGTGAAAACATGTTTTACTAATGTGTCTCATTACAAGAGATTTGTACATTTGTGCAGTGAAAATGTGTTGAACAGTTTGAGAATGGAACCTGCAACAGAAACCATGTCGGTGGTAAAGGATAGGACTGTCTGAGTTTTGTCGACAGCCAGAGGAAATTCTTTACGCAGGAAAAACGCTGCCTTGAATGAAATGCATTTAATATTTTAGGTAGAAATGTTTCTTCAAATTCTGATAAAATGTTAGAACCAATAGCCTTGTGCATATAGCGTGGTTGTGCTTTGGGTGATCCTTGAAAGAGTCCCAGCTCTAGGTCCTTTCTGATGCCGTCCCCTCCTCTCTCACACACTTGTGCACTTTCTGTACTGTCCTGTATGTATAAATAACAAAAACACCAAAAATAAATACTCATAAAAGATCAACTTTGATATTGTGAAATATATTTAACTGAAAACTGAATGCAAAACATATCACATACAATATTTTCACTTTAAGTTCAATAACAGTGGGGTTGGAAACAAAGTGCACAACACTATTCATTAAACACCTATTTAATGTATTCAGATGAAAGTTTGCAATATTAAATTATTCACAAGCAGTTTTTTCAGAGCCCCCAGTTACACTGTTTAAATCAGAATCCTAACTATACAGTGTATTTAGTAAAACAAGTAAAATCAAATAAAGTACATTTTTATTAAACTAAGTAAAATCAAAACCTTTCACAAAAGGTCAATGAATCTCTTCCAGAAGTGACAGTGCAATGTAGCAGATGAACAATTCCTTACCAGATTGCCAATAAACAGCTGGATCCTTGATGACTCTACAAGGGGAAAGAAGAAATGGTTCACTGAAAAGTTTTTTTCCTAATAAGAATATTTATTGTTGTCAGCCACTTTAACATTGTAAATACAGTTTGAACATTAACACTGCACGGTGCTTACATACAGGTAAATACAAAATTTAAATAATGATTAAATTAAAATGTGTTGTACCAAAAGTTAAATAAAAACTGTACTATACTTAACTGTAAAAAAAAAAAAAAACCTTTACTCAAAGATTAAATTAAAATGTATTAACATTAATTTATATTTAATGTAGTGATTCCTCTGCGTACCACTAGAGGGAGCCTGAGTAGCAATAGTGGTGCTCATACCACACTTTGAGAATCACTGCTTTAAACAATCTTAATTCGTTTAAATTTGCGATTATATGATATTTAGAAAACATGAACAGAGTATGTTATCTTTTGAGACTATTATACGATTAAACAGGGGTGCAAACTCGTCAGGAGTGAAAAAGGTGACAAACTAAACTCCCCCCCCCCCCCCCCATATATATATATATATATATATATATATATATATATATATATACACACACACTGGGGTGGGAATTGCAGGGTACCTCACGATACGATATAATCACGATACAGTGATTCTGCGATAATCGATATATTGCTAGACAATCATATAATGATACATCACGATATCTGTCTAACTACGAAAACAAAATGCCTGTGAAAAGGTTAAGTGCAAGTTTTCTTTATTCAAGTCCAAACTGTTAGAAAACAGCAAAAAAAGTACTGTAAATAAATTTTAACATGTTAAGTAAATTAATCATTTTATTGATTAATTTATATATTTTTTGTGTGTAGTTTATTTAGAATATATTTAGCTATCACTCAAAATAACTTGATTCACTTGCGAGGGCAGCTAAACAGTTTATTAGGAACAAATCAAAGCTGTCTTTCAAAGCTGACTTTTTAGCATCATTACTCCAGTCACATGATCCTTCAGAAATCATTCTAATATTCTGATTTGCTGCTCAAAAAACATTTATTATTATTCTGTTGAAAAGAGCTTAGAAGGTTTTTTTTTTGATGAATGGAAAGTTCAGAAGAACAGCATAGTTTGTAACATGATAAATGTCTTTATCATTACTTGTGTGCTAAATAAAAGTTTGAATTTCTATATGCTGACTACAAGCTTTTGAATGGTATAGTGTATATTGTTACACTTGAAGTAAGACTGAAGTAATGAAGAAGAGAATTCTTTACAAAAACATTACAAAACCTGGCATTTTCATAGTGTATATTGTTTATGTGCTCTGAAGGAAAAAACAAACAAACAAACACACATTTTGAAATTCTGGGTTATTTCTCTCAGCAGATCTTCTTCCAGAAACAGAAAGTAGCTGGGATGAACTTGTTTGTTTATGCGGAGGCGATGTGGGCGTTTACATTCGCGCGCGCCTCACGTGGATGTTTGAATCTGAAAGGCGCGAACGGCGTGTGCGCGTGAGATATAATGGGTTGAGACGAGAAAACTGGACATCGCGTCGGTTTCATACGGATTACTCTAACATAGAATATTTGTTTTGGACATGACTTACTTCATTTAAAATTAGACATTTTAAGCTTTCTATACATATATGTCTCATGTATTTAAGGCGAGTATTCGCGGAGATTCAGGTTGTTTTATTTACGTGTCTGAAAGGTGACAGAGACAGAGCCCCGGCAGAGAACGCACCCCGTTTATTTTATTAATTTTAGAAAAGCACATTATTTCGTTGTTATTATGACTATACAGAAATAAAAGTAGACCCTTTGCAGATTCAAATTATACCTTATTCTTATCTGTACGATCAAAACTGACAAGAGTATTTATAGTTCTTTTCGCGGTCATAAAGAAAATACGAGACAGGCCGCACCGGTGCAGGCTTCGACCCCAAGGTAAGCCAATCAGAGACAGAGTAGTGCGGGTCCATACCTGGCATTGCCAACAGGGGGAAAAAACGCTGCAGGTGACAAATGACTGGCAGATCCTACGACGACCCCCCCTCAAATTTTTTTTTTTTTTTACAGATCTACACGATTCACGTGAATGACCTATTTCAAGGTGAAAACGAAAGGTGACAAGTTTGCACCCCTGATTAAAAATATAACAATGCATGGCATTCACATCAGAAAAATGTGAAAAATCTCTAAGACAGACATTAAGGTAACATAACTTACTAGCAACACACAACAACATTAGCATCTGTGATAAAGCAATACAAAAATACACACACACACACACAGACACAGGTATTTATCTTCTGCAGGTTAACGTTACATGTCATTTACCCATTTGTAAACTCTGGTAACATTATACTTTACTATTTTTGAAAGGTAAGTTAGCGATTTTCTTACCTGATTTTGTCCGTGTGTTTGCAGGACCTCGCAGATCACACCTGACCCTTCCTGTGTTCACATTCTAGTTTTTGTTCTCCGTTGACATGTCACGACTCAAATTCGCTCAAAATAAAAATTGAACAGGCAAATATTTATATTATAAATAATTCGGAACCGACTGAGCAATCTCAACGAGCAGCAGCTCACACACACACACACACAGTCAGTCAGCCGCCTCACTCAGAAAGACGATAATAACGGTCATATTTTCAAACTGAGAAAGGCGCGAACAGTTTCATTGGCCAGTTTCCTGGATGACAGCCAGAACCAATCATGATCAAAGAAATAAGGTAAACGCAGTGAAATGTATTTAGTTTTATTGTTGTTAATGATGATAATATTTGAACATATACCTTTAGATTTTAGAATAGGTTTAACGATCAAAATATTGTAAAATGCTAATAAAATAATAATAATGATCTTAAATAATTTAGTAATAATAATTTAAAAGGCAGAAATTTATTTTGTATGCTGTTGAAGACATTAAGTTGATTCAACATACAGTTCTTGTAAAAAACAAATCAACATTGATTTACAAGTGTTTTTGGTAACCTTTTTCAACCATTTAGCATTAAACATTTTTTCAACATTGTTTCAATGTTGAAGCAACAACTGTCATTATTTCAACCATATTTCAACGTTGAAGATTGGTCATGTGCCGGCTGGTTTTCAACCGTTCAGCATTAAACGTTGTATTAACGTTGTTTCAACGTTAAAACAACAACTGACCTTATTTCAACCATATTTCAACGTTGAAGGTCGGTCATGTGCCGGCTGGGATATTTAAAGGGTCGCTCAATCACAAAGAAGAACGTAGATGGCTTCAACTACTTGATAATCCTGTGGGAAAACAAGAGGATGAGCGTTACAATCAACATAAACAACAGATTTTTAATATACAATATAAAAATATTTTAATGTATCATTAACTAGTTTCTGTATAAGACTGCCATCTAGTGGTCGTGTTCGTTAAATGACTGCCATATTTGCACGTGTTTAGGAACCAGGAAATGTTTCATTTCGTAGAAATCGAAACTAAACTGCTGTCGAACTGTTGTGAATGTCTCTCTACCTGTGAGTGCGTGCTGTAAAATGGCAGAATCCAGTATTTCTTTGGCTCAGGATCAGTTCAGTTGTTCAATTTGTCTGGATTTACTGAAGGATCCAGTGACCATTCCCTGTGGACACAGTTACTGTATGAGCTGTATTACAGGCTGCTGGGATCAGAAGAGAGTTTACAGCTGTCCTCAGTGCAGACAGACCTTCACTCCAAGACCTGTTTTAGGTAAAAACACCATGCTGGCTGAAGTGGTGGAGAAACTCAAGAAGACAAAACTACAAGCTGCTCGTCCTGCTCAGTGTTACTGTGGATCTGGAGATGTGGAGTGCAGAGCATGTGAGCGGAGCTGAGCGGTGAGAATTCCCGCTCCCCGCTCACGTGGGTCTTCGCTCCCCCGCTCCACCGCTCAAAGTCGCAGCAGACCGCTCCGCTCAATTCCGCTCCCCGCTCACATACAATTTCATCCCGCTCTGGTGAAATCGCTCCACGCTCGCTCACATTTAAAATTCCTCTGCATGCCTAACACCTGCCGTTTTCAACCGAAGCCTTACGCCTGGGACACACTGTCTGCGTGACGGACGTGGAGCGGGTTTGTTGCGTAACTGCAGTGGAAAAATCCGCTTCACTTCTATTGTCGCGGGGCCGCGGTTTGCAGTGTGGTTGGACCGTGCACCTGATACATGCATATTCCGCAGGCAGTGTGGTTGCTCTAATCTGTTAACATGGGCGCGGAAAGGAAAATCAACACGCAGCAAACCCGCTCCGCGACGCGTCCGGCACGCAGCCTATATCCTATAAAGAACTCACAGCAACATCAGTCAAAATAGAACATATATTTATATCTCTTTCTCTATGAAATAAAAAATCATGGACAGGGTTAAGTAGACTACATTAAAATATTCGTATGACAAAACTTATTTAATTGACTATTAGCCAATATTTCCTATTTCAACCATATTCAAAATGCTCACGTTTTGCCTCCCCATGTTCGCGCAGCACACTGTTATGTTTCCGCATGATGTGTCTTTTTAGATTAAAATACGAATCCTTACTTACTGAAATCGTATCACCACATTCCTGTTCATGTTCAACATCGTTATCATCTAGTTTTTTGACAGGAATTGTGCACCTGCATGCCTGTCTGTTTGCTTTTGGAAATATTTCACGAACTCCATATCTCTCCTTCACAACGAACGATTTTTGAAGTGTAGGCTGACAGTTTTGTTAATTGTTGAAGGCACAGGTGAATTCTGGGTGGATTTGTGCATGCCCTAGGCTCGTGGTGTGAGCGGTATCGGAGCGGGACAGGAGCGAGACAGAGCGATCGCTCCGGCCTTTGGATAAAAACCCGCTCCGCGCTCCGACTATATTTCATACGCTCCGCTCCCCGCTCGCTCCACGCTCCGCTCAGCTCACATGCTCTGGTGGAGTGTGACGTCTGTACTGGGGACAAAAACAAAGCCATCAAGTCCTGTCTGACTTGTCTGAACTCTTATTGTCAAAATCATCTTGAACAACATGAGAATCTCTTCAAAGGTAAGAGACACAATCTAATGGACGCCACTGGACGACTGCAGGAGATGATCTGCCCTCAACATGAGAAACTGCTGGAGATTTACTGTCTCACTGATCAGCAGTGTATTTGTTATCTGTGTATCAGAATAAGAATCAGCTTTATTCGCCAAGTGTGTGCAAACACACGAGGAATTTGTTGTGGTTTTTAAAGAGCTCTTGGTACATACATGCATGCATACATACATACATACATACATATAAACATACATATCTGACATGAGAACAGAACATTTAAATAAGCCTTAACAATAATAATAATAATAATGTGTCTGAATCTGGAACAGAAGATTTATGTACAGATTTGTGCCTTATTTACTCTATATATACAGCTGTATAGAAAATTATGCATACATATTTACATAGTACTAGAGAGAGTAAATAATTAGAGATGGGGGGATGAATTACAGAACACAGGTAATAATTCCTGTGTTAGTTGTTTAGGCTGGAGATGGCATAGGGGAAAAAACTGTTTTTATGCCTATAGATGTTCTAGTGCACAGAGATCTGTAGCGTCTGCCTGAAGGGAGAAGCGCAAACAGGTCGTGTCCAGGGTGAGAGGGGTCTGTGATGATGTTACCTGCCCGTTTCTTCACTCTGGAGTAGTACAAATCCTGAAGGCTGGGCAGGTGCACACCAATGATCCTTTCTGCTGTCCTAACAGTCCGCTGCAGTCTTCTTATATCTGATTTGCTGGCTGACCCAAACCATACAGTTATAGAAGAGCACAGAACCGACTCAATAACAGCAGAGTAAAACTGTGTCATGTGCACCTGTGGCAGGTTGAACTTTTTCAGTTGACGAAGAAAGTACATTCTCTGCTGGGCCTTTTTCACGATGGAGTAGATGTGAGTGTCCCACTTCAGGTCCTGAGAGATGGTGGTTCCCAGGAACCTGAATGACTCCACTGCATTCACAGAGTTGTTCATGATAGTGAGTGGGGGGAGAGCAGGGGGGGTTCTCCTGAAGTCCACGATCATCTCCACAGTTTTAAGCGTGTTGAGCTCCAGGTTGTTTAGACTGCACCAGACAGCCAGCTCCTTAACCTCCTGTCTGTAAGCAGACTCGTCACCGTCCTGGATGAGGCCGATGAGTGTGGTATCGTCTGCAAACTTCAGGAGTTTGACAGAGGGGTCTTTAGAGGTGCAGTCGTTGGTGTAGAGGAAGAAGAGCAGTGGGGAGAGAACACAACCCTGAGGAGCTCCAGTGCTGATGGTGCAGGTGTTTGATGAGAATTTTCCCAGCCTCACTAGCTGCTGCCTGTCTGTCAGGAAGCTGGTGATCCACTGACAGATGGAGGTGGGGACGGAGAGCTGTGTCAGTTTATTCTGAAGGGTGTCCGGGATGATGGTGTTGAAAGCGGAGCTGAAGTCCACAAACAGGATCCTTGCATAAGTCCCTGGTTTGTCTAGATGTTGGAGGATGTAGTGCAATCCCATGTTGACTGCATCATCCACAGACCTGTTTGCTCGGTAAGCAAACTGCAGGGGGTCCAGCAAGGGTCCAGTAATGTCCTTCAGGTGAGCCAACACAAGCCTCTCAAATGACTTCATCACCACAGACGTTAAAGCAACAGGTCTGTAGTCATTAAGTCCTGTGATTTTTGGTTTCTTGGGTACAGGGATGATGGTGGAGTGTTTGAAGCAGGAGGGGACTTCACACAGCTCCAGTGATCTATTGAAGATCAATGTGAAGATGGATGATAGCTGAACAGCACAGGCTTTGAGGCAGGCTGGAGAGACACCGTCTGGGCCTTTGGCTTTCCTTATCTTCTGTCTCCTGAAGACTTTGCTTACATCTTCTTCACAGATCTTGATTACAGGCTGAGAAACAGTAGGGGGGAGGGAGGGGGAGGGTGTTGATGGCTGTGTTGTGGGATGGTCAGAGTGGGTGTGGGGTGTCAGACCAGGCTTTTGTTTTTGAAACGTACAGTAAAAATTGTTCAGGTCTTCAGTCAGTTGTTGATTTGCCTCAGTGCTGGGGGGAGGGGTCTTGTAGCTGGTAACGGCTTTCAGGCCTTTCCACACTGATGTAGAGTCGTTACTTGAAAGCTGTTTTTTTAGCTTTCCAGTGTAGTTCTTCTTTGCCACTCTTATCTCCCTATTCAGTGTATATTTGGCCTGTTTGTACAAGGCTTTTTCCCCACTCCTGTAGGCGTCCTTTTTGGCCAGGCGAAGCTGTTTGAGTTTTGTACTGAACCAAGGTTTGTCGTTGTTAAATGTTAAATAAGTCCTGGTGGGTACACACATGTCCTCACAGAAACTAATGTAGGATGTCACGGTGTCAGTGAGTTCATCCAAATCAGTAGCTGCAGCCTCAAAAACACTCCAATCAGTAAGTTCGAAGCAGGCTTGTAGATCCTGCTCTGCTTCAACAGTCCATCTCTTTACAGTTCTTAAAATAGGCTTAGAAGATTTAAGTTTCTGCCTATAGGCTGGTAGAAGATGAACCAAACAGTGATCAGAGAGTCCCAGCGCTGCACGGGGGACAGAGTGGTATGCATCCTTTAAAACAGTGTAACAATGGTCCAGTATATTGCTGTCTCTGGTGGGGCATGTGATGTGCTGTCTGTATTTAGGCAGTTCGCGTGTGAGATTAGCTTTGTTAAAATCACCGAGAATTACAATGAAAGAGTCTGGGTAACGCTGCTCTGTGTGTGTGATTTGGTTGGCCAACAGTTCTAGCGCCGCGCATATGTTGGATGAACACAAAAAACACGAGACTGTGTCAGCTGAAGCAGAGAGGACTGAGAAACAGGTATGAATTCAGCAGTTGTGTTGCATAATAAAAATATTTAATCCCATAATTCATCTACATAAAGATAATTTTCAAAAAAGTTACTTACTGGGATCTCACAAGGATCTCATTTTTTACTTGAGGTAATATATGATCCAGTGTTATTTATCAGATTCATGATTATTTGTTATTACTACAGAAACAATTGGGTGAGATGCAAAGAAAATACAAGCAGAGAATCCAGAGGAGACAGAAGGAGCTTGAGGAGCTGAGAGAGGCTATAGTGTCTCACAAGGTGAGTTTTGAGCAGAAGAACAACTGCTGGCTGCTGAAGAGCTGTTTGAGACTCAGTTAGGACTCTCCTCAGCAGTGTTGGGCAGTAACTAGTTACTGTAACTTAGTTACTGTAATAATATTACTTTTTGCAGTAACTAGTAGTTTAACTAGTTACTAATAAGATTTCAGTAATAATATTACAGTTACCATCCATAAAACAGCTTAGTTACTTTTGATGCCTCAACCCCGCTGATTTAGAATCCAACAATCAAATAATTCCTAGATTTATTTTCATAATTTTCACGACTCGCACATGATCTGAACACTGTTGTGTAAGTTGTGGCTTTACATTACTCTGGCATTACATCCCTCTGATCAGCATGCGGTACATTATATTACTAGAATTAAAAATATTTTTGGAAAATTAAACAGTTTCTAACAAACTTATGTGATTTGATAAAAAATACATAATGAAATATAAACGTATATGATAACGGAGCAATTACAATTAGCTTCAAGCTACACATGACAATTAATGAGATTAATACAACACTTCTACTTGAATGTCACTATTAATTATTGAGTGTTTGTAATAACTGCGATCCGATGTGGATTTTGGTCAAATGATGAGGCAGAAATATGTTGTTAGTAACATTTATGTGGAAGATACACAGTTACAACTTCTGTGGGGCGGGAAGAAAAAGTAATGTAACTAGTAGTGTAACTAATTACTGTTGCCAGAAAGTAATAAGTAAAGTAACACTAATACGTTTGAAAGGAGTAACTAGTAATGAGTAATATATTACATTATTTGAGTAACTAGCCCAACACTGCTCCTCAGTCAGTCAGTGAGGAGCCAGTGCTGGAGCTCTTTCAGTCCCACTGAAGCACACTGTGAGGTGACACTTACTGAGGCAGCAGTAAGAGCTGAGTGAATGGACTGATTCTAATGCTTCTCTCTCTGTGTGTCCTAACAGCGCTCTGCACAGACAGCAGTGGAGGACAGTGAGAGGATCTTTACTGATCTGATCCGCTCCATTGAGAGAAGCCGCTCTGAGGTGACACAGCTGATCAGAGATCAAGAGAAGGCTGCAGTGAGTCGAGCTGAAGAACAACTGAAGCGACTGGAGCAGGAGATTGAAGATCTGAGGAGGAGAAACGCTGAGCTGGAGCAGCTTTCACACACAGACGATCACATCCATTTCCTCCAGGTAACAGAGATCTGACAAACAGGAGAGTGGTCTTTAGGAAGGGAAGAACATGTTGTCCAGAGATTGTGTTTCTATCAAATGTTTCTGTCTTTAGCTGGTGTTTCTCTTGTGTCTTTGTGTCTGTGTAGAGTTTCCAGTCTCTCTCTGTTCCTCCTGGATCTACAGACTCACCCAGCATCACTGTCAGTTCTCATCTCTCTTTTGATGATGTTGAAAAATCTGTGTTTAATCTGAGAGAGAAACTGGAGCATTTCTGCAGAGAGGAGATAGAAATGTTATCTGGTAGAGGTAAGCTTAAAATTTCCTGACATGTTTCAAAATGATGTCAAAATAGATAATGGATATTAAAATGAATGTTTTAGATATAATTTCAATTTAATTTCGAATTATTTGATATTATTGTACAATATTGACAATACAAATGTCTGTTGGTTTAAATAGTAAGAAACATTAAGATCATCACCTCTGATCCCGAGACCCACGAGGAGTTCCTCCAGTGTAAGTCTCTATAATCATACATGTACATAAAGAGACAGACTTTAGTTCTTATTAAGAACTACACATTACTGTAGTTAAAATTAATCTTTAAAATATTCATAAATTAATATATTAAGCATTTTTAGCTAAACTTTACTGTCTGTGATCGAGCTGTTAAAAGATCTCTAAAACATTTCAACAGAACTAAAAAAACTAATAGAAAATGTAAATTGACTTTTTAATTATACATTTTCAACCAACTATAGGAAGATATGTTGATAACAGTGAGGCAGATGTTATGAAGTTTTATTTCCCTAATATGTCTAACATAACTGGTGCTTTCCATCAGTGCCGATCCTAGGCTTCAGGGGGCCCTACGCAAAACTGTGTCGCCGGCGGGGGGGGGGTGTTGAGGAATGGATGAAACATATTTGTCCGTGTTTCACTCTGCCTCGAATCGCGCTCGCGGAAGGCGCTCGAGAAACAGTATCTCTTCGTATGCTTTCAACTCGTTTTTTTTTTTTAAAAAAAACAAGAGACTGTACGATATTCACGTTACAAGATTTTTACATAGAGAGCGTGACAGCGCACCGCATTAAAAGAAATGATCATTCATGTTTTCACAACAGCTGGCCAAATTCAAAATCGAAACTAAAATTAAAACATCTTTGAGAGCAAGGGGGCCCCCTGGTGTTTCGGGGGCCCTATGCAGCCTGCGTATTCTGCGTATAGGGAGGATCGGCTCTGCTTTCCATACATATGTAAAAACCTCAATAGAATAATAAATTATGTTGTGTTTTGATGATTGAAAGTCATTTATTACTTGATAGATGCATATTATGTGTTTTATATTTATCAGATTCCCATCAGCTCACTTTGGATCCAAATACAGCGAATAAAAACCTGTTACCGTCTGAAGAGAACAGGGTGATTAAATACGCTTGTGAGGAACAGCCATATCCTGATCATTCAGACAGATTTGATGTTTTTTGTCAGGTGTTGTGTAGAGAGAGAGTGTGTGGACGCTGTTACTGGGAGGTGGAGTGGAGTGGTTGGGTGGGTATATCAGTGTCATATAAGAGCATCAGCAGGAAGGGAAATGAGTGTAGATTTGGACGTAATGATCAGTCCTGGAGTTTGTTCTGCTCTGAATCCAGATGCTCATTCTGGCACAATAACGAAAGGACTGCACTCCCTGTAGTCTCCAGCTCCTCTAGAATAGGAGTGTATGTGGATCACAGTGCAGGAACTCTGTCCTTCTACAGCGTCTCTGACACAATGACCCTCATTCACAGAGACCACACCACATTCACTCAGCCTTTCTATGCTGGGTTTTGGGCTAGTTTATATTATAAAGATGATGCTGATTCATATGGTTTTTGTTCAACCGTGACACTTTGTGACCTAAAAATATAGATGGTACAAAAATTCTGCAAATATTGTGAGAGATATTTTCAAAATATCATTGTCAAGTTTTAGATTTTGCCTTAACCTGTTTACTCTAAACATTAGCAACACAAATGTAATGGTTAGTATTCAGTTGCAATGATGCACATTATTTGTTATATACCTGACATTGTTTTTAAATAGAAATCCACTGCATTTTCTTTACCTCACAAAACTAAAGAATTAAATGTGAGTTTTGTCATTATTTAGTGCTGACAGCTCTAATATATTTAGAGAGTGTTTATACATGCAGTTCTAGCAGGTCATATTCAATGAACCACTAAATAACTGCATGTAATAAACATGTTAATCATATTCACTCTGGTGCGGGAAGTGAGGGAATCTAAACCACATTCACTCAATGGAATTAAAACCTAAATAACAGATGATTTGTAACGTTACTCTTATCATGAGAGAATGAGGATCAGTCTCATTCTGCAAGCGCTTCATAAAACTGCAGTCACTGTTCAATGTTCAATCTCTTATTATAGGCTAATAGCTGTCAACAACAAACGCAGAGGAAACAGAAAACAACAGAACTGTTGACAAACGACTTTGACATGATTTCAACTTTTTACAGTGCTTTAAAACAGCTGCCAGCACAAAAAAATAAATTTCCTTTACACCCTTCTGCCCTACACCATACAAACCCTAAATCCTAGAAACTATTCAACCCTAAACCGGAAGAGGACATTTTGTGACGCTTACTCTAAATATTAATGACAGAATTTTAATCATTAGCATTCACTGATTTGAATCATAAGTTGCACTTATGTTCGACATTGTCGATTAAAAATAAATAAATGTTTTCAGTTCACAGAGCTAAAAGGAATGAATGCATTTTTTTCATTATTGATCACGAATAGAAAGTCACGTCATGTTTAGCCACGTATGGTGTTCTTTAGTCTCCAGCGCCACCATTTCTGCAACCTACCTGCAGTCTCCAGAAGTACAAGGTGTCAGGTTCTCACTTTGCTTGGGTAAAGAATCCTAAAAAATGGCCCTCTCTGAATAAGAAGCACATGCTGAAGTGTTGTGAAATACATGAAGACTGATTTTTTATAGGCAGATAAGTTGAGAGAGAGACTCTTGAAGGACCAGCATCACATCCTCTTGTACCACTGTTTGAAGAATTTATCTTCAAGAATCTGGCAGTGAGTTTTGGGAATTCATTTTTAGTCAATTTATGCAAGACAAACTTTTCGGGATAGGAGATGGACTAAAAATGAATTCCCAAATCTTTCTGCAGATTCTTGAAGATAAATTATTCAAACAGTGGTACAAGAGGATGTGGTGCTGGTCCTTCAAGAGTCTCTCTCTCAACTTATCTGTGTATAAAGCCAATAAAAATCAGTCTTCATGTCTTCTAACCTAAGTCTCTAAGAGAACCTAACAGCACTTCTGGAGACTCCAGGTAGGTTGTAGTTCTGGAAAACGGTGGCGCTGGAGACTATAAATGGTTCCAGATGGTTTTACACCAAATTCTTCACCTTAATTCTTAATTATTTTGCAGTTAACGTGTCTTTTCTTCTCCACCTGTTTTTTTTTTTCTGACCCTGCTGACTCGATGTGCATTATGTTGTCCAATGGTCATGCCTTGGCTTTGCGATTTCTGTATTGCATTAGTTTTGAATTTCTCATGGGCATTTAATAATTTTTGACTTTCCAGTCTGAGTTAAATCTCTTTTTTGGCTCATTTTATCTGTAAAAGAAAACCTGATTAATAATTATGCACACCTGAATATAATGCGTTTTTCCAGCCTTCGTGGACAATTATATATCACTTATAAATAATTAAATACAAAATTATTATTAGTTATTAAGATTAATGTGGTTTGGTCAAATGTGCTTGGGAAAAAAATATAATCAGAATATCAACTTGCATTATAATTATGCAAGCACTGTATTTTTCGTAATTTTATAGGCTACAGTTGATTAATTAAAGTGTCTCAGCAAAACAATCATTACTTAAGCACGTTATCTTTTCCATTGCTATTTGCTATTAAGTTTAATTCATAGACAGCATTTTTGTTTATTATTAGAATATATTTTTAGTATTTTTACACCTCTGTACTCACCTCACATTGTCTGTGTGTACGCCACATTTTAAACTGATGTCGCCAGAGGGCGCGCAAAGACAAACATTTATATATATTTTTGAGCATTTTACTCTCCCATTCGCACGAGCTTGAACATGAATGGGTTATATCTCTATATTAGCTGGTATAAGTGAAAGATGAAACATTCTGAATTCTTTACACATTGACCAGAAATACAACTAGCTACCAGATAAAAAGGTTCACTACTTTAAACATATTCATAAACAACTAATTAAAACAGAAGCGCAAGTTGTTTTTGTACATTTTTTTTTAATTTTCTTTTGATAACGAGTATTAAGTCGTAACACAATTTTTTTTTTTGCGCGACTTGATCACGGTGCGGCGCGCTGCCGTGTCTCATCCTCAGTGGCTCGCAGCGCGTCGCGCGCCCCCCGCCCCCCCAAACCGAATACGAGAGTGCGCGCGAGAAATGCAGCGCGAGACACACACCGAGCAGCCCCGATAAACCCCGCCGAATCCACGCGCACGGGAAAAAAGACACTGGGAAAAAACAGCAGACGCCTGAGAAAGGAGTGACAGGAAAGTCCACCGCCGACGGTAAGAGTCTTTCACTCTTTTAGTAGATTAAATAAACACTCTGCCTCAGTTACATGAAGAATTTGTCTAGTTGGAGCGTCTCTGATAAATAAGAGCAGCTTCCATTTGGAGAGACGGAGCGCACGGTAGTGAACCGGGGCAATATCGAAATCAAGTGTACTTTCAGCACGTCTTTCAGCGGGTGAATGGAGTTATAATGTATCTGAGCTTATTTGATTTCTGAGATGCACATAAAGATTTCAATAAATCAGCCACGGAATTCACGCGGATGAACTGAGTGGAGAGGGGCGTGTTCCTGCGCGTGCATGCCGTCGCTTTCGCGCGGTTTATCATTATTTTAATGCGCAAATTTGAATGAAAATTGCTCATAAGATGAATTAAGGAGTATTAGAATAAAGCGTAATGGATAAAGCGTGTTTTCTGAGGCGCAAATGTATAAGTTTATTGTAGATTTTCAGTCATGTTTTGTATGGGGTAATAGTAATGGTTTTGGCTGTGTTTCCAAAGTAAATGCTGCTTTTTACTGTTTACACAAGCGGATTTATGTCCACTGTCCTCTTTTGTCAGAGCTGGCACGCATTTTGCAGGGCTGTCTAACTGGTGCACACGCGTGCGCGCTCACGCACCCACCCACACACGCACGCACACATAGCCTACACAGATATTACGGAGCCGACGCTTATAAATAATATACACACGATAAATCCTTATAATTAATTAATACTGTTTGTACACATATTTTCTTTATCCTTTGTGATGCTATACAGTGCCAAAGAGACAGTTTCTTAACTCTGTCACTTACTAATGTAAAGTGAACAGGGTTTAGTTTTTGCTCTCTATATCAATGCGCCTTTTATGGTAGTATTTCTTTTTTTAGTTTATTTATTATTTCAAGCTACCGCTGTAATTGCCTGATCCTTTGTCTCTGCAGAGCACATGCGCATTGCGCGTAGGGTGTGGATGGACAACTGATGCTTTTGCCTCCTATATATATCTCACATTGTCTACTAATGAACTGTTTTGTTTAAACGCACAACTGTATTTATGATTTGAATATTATTTTCCGCAGCTATGTTTATCAGTATTCCGTTTGTAGAGGAATCTATTTTACATTTCACGGCGATGCCGCAGACAATGAACCAAGCGAGGGAGAAAAAAAAGCTAGTGCTCAGATCCCCGCACACTAAAATCACACCGTGCAAAACGTCTCCGCCCAAATGTCGTCTTTTTTTTTCGTCTGGATGAGAGCCGATATTATGGGACGGAGGTGAGTTTGAGAGAAGGAGCGGGCGGTGTGATGAGCGAGAGGCTTCACACGCACCAATAAACCGCTGCTTGAATGAGTCACGCGTTTCAACCTGGAAACATCAAACCAAACTGAGAAATTGAGGTATCAATTTGCCAAATTGTTGGATTTTAAATGTTCAAAACACTAGAAATAGTTAGGTGTTACCACAATAAAAATATATAGTGTAAAAACAAATTCAAACATATTGGCTATTGATTATTGATCCTTTATGAACCGGATTGATGGCATAAGTCATTGTTATAACGGTTGCTACACTATGGAAATAGCATCTCTCCCTCTCTGGAGAGAGAGAGAGATAAATGAATATCTACATCAGTTCTGGTCTCATTTATTTGTCCAGTGCATTTGTATAATGCAGAAGAGCCTGAAGGCAACTCATGCAGGAGCCACTCAGCCACCAAGAACATTATTAACCCTGCATGAGTGAGTGCCAACATTTACAGATCTGCACCTTTGGCTCTGAGCGCTCATGAGTTGAATTAGCAATAATCTTGATTAAATGTGTATTTTAGATTGTGAGATTCCCTGTATACTTGGTCAGCCACGGAAATAAGAAGAGCAGTCAGGTGATTCATGTCTGTGCGAGACGCCCAGTTCCATGCCCAGCTGGAGTTTTGTGTGTTGCAATAGCAGAGGAGAGCAGGACTCAGGAGGAAGCAGTGAGAGTGAGAAAGACCTGTATTGTCTGTTGGGTAGTTCATGATTGCAGATTTTACAGTCTGAATCAGTGCGCATCAGTCTAGTTTCAGCCAAAGAGTTGAGAAAGAATGGATTTTCATTTTTGAGTTTTTTTGCATTTATTTACAGGGCTGTAGAAAGCATGTGATCAGCTAAAGAAAAAAGAAGGAAAACCTTTTTTGCCCATTCAATATTCAACAACAATAATAATAGTGTTGTTATTATTATTATTATTATTATTATTATTAATAATAATAATAAATACAATATTTTTAAATTATAGACATTAAATCAATAAAGAAATTTTACTATTAATAATGATAAATAATACTTTGTACTGTAAAATAAAAAAATATTTATAAATGATGATAATAATAATATTGACAACAGATTTATAATTGTTTCTGATTACAAATTTGGGAAGATGAGCATGTTGCATTTTTAAATGCATATTTTAAGCAACCTGATCTCATGACAAAAACGTACCTTTGGGAATTTCTTTGTAAGATGCGAAATATGTACCAAGTACATATCAATGCAGTTTCCAATTTCTGCAGTTTGAACACTAGAGGTGGTAAAACCTCCTTATAAAAGCACTTGTAATCATTTTGGACACAGTTATGATTACAGCTCCATATGTTTCATTTTCCGGATGTAATAACTTGCTCGGTAGCTCAGCCGGCACGGAATTGGACTTACGATGCCCAATCCTTGGGTACGATTCCCGTCAAAAACATGAGTCACAATGAAAGAGATCAAAAAACAAGCTAAAACGGCATGCTTGCGATTGCGTTTTTATGTCACATTTGCTTTTGTTCATACTATTGGGTAGGTTTAGGTGTAGTGCAGATGGTACGGTATTTTAAAACGTCACAGAGCATTAGAGTTATAGCGCCACTTAACGGACATTTCAATGGTAATGTCAATCATTTCAATCATGAGATCAGGCTCGTTTTAAAGGGATCATTGGATGCTACATGCACTTTTACAAGTTGTTTGAACTGAAATGTGTGTTGGCAGTGTGTGTACACAACCTCCCTATAATGATAAAGATCCACCCAGTGTTTTGTTTTTTAAATCTCGTTAAATCATTTCCCCTTTCTCAAATCGAGCCGATCTCAGATGCCTGTCTGTGTGACGTCACAAAGATCCAGGCCCTCCCACGATTGTATGATTGACACTAGCGTTTCAGCACAGACTGAACTGGTGTCTTACCTTAGACCCACCCTGAGTGAGCTGTCATCAGTCTGCCATTGTTT
This sequence comes from Schizothorax lantsangensis, assembly GCA_027422415.1. Taxonomy (NCBI): domain Eukaryota; kingdom Metazoa; phylum Chordata; class Actinopteri; order Cypriniformes; family Cyprinidae; genus Schizothorax; species Schizothorax lantsangensis. The sequence continues at coordinate 29,679,161 of CM049845.1, forward strand.
CGACGCCGGAGCAGATGTAGACAAGAATGGCTCCTAAGTGATTGAGGTGTTCTGTTGTTGGATGTAATAATGAACATAACAGTCATCATTTACTCCCGTCATCTGAGCCACTGAAGACACAGTGGATTACCTTTGTTTTTGAAGGGAATGCGCCCCCGACCTTAATGCGTTTATGTTGGCGCAAATCATTCGTGATCCAGCCTCACTTACGAGTATAAGGTTCTTTTATGAATCTTTGCAAATCGCATTTCCTAATAATGTGCTAGTTAGCAAGTTCTGCAGCTAAAGTTAACAGTATCATGACAATGGCTCGTCACCCCACAAAAGAGAGGGGCGGGGTGAGCAGAGATCATTAGCATTTAAAGGAACATGGACTAAAACGCCTTGCTGAAAACACAGCTGATTTTGACAGGGTAAAAAGGGTGTTGTTTTACACTACCATTGAGAAATTTTAACCAAAGTATGTTATAGACTTTTCATTGAGACCCTAAAGAATCATATCAACTTGTGGAAAATGGGCATCCTTTATGTGATTTGCGCCTTTATGTGACCCAACCTTTCAGAGATGAAGTTCGTGTGAAGAAGCATTTACTGTGAACCGAGCCACTCCGGGTCTCTGAATCTTGAGCTGCTCACAAGTAAATAAACACAGTGCCGTGTTTCACTCTGAAACACACAGTAGCCAATTTTTGGCCAGCTAGCAAGTTTCACCATATATACTTGCCAACACCGTTTTTTACTCGTGTTTGGTGCTTGCCGGTGTTTATTTTAGACTCTGGCTGAAATGAAGTAAATCTACTTGGAAACGCAGCAGTTTTTTCTCTCGGATTTGCGCAGTTCATACTTCAGGTTGGAAAATATGGAAATATACCAAATATATATGTTGTGATGCTCTACCTCAAATGTGCCACAAATCGACCAAGGCAATGTTCTAAAATCTAATGCTGAATTTGGTGCACCAGGTGCTTTTATCTGAACATTTTTAGATGACTGCGATCACAGTTTTCAGTGTTTGTCAGAAGAAGAGCGGGATAGACATGAAAGCAAGAGAGAGACAGGAAGGAGGCAGTGAGACAGGATGGCACTGACAGAGACAGAGGCAGCTCAGCCAAGCAGAGCTTTGAGTGTGTGTGTGTTTGTTTGAGGAAGATCATTGAAAGGGACAGATAACTCAAGAACATCTGAGACGGTCCCAAATTAGAGATGCATTCAAAATCACTGTTATTTCTGGACTTGTCACTTAACTTTAAAAAAAAAATGAATTTCAAAGTCTACGTACCCATTCTGTCACACCGTTGTTAACTACTTCAGATTAGTGGAGCATTCTTTTATTATTTGATGTTTTCCTCAGGCAGCCTTAGTTGTGCTGGCAGAACTGGATAAGTTTTAGTGTCAGTCACTAGTCAGGTTCTGTCCCATCATGCTTTGCTGTCTGTGTGCACTGTGTGGAAAGTGATTGGTGGCTTTATGTGGAGCAGTAGAACTGAGCCACTGAGCCTGATATTGTTTCACTTTTACATTTTTACAAAGCACATTTTAAGCTTTCTGAACAGTTATTTTGCTTTTAAAATTATTTATGGCTACGTACACAGTGCAGCTAAATTCGGTTGTCATTTCACCTTTTAGTGCTTAACCCTGTTTTCAGCAATTTATGGGAGTGACAACTGAATTGACTCCTGAAAAACACAGGTAGTGACAACTCTACACAGTGTGTACAGAACCGAACAGAACAACTAGTTGTTAATGATGTATTTAAATGCGTTTCAGAGTTGTGTCTTTCCTGTATGTGCGGTGCAATAAATTACAGGGTTTTGACTCATTAGTGTTACCAGATCTTTATATAAAAAAAAAAACAACAACAACAAATAAGAACAAACCAAAATAAACTTAAATCCAAATGTGTTATCTTGGAAATAAGCCACATACCAAAATATGGTGACGTGCACCTGCCTATTTTATTAACTCCATAAACTGTATAGCTTTATGAGTCAAGCCTAAAGATGCTTAAAAATATGTGGATATGGCAACCCTTCAAGGGTGCTGTGCAAAGCAGACTTCCAAACATAACGTGATGGCTCTGTTGACGGTGGTTTAGTTGAAATCTGTTGGATTAAAATGAAAATTTGTTGGAGTTGCAATGTTTTTGCAGGTGGTTTTTTGTGAAAATGTTTCTGTGAAATGCTAAAGAAGATTTTGCAAAATGTACTGTATACTATATACTATATATACTCTATGTGTGTATACATATATACAGTACACACACACACACACGCACACACACACAAAACAACACTGGACCCTATTGACTTGCATTGTATGTATAAAACAGTTTAAACATTCTTCAAAATATCTTGCATCAACCCACAAGATGCAGGGTAACTTCATGTGTGTATTTATTTCTATGATTATGTGTTAATTACCTGTTGGTAAGCAGCAGCTAAGATTCCTCAATTCTGATAATGTGTGTGTCATCATGGAATCTCTCTCTGGGTTGCCATGACGATGACCTGAAGGAAGTGTAAGAATGAGCCAGAATGGCAGCTCTCCTATGGTTCCTACGGCAACAGCCAATCAAAGGCCAGACCCCCACTGACCCCACCTGTCTGTTACAGTCCCTTGGAGAGAGATACACACAAAACACAGTTTTAGTTCTGGATGAGAGCATTGAACAGACAATGACCAAAAGACATACATAAATGACATCAAATAATAATACATGTCAGCTGTCAGAGAGTGATAAATGTAGTCTGGTATCACTGTATTTTTACAGTATAGAACCTTGTGAAAGTACAGACAGGAGTGAAGGCATATTTAAAAAACACAGTGTTGTGTTCAGGACATCAACTATATAATCAAGGCCTAATGAACAATGCTGTCGCCTCTTGTTTGGACAGCAAGTTTCCCACAAGAATGAAAACATTAAACACTGTGTGGATTTGTATGCGTCCGGTTTTTTTCCTGGTGATATGTGAATTATGTTTAGACTAAGCCTAAATCTCAGATATTTAAAACAAAACTATACGTCTTTTTTAACTTCACGAAGTCAGATATGAAATCTTAAGATAATACGTTTTTAAAAAATAACACCAGATATATGTGCAATAAAAATATGTGGGCTTTTCTTCAACTATGAGCATATTTATGTCCCAAAGGTTGATTTTTTATTAAAGATTTCAACTGTTTCTTATAGGAAATTCTTGGAAATATTTTATCATGCTATCATCATTTATATTTTGCTATTTTTGAAATGTGTTCTATGCATAGATTTTATTGTTTTATCCCAAAGACGGACATTTAATCTTAAAATATTAAAATCAATCATAAAATATTATTAAAATTTTGTCACTAATACAATTAGAATGAGAGTTTTCAAAAGTTAGCATACTTGTTTTATGAAGATATTAAAATTAATATTTTTTTAATTAAGATCATTAGATTATTAATATGAAAATTTTAAATATTTGAAGAAAGATAAACAAATATAAATTAAGAATGGAGAATTTCAGTAATTTTCAGTTAAGCTCATTTTGTAAAATTACACAAAAAATATAAAAATATTATTTTAATGTATATATGTATACTTAAATGCATAGATGCATATAGTATATACATAAATTAGCTGTAGAAAGACAAATGATTCTACCTTTTTTATTCCAAAAATGTAAAAAATGTAATTTCCACAATATCAAACACAATACAGAATTTGAGATGCAATAGAAATTACATTTGTTGGTTCCGAAAAATAACAGAATTCTTCTGTAATGCCTGTATATTGACATTGTTATAGTTGACAAATTAAATGTGGCACTGGCAATAGTTAAAGAAACATCCATAAGTGTGCTGTACATTTAATTTGTTACATTTATATAGAGCTTTTCAAAGCACCCGAAGCGCTTTACATTGTGAGGGGGATCTCCTCATGCACCACTATTGTGCAGCATCCACAGTGCGCCAGAACGCCCACCACACACCAGCTTATTGGTGGAGAGGAGACAGAGTGATGAAGCCAATCAGTAGATATGGGGATGGTTAGGGGGCCGTGATGGTCAGAGGCCAATGGGCAAATTTGCCATTTTACAGAGGGTCTCTACTCTATTCGAAAGACATCCTGGGATTTTTAATGACCACAGAGAGTCAGGACCTCGGTTTAACATTTAGCCTATACTATATGTGTGTGTTCAAGTGTAGAAGCTCACATCTCATTTTATCAAGCATGTCAGTTACATGATTTATGAATATTTGTACTCTAAGGACATGACACAATCAAAGCTCCCACTATCCTGAAACACACATAGACACAAGGCTGCAACTCAAGGTGAGGCTTAGGGATTGTGTGTGTTACTATCTCAGACTGGCTCCAGTGAGGGTGTTTCAGGAGCCATGACAGCCTTAAATAAACACACACACACACACACACACACACACACACATACTCGAAGTCAAAGTGCATTTTACCATCAGTGAGCCGCTAAACAGTCATCAGAATAATGCAGAGTCTGTACACTACTGAAGAAAGAATCTCAAGGTCTTCGTGTGCGCGAGCGTGTTTTTGTCTGCCAGTGGTGTTTATGTTCCCTCGCCGTTGTTTTCATTAGAGCAATTTCCATCCTGAGAGATGGCTGTGTGTGTGTAGGATGAAGGATTTTACCAGGTCAAAGTTTTCACAGTTCTCAAGACACTGTCCAAATGAGTTAGTAAACTACCTCAGCACTTCCAAATACTCTTGTTGAAACACTCAGGGGTTTTAGAGTAAACCAATGTCTTCTTTGCTCTCTTTCTCTCTCTGTCTGTCCATTTGAACTCTATTTATCTTAGTACTGGTTGTGAGACTGTTTTATTGCATTTAAAATCTTCCCTCGCTCTACTGTTTATGTTCCTGAAGTAGATGTTTCTCAGACAAAGTTAAATGGACAGCGACACACACACACACACACACACACACACACACACACCTGATACTTTCTTCACATTCAACAAAATAACCCTAAAATAATGACCTTATAAAAACAATACAATATGAATAGTCAAGGCACATTCTTGTCATACTAGGTTTATCTTATATGTTTAGACTCAATAAACTGGAAGCTCACCAGTTATTCCAGTTACTGGGGGTTTGAACAGATGTTTATCTGTTGTTGCTTGTAAAGCACTTTGAGCTTGGTAAAAGTGATATATATAAATTAAACTCAACACAACTGCATCATCATTAACAGCTGCTTTCTTAGGATTTTAAAATGGCAGCACATTTAGTCAAGATACACTTTTTTTTAGTTCATTAACTAAAGTAAGTAAGATTTTAAGGGCAGTTTGATTCTTATGCTCTCATGCACATTTATTTGATGAATAATAAACTAAAGAACAAACTATATTGTGAAATGTTATGATGATTTATAGTAACTTTTTATTTTAATATATTTAAAAATATGTAATTAATAATTTAATTTGTTCCTTATGGCAAAGATGAATTTGAAATCTTCAGTGTCACAAGAAATCATTCTAATATACTAATTTGAAAGAAACATTTCTTATTATTATCAATATTGAAAACAGTTGTGCTGCTTGATAGTTTTGTGGAACGTGACAGTTTTTCAAGATTATTTGATGAATAGAAAGTTTAAAAGAACAGAATTTATTCAAAATATGTATTTTAAATGTATATTTTATATTAAATTGGAAATTTATATATTTTTTTAACAATGTAAAAGTCTTCATTGCCACTTTTGATCAATATAATGTGTCCTTGCTGAATAAAAGCATTAATTTGTGTTATTATTATTAAATTGTACTGACCACAAACTTTTGAATGGTAGTAAATAGCAGAATGAGTAAATCACATTTTGTAGGATCATTACAGAGCACTTTATTCATGAAACTCAGCAATATTTGCCTGCTGCATTTGGCGTCACTATTAAATGTAATTTTTATAGGTGATTTTTGTGTACATTTTCTGCTGATAATGGCAGCAATAATTGATCAAATGATGGAGAAGAGCTCTTTAACAAGGCACCCAGACGTGCAGTGGGGTCAAGCACACTTTAAAAGAGCCAAATAAAGCGCTTGGATAAAGTATAGCAGATTGTAGTAATAGTCTGCCTTTATCCTCCACAACCTTAGAAGTGGCCTGTAAGATGGGGATTTACAGCCTGCAAATTTGGTTCATCACCAATTTTGTGGCCAATTTCACAAAGTTACCTAACTTAATTCCTTTAGTGAGTTATGCGCTGAAAGAATGCAAGTAAACTGCTTTTAGCAGGCATAATTCATTTGATTTTAGTTCCATAGTGTGCAGTTAATGGTTCTGTGATAGTTAATAAGAGTCTAAAACATGTTCACTGATCAGGAAGAATCAGGAAGGAAGAGTGCTCACTGGACACACACAGTTATGGCCAAAATTTTATTTTATTTATTTATTTATTTTTTTGGTGTGGGAAGTTTAGAAATTAAACAAAAGAATAATTACTCTTTCTGTCAACAGCCACGCTGTCTGTCATCCTGAAACCACATCTACCATTTGGCCCTTAACTCCTGATCTGTGTTAACAAGAATAATCAATAAAACAAACACAATCACAATAATCATCATATGACTCATCACTGCATATTTACTCTTCACATCATCTTGACCCATCAAACGAAAAACAGGAGCTTCTGGTTTCTCTGTGTTCTGGAGTTATTCATTAGCCTGAGCTGCTGTTTACGTAGAGGCCTGAGCCCTGGCCAACAATGTGCTAGTGTGTGTGTTTTGTTTGAGTACGTCTCTAGGGTTATGAGCTTGCTTGAGTATGTGTGTATTTGAGCTTGGAGGACAGATCTAAAGTTATTAGTGTGTGTTATAAACTTTGACCTGTCACATTCTCCTCTTCCTCCACTCAAGTCCAGTCCTCACTAAAACGTCTCAGAGTTGTGGCTCCACACTGCCTCCTGTTGACCTGGAGGTAAAACAACAATGTCTGTATTCAACATACAAGCACACACATGCACATACGATTGCTCTTGAGAGAGACATGATATAAATCATGAGGGCGAATGAGGATATGTATTATTAACTTATCTTCTACTCATTCATGTATATTTTATCCTACGTTCACATATATTTAGGGTCCATAATACTTAGATTAGCAAGTTTGTTGCATACAAACGTGTGTTCAGCCAATACACAACACAAGCCAATAAAATGATTCAAATACTCACTGAGGAGCATCTAAAACCAATATACTGGGAAAAAAGTAATATGTGAGTGAATATGTAATATCTTAATAAGGTAACATACTGTACATGTTTTTGTCCGTATCTAATGTAGTTTATTGTATTTGAATATGAAACACTATAAGTTTGTGTTTGCTCCCAGAATGCATTTCTGCTGTTACAGCACAGTGATTGGGTCAGATTTTCTGCTCCAGTTCTCAACCCCCCTCCTCTGCCTCGAGCCCAGCGTGTGTGTGTGTGTGTGTGTGTGTTGAGGTTTAGTTACATAAGTAAATTCAAAGTTGCACACGTTTATATGGCAATACAGCTATATATATATATATATATATATATATATGTGTGTGTGTGTGTGTGTGTGTATATATGTATGTATGTATGTATATGTATATACAACTAAACTATCAAGTTATTTTTAAGTTTTGAACAGTAAGTTTTTCTAAATATTCTATTCATCAAAGAATCCTAAATAAAAAGGACCATGCATGGTTTCACAAAAATATTAAAATATCTGTTTTTAAGATTAATAAAAATAAGAAATTGATTGCTGAAGGATCATGTTACACTGAAGACTAGAGTAATGGCTGTTGAAATGTCATTGTTGATCACAGTAATTTATTTATATATATATATATATATATATATAACACAAAACAGTTATTTTAAATAAAATGTTACTATTTTATTACTGTATTTTCAATCAAATAAATGCAGCCTGGGTGAACATGAGAGATGTATGCATTAAACATTTTTGCACACAGTGTGTGGCATACATCACACAGACATCAATTTGCACTATTTGAAGTGCAATGAGCATTGAGCACATGTAATTGAAAAAATATTGGTAAAATAATAATTTATTAACTCTTAGTGACTTATACAGTTGATGTATATACACTGTTTAAAAGTTGGGGTATGTAATTTTGTTAAAATATATAATATAAAGGGCAGATATAAACAGTACAATCCAATATGCAATAAAACAAACAAAAGAGTTTCTGAAAAAAAATCAAAGTTTCTAAGCAGCAAAACATTTTAAATTACTGTAATATAAAATAAAAACCTAAACACATAATTTTACTGAGAAGTCACTGTCCTTGCACAGTACTAACTCAATACTTGCTTTGCATACAGTAACAAATTCATTGTTAATTTAAAATCTAAAATTAATGATTAAAAATGTTTCTTTGTTGCACACACAATAATGAAATGTGTTTTATCAATTAGATCAGCCCTAGTGACCAGTAAACACTCTCCACTGTGCAGCTCTGCCCTGGGCCCTAGCCTCTATGATGGAGCTCTGTTGTAGAGCCTAGCCAATACAGCTTAAAGGGATAGTTCACTTTGAAATTAAAATTTGGTATCTATCAGCTTACCCCAAGGGCATCCAAGATGTAGGTGTCTTTTTTTCTTCAGTAGATCCAATTTTGATATTTTTAGGTCAAACCGTTCTAGTCTGTCAGTCATATAATGGCAGGTATAGGTCACTGTCTCTATAAGAGGGAAAAAGAACATGCACAGAGAAATCCAAATTAAACAATTCCCCATCGTAACTACACATTGATGGCCTAAGACACGAAACGAGCGGTTTGTGTGAGAAAACGAACAGTATTTATATCGTTTTTACCTCTTGTACACAACCATGTCCAAGTGATCTGAGTGCGCGCACGCATCCCGCCGAGATGCTCGCTTCCGCCTTTGAACGCGCGCGTGACTTCCGGCGCTTTCCGACGCTTGCACAGACTAAGCCAGAGCGCACGCACACACGTCACACACCGGATGCGTGTGCGCACTCAGATCACTTGGACATGGTTGTGTACAAGAGGTAAAAACGATATAAATACTGTTCGTTTTCTCACACAAACCGCTCGTTTCGTGTCTTAGGCCATCAATCTGTAGTTACGATGGGAAATTGTTTAATTTGGATCTCTCTGTGCATGTTCTTTTTCCCTCTTATAGAGACAGTGACCTATACCTGCCATTATATGACTGACAGACTAGAACGGTTTGACCTAAAAATATCAAAATTGGATCTACTGAAGAAAAAAAGACACCTACATCTTGGATGCCCTTGGGGTAAGCTGATAGATACCAAATTTTAATTTCAAAGTGAACTATCCCTTTAAGCTAAACTCTTTTTGCATTGCTCTGTACTGGAGCAGAAGCAAAAGTGCATCCTCTAATTTTCAATTTGGCAATGAGGCTTTTGATTACTACTTGTACATACTGCATAGACAGTTTACAAGCCACACCAGGATCGAATTTACTACCAATCAGCAGGTTTCACACAGTCAGTGAATTTCAAGCCTCCTGTACAGATGAGACAGCTCACAGACGCGCACACACTGCAGCGTATTGTTTAACGCTGAAACAGCGTGCTGCTGTCTGCTTGACTCAGAGGAGACGGGACAGATAGTGTCTATTGTTCTCTTGCACACTGCAAGGAAAGATTTCCAAGTTTCCATTGTCATATGTGTGTGTGTGTGTGTGTGTGAAGCACTCAACTCACATGTTGGCTTCACATGATTACTGATCTCCTTCTGTCTGGAGAATAACTGTATGTGTGTGTGTGCAAGTGTGTCATTACACAGATGGTTGTTGAGCTCAGGAACGCTAAAGCAGCCAAGAGGGACATTGGAGTGAGAGTGAGTGAGAGAGAGAGAGAGAGAGAGAATGTGTTTTGCACAGCTCCTTATTCGGAATGGTCACGTGAGCACCCGGTTGCCTTGGTAACTGTGGTTCTGAATTGCAGGTAGTATGGCTCAGAGATGCTGTCCTCTAAAACCTCCTCCATCTATCTAGATAACTATCAGTGCTAGAGTCTGATTACTGATTAATGATCTAGTTTTGATGCATGATATGATAGAACCTTGACAGGCTGTCTCAGAAATTTGAGTTTAGCCTGCTGAGCTTTTATTAGCTCTCTATTTCAGGATTGAAGCGCATGTGCTAAAATAAACCCGGAGCAGAACATACGATGTATATTCATCTTTTTTTGCTCTCTCTCATTATGACACCTTGCACAGACATATTTGCAGATGTTTTTTTTTTTAGTACCTGTTAAAAGCATGAATTACATTTTTCTTCCCAGTATGTCATTCTGATTATGCAAGACATGTAGTGTTTGACATGCTACACTTGAATTTCCACAAATAATCCCAGAGGAAAATTTTATTGCTCAGTGGTTGCTCTTTGCTCATGGCTCAGGAAGCAATAGAGGAACCTTTTTAAAATCTTTGTCTTTGATGTTTGTCTATGACTAAAATTCCTGTGGAATTAAAACCAGAAACAAATTAGATAGTAGTTGACACAGTATAGAATAATATTACAGTATTTTATAATTGGAGCCTGTAAAGGAATGCTAGATGGTCTGTAGAAAGGTTTAGAGAAACTAACTAACTAAATAAATAAATAAAACTTAGATTACACTAAATCAATGTTACAGTACTATAATAAGTAGAAAATCAATGTATTATAATATTTTCCAAATAACATTTTAGGAATATATTTATTATGTCATTTTTTTTATATAAAGTGGATCTTTATACAAGAAACTATATAGATGCCTTGTAAATTTTAGGGATGGGAGCTCACTAAAATTGATCATATTTGGGGGTCTGTGGCATCCAAAATATTGTAATCTATTGGTATAGCATTATATAGTTTAGTCTTGAATATTTCATGATAGTCAAGATCATTTGGAAAGAATCGAACGAAAATACATTTTTAATTATTATAATCTCATCTTGCAGACTGGTACATGTATATTGGCAAATCTGAACACAGTTTGGGACATTGTCGAGATCGGAAACTCTAGAAGAGATGTTTGAGTTTTCTAGGGTCCATTTCTTAAAAACATTTAATCACACTGCTGTCTGAGAAACAACAAAAGATTTCATTTATGACTTGTTAAAATAAAAAATGAAACGGACAGTTCAAGTACTCATTCTGAGTCATTGCAGCCAGTGTTGATTGTTCTGTTTCTCTCTATCACAGGTCAGAGGTAAAATGGGAGGGAAGCTGAGCAAAAAGAAGAAGGGATACAATGTGAACGACGAGAAGGCGAAAGAGAAGGACGCAAAGACGGAGGGAGCGTCGGCGGAGGAGGGCGAAGCTCCTAATGAGAACAAGGAGGACGCTCCTGCCGCCACCGAGACAACCAATGACACGGCGGCGGCTGCCAAAGAAGCCACGCCCACCGCCGATAGCAACTCCACCGCACCCAAGGAGGAGGAGAAAAGCGCCGCCCCTCCGAAGAAGGAGGAGCCTGCAGCAAATGCTAACGCTCCTAAAGCTTCTGACGCCAAGAGTAGTGAGGCTGCCAAAGCAGAACCCGCCAAGAGTCCAGATGCCCCTCCTGCCAAAGCGGAAGAAAAATCCGCCCCTTCTGCAGCTCCTGCCAATGAGAAAGAAGCTGCGAAAGAGCCTGCTAAAGATCCCGCCCCTCCTGTAGCCACAGCGACGGAGAGCAAGCCCGACGCTGAGTCTAAAAAGACTGAGGCTCCTCCCGCAAAAGAATCCGCCCCCGCAGAGCCAATCACCACGGAGCCCAGCCCCGCCCCCAACAAGGAGCAAGCAGTCGCTGTGCAGGATTAACAGAAGGAACAGTGAACGACAAGATTAATGACAAATGAAAAACCAGATCAAATCTAAATAATTAAAACTAGCCCGCCCATTTTAAATTATATCAGTAATTATAATATGAATAATGATAATAGTAACAATAACAATAATGATTTTAACAGGCTGGACTTTGATCATTGTGTTGGTGATGGACACGATCATGGTGAATAAGACTGGCAGTTATGACGATATTATCTTTAATATCCAATTGAACTTTGATACAAACCACCAGCCCCCAACTCTCTCTCTCGTTATCTCTTCTCACCTTTCTTTCTACCTCCATTCAATGAGGGGTAGAATACAAACATGGAATCTATTCATTGCCACCCTCCGAATCTCACTTCCCTCCATTTGAGTGTGATGTGATGGCTGTGGGTGGAGTTAATATATATGTGTGTGTGTGTGTGTGTGTGTGTGTATGCGTGAGTGACAGTAGTAGTAATAGTAGTAGTCCAGCCTCCCTGATACATATTTCATATTTCTTGTTTGCTGCTTTCTAGTTAGTGATTGGCATTGTGTCTTTGCTTATCTCCCGACTTTCCTACTTTCTTTGTTTCTCTCTCTCTCTTTTTCTCACATATCAGTGGAAACAAAATCAGTGTATAGCACAATGCATCAAACACACACATTCACACACGCACAGTATTGAATGTTAACACTATTTGTGTTTTTTAAAGGAACAGTTCACCCAAAAATGATGATGTTCTGTATGACTTTTTGTCATCTGCAGAATGCAAAAAGAAAGAAGCTGAACAAGCTGCTCATTTCCTTGCACGAGAGTGAATGGAGACTATATCTGTCAAGCTAGATTTTGAGTAAAAAGCGATTTAGATTTCAAAGACGACTTGAAATATAGTGCACAAGCGGTATAGACTACTTTTGTGAAGCTTTTCTGGTGCTATATTGAGCTTGACAGACTTTGGTCCCCATCCACTTTTACTGTATAGAAAAGAGCAGCGTGCACATTCTTCAAAACGTTTCCTTTTGTGTTACACGTAAGAAATTAAGTAATACAGGTTTGACGTGAAGATAAGTCATTTTAATTTTGAGGTGAACTATCCCTTTAATTGGATGTTTGAAGGTTAATTTATGAAGTGAGTGTGTGTATGGAGTTATGCATGGTATGAGCATGCATTTTCTGCATGTGTGTGTGTGTGTGTGTGTGTGTGTGTGTGTGTGCATGTGTGTGTGTTAACGGAGTTCTGGCCTTTCTGTACTTTGAAAGCAGCAGATGTCATGATGTCAGAGAGACAGAGAGAGAGAGCCCAGACCTCCAAACTCACCAAACAGGACACACTTCACACACACCGATCTCTCAATATGCTGACAGAACAATGTGAGTGTTGTGTGTATCTGTATGTGTGAGGCTGTGTGTGTGTTTTGCATGTCAGTGGTTGGCCCTATTGTTGTGTATTTTTGGTTGCTGTGGAGATAATGTTGCTACAGGTGATATTTCATTTGAATTAACACACACGCTCTCTCTCTCTTTCTCTCTGTTTCTTTCTCTATCATTCCTTTTCTTTCCAAAATTCCCTGGTAAAAATAAAAATAAAAATAAAATGGAAGAACTGAGATATATGTACTTGTATACATGGAGCAACATTAATAAAATGAAAGAAACAGATTGAAAATCAGCTCAAACGTCTTGATTTTTGTGTTTTCATAAGCTCACAGCTTCAGTATTTCTCCCCAACACATGTGAATATATTTTAATGTTCATGACAGTTCAAAGAAATCAAAACTTCAAAGCATATATATTGACGGGAAAAAAAAGACTAGTCTAATTTTACCTGCAACAAATCCAAACTGTTATGTAAGCTGTCATTATGCTGCAACTGAGGCACAGAAGACATTTGAAATAGGATATAAACCAAAAGTGGTGCATTTACACACTTAATAACGTTGCACAGGGGAAGAAGAAATGTTTGCACAGGAATCACAATTGTGGGAAGAAATGTTGATTTTAAAGAGAAATGCTAATCTTATAAAACCACTAAATCTGACACTGTACAAGCTACTAATAATTTTAATTAGTTCAACTAGAATCAAGCTACTTTTTTGCAAGCTATTGGGAAGGACTGGATTCTAATATTATATAAAATATAAATATATATCATATGTATTGATAATTTCATACTTTAAACATGAATTTAATATTAAATGCAATCTATACCCATTAAACGATTAGCATAAATGCACTTGGTCAGCAAATGTTTGGTGGGCCATCTACACTACACTGTTTTCAACTAAAAATGGAATACTTTTAATGCACTTTGGCCATTCATTTACATGACAACAGCATTTTTGGGGCCTGAAAACTAACTTTTGAAAACGGGTTTCACAGTGCAAGTTCTTGAAAACAATACCATTGTCATCTATGTGTAAACTACAACATATTTACAACATATATACAACCTGAATTTGAATAGCGTTTTTAGTTATTTTTATGGATCCGTGTGAACGGGAATGGTATTGAAGGAAACATTTCTCTGTTTTTAGTACATTGTTGTCTAGTAAACATACCCCCAGTCATTTCAATAGGAATCCACGTGATCTGGAATTTCGCATTAGGGCAAAAGATTACCCCTTGTTTCGAAAATCATGTCTGAGCTATATTTAATGCATTGCTATCCTAATGACAACAGACAATTGACCATTCGCAAAACCCGACCACCCTTAGTTACTGTTGCCATGACCGACAAACAATGCCACTCTCACACTACACACATGTTCTCACGCAGTGAAAAATACATCGCAGAGCAAAGGCAAGGCAAGGCAAGTTTATTTATATAGCACATTTCATACACAGTGGTAATTCAAAGTGCTTTACATAAAAGAAAGTGAAATAGCCATTCACAGCAATGAAAACAAGGAATTAAAAATAATAAAAACATTGATTTAAAATGAAATTTAAAACAGTTAAAATAGAAAATGATTATACATAAAATACAGTGCAGTCAGTTCGGACGTAGCACAGTGCTCATTCAACAAATGCACAGCTAAACAGATGAGTTTTGAGTCTGTATTTAAATGTGGCTAATGTTTTAGCACATCTGATCTCTTCTGGAAGCTGGTTCCAACTGCGGGCGGCATAATAGCTAAAAGCGGACTCCCCTTGTTTTGTGTGAACCCTTGGCATTTCTAACTGACTTGATCCTAATGATCTGAGTGGTCTGTTAAGTTTATATTCAGTGAGCATATCTGCAATGTATTTAGGTCCTAGGCCATTGAGTGACTTATAAACAAGTAAAAGTACTTTAAAATCAATCCTAAATGTAACTGGAAGCCAGTGTAAGGACCTGAGGACTGGTGTGATATGCTCATATTTTCTGGTTCTAGTCAGAATCCTGGCAGCAGCGTTCTGGATGAGCTGCAGCTGTCTAATGGTCTTCTTTGGAAGGCCGGTGAGGAGACCATTACAATAATCCACCCTGCTGGTGATAAAGGCATGAACAAGTTTCTCCAAATCTTGACTGGAAACAAAACATCTAATTCTTGCAATGTTTTTGAGATGATAGTATGCTGATTTAGTTACTGCTTTGACATGACTACTAAAACTAAGGTCTGTCTCCAGAATCACCCCAAGATTTCTGACTTGATTTTTTGTTGTTTGACCCCTAGAGTCAAGGTATGCATTCACCTTGAGAACTTCATCTTTGTTTCCAAATGCAATGACTTCAGTTTTATCCTTGTTTAACTGAAGAAAGTTTTGGCACATCCAACTGTTAATTTCATCAATGCATTGGCAGAGGGAGTCAATGGGGCTATAGTCATTTGGAGATAAGGCTAGGTAAATCTGGGTATCATCAGCATAGCTGTGATAGGCAATTTGGTTCTTCCTCATTATCTGACTTAGTGGGAGCATATACAAGCTAAACAAGAGCGGTGCAAGAATTGAGCCTTGTGGGCCTCTGCATGTCATGGACGTCCACTCAGACTTATGCTCTCCTATACTCACATAATAACCTCTCCCTTCTAAGTATGATCTGAACCATTTGAGTGCCATCCCAGAAAGCCCGACCCAGTTTTCCAGTCTCTCTAGAAGTATTTTATGATCGACAGTGTCAAACGCAGCACTAAGATCTAGTAGTACCAGCACTGATATTTTGCCAGAATCAGAATAAAAGCGAATATCATTTATTATCTTAATGAGTGCTGTCGGAAACCAGATTGAAAATTATCCAGGTATCCATTTGAGTTTAAGTAGTTGTTCAGCTGATTAAAAACTAACTTTTCATTAATCTTACCTATGAAGGGAAGATTTGATATTGGTCTATAGTTGCTCAACGTGGTGTTATCAAGATAGCGCTTTTTCAGAAGGGGCTTAACAACTGCAGTTTTCAGGGAGTTTGGAAAAGTCCCAGAAAGAAGTGAGGTGTTCACCACTTCTAAGAGATCTGCTTCTAAATAGTTAAGCACACTTTTGAAAAAGGATATGGTAAGTGTTTAAGATGCTGTACTTTTTCTTCCAAAATTTTGCTATCAATTGCTTCAAAAACAGACATAGTCACTTTTTTTGAGATTGCGGTCAAATCTGTGTGACCTCTGCATTACTAGAATATGTGCCAATCTCCTTTCTGATATTACTGATCTTCTCTAAAAAGAAGGAAGCAAACTCATTGCATTTGCTGTCGGAGAGCATTTCACTGGGAATCTGACTTGGGAGGTTTGTCAGTCTCTCAACAGTAGCAAAAAGAGTGCGAATGTTGTTTAAGTTACTGTTTATAAGGTTTGAGACGAAGGTCTGTCTAGCTGTGGCTAGTTCCACATTGAAAGCATGAAGGCTGTCTTTATAGATGCTATAGTGAATTTCAAGTTTCGTCTACCACCACATCCGCTCAGCTTTTTTGCATTGTCTTTTCATACTCTGAACTGCTGTTGATTTTCTCCAAAATTATTTTTGTCTGCCAGTCTTCTTGCTGACCTTTACCGGAGCAATATCATCAATAACATTCTTAACTTTTAAGTTAAATAAATCCAGGAGAAGATCAACAGAGTCTGCAGAAAAGATATAGCCTTCATAAATAGCGCACTAGTGTTCTCATTAATGCATCTCTTTCTGACAGAGACAGATCTAGATTCAGTGGTGACAGAGATCAATATATCAAAGTAAATACAGAAATGATCAGACAGTGCTATATCCTTAATAATAATGGATGAAATGTTTAGACCGCTACTGATGAGTAAATCTAGAGTGTGTCCACGATTGTGTGTGGGTCCATGCACATGCTGACTCAGGTCAAAAGTGTTTAAAACAGTTATAATTTCTTTTGTAGTTTTGATTTCTGCATTATCTATGTGAATATTAAAATCCCCTGCAATAGCAAAACAGTCAAACTCTGAGGAAATCATTGATAACAGTTCTGTGAACTCTTCAACAAAGGCTGGAGAGTATTTTGGAGGCCTGTAAATGATGATAAACAGAATGCGTGGAGCACCTTTCAGCACAATACTTAGGTATTCAAAAGACAAATACTGACCAAATGACACTTGCTTGCATTGATAGAATTCTTTCTAAAGAGAAAACTGACAAAACACCAACAGAGAAGACAGAGCAGATTACTTCTGATATGAAGCAAGGTCTCAGGACCCTCAGCTTTTAAATTGAGAAATTTTAAAAGAAATTCAAACAATAAATACTGTTTTGTGGCTCCTCAATGTGTCATGACAGATCGCTGTATTCAGTTCAAACAAGTGAACCGATCGTCTTTTCATATTTACTTAAAGCACGAAATGAACATGAATAAACATCAGAAAGTGTTTTATTTCAACCGCGGAACACACCAGTTTTCAAGTTTAAGTCCACCGAAGTTAATCTACTCTTCTGTCTGATTTGTGGTTAAGGCTAGAAGGATACAGCTGCCGCTACTGGCCATGCGCATTTACATATTTTCCGAGCCAACAATATAACGTGAAACCTATAAAAATGGTTTTAAAAAGTACATAGCACCATTTTCATCACTTTAGAGTGTCGCAGTGACCGTCTTTTTGCAGTAAAGGACCTGTCATAATTTAATGCGTGGGAAAATGACGAAGTGTCACGGTTAACCTGCATTGAAAACAGATGAGCGCACATGTGCATATAAAGCTCCCGATCGGGGCGAAGTTCACAGGATTTTGTTCACAGAATGATAGGAGCACACGTTTTAACATATTTTATTATTTAACACTCAGTATTTAACTTTAGCACTGCAAGCCATGCATACAGCGCCGGACATGACAGATTTTCTGGTACGCAAAGCAAGTACTTTAAAGGAATAACTCAGTTTATTACTGTTACCGTGGCAACCAACAACAGCACAGCTTAACCCTCTGCCCATTTTTATATTTAGTTATATTGAAAAAGTTTAAATTCAGTCTATCTTTTTTACCCCGTTTTAACATGTATTTCTATGGAGACCTGTAGTAGCTGTCGGGCAAGATGGCGGATAGCAGAGGCGGCACATAATCTCTGCATTCTGATTGGTCAGATCACCTGTCAATCAAGCTCTTTGCGAACAGTCAATTGACCTTTTTGCATGGAAATATCGCACCAAAGACCCAAGGTAACCATAGCAACAACTTGAGCACTAACAAAACAAAACTGACCCATCGCAAAGAGCTTGATTGACAGGTGATCTGACCAATCATAATGCTATAATCCGCCATTATGTCCGACAAACAAATCAGACAGGAGAGTAGATTAATTTCGGTGGACTTAAACTTAAAAAATGGTGTGTTTTGATGTCTTTCTGCGGTTCGAAATAAAATGCGTTCTGATGTTCATTCATGCTCATTTCATGCTATAAGTAAATATGAAAAGACGGTCACGTGCCGCATGAACTGAGTCCTTACAGTGATCTGACATGACACAATGAAGAGCCACAAAATGGTATTTATTGTTTGAATTTCTTATAAAAAAATTACAAAATTTTAGAGCTGAGACCATGTTTCATACCAGAAGAAACGAAGACAGTACTTCTGATATGAAACAAAAGTCTGGGAAAATAACAGCTCTCTGAATAAACGACGAGCTCATCACTCTGACACACTTAATTTTGCCGGCTGACGTTATCTTTTGCGCTTGTAGAATCAAAAACATTTTTCTTCATACAATATTGATGTGATATTAGTGTTTTATCACAGTTTAATCATAATGAATTCTCCTGATGGACACTCATGGCATTTGTTGTTAGTTTATCCATACATTTTTTGTTTGCTACATTATTAGTTTATCCATACCCATCTTGTATGGTTTTGATTACAAAAAAATAAACGGACAGTGTATTAGCCACATATTTTAGAGGATTTTATAATACTGAAGCTAAAGAAAAATGTGAGGTTATTTGTTTAAATATTTCAGGTCTTCTCTCCTTTTATCTCCCTTTATCTCTCTCTCTCTCTGTCTCTTGTCTCTGGGTTGACTGGGTTCATGTATGACTGCCTTTGGGCCTTAGTAACGGTCGCCAAGCCTCTGATCCCATAGCAACCGGTCACTTGGTTTTGTAAGGCAGAAGGAGAGGAGAGGACACACACACACTTAACACACATATCAAGCCAAATGTAACACTCCTACAGTTCTGACGGATGCACTGACTATGGCCTACACAGTTCTCTATCTGTTCCCTACAGTTTAAAGAATAAAGAGTTCTGCAAATCCAAACCTAAATCTAAACCACAGCTCTGTTTCTAAGACCAGATTTAAGTTCCAGTGGGAAACTATCAGAGAAAATACAGACCGATCAGGACCCTGGAGTGATATCCGTGAAAGAAAGCTTATATTTTCATCACTTTCACACATAACATACATGAATGAAACGGGCGCCAACATCAACATTAACCCCTGATTGGATATGGAGGTAACCATGGATACTGGTCTTGCCTAGCAACAAACTCGAATGCATACGTTGTAAACCCCGCCTACCTGATAGAACGCACATACCTGCACACTCGCACACACATACCTGCACATGCTCACACACAGTCTCTCATTTGTCACTATCCACCCACCTCTTGTTTTTTCTTCCTGTTTACGCCCCCATGCTCCCCCAGCCCGAATCAGCAGGGTCCCTGGAGGGAAAATTGCCGCCTGTCATTGGCTGACTGCATCTCCATGGTGACGCAGCTGCAGCTGTGCTCGTGCAAGCGGCAGAGAAACACAGTGTGTGTAAATCTCGTTCCAGCCTATAATGGTGTCAGATAAATTGAGATGAGAGTTCACTCCAGTCACCTGTGCAGGTGTGTTTAGTTACACTAAAAATAGGCCGCAGCATATATTATGCCCAATCTACAGCATGTCAGCTCAATTCTAGATTCAGGCTCAAACTAAAAGCTCTTGAGGGCTGCATCCTAAAGAAAATATGTTTCAGTTTGTTCTGCGGTTGCCCTTTCATAGCTCAGCAGACTTAAAGAGTTAAAGGAAAATTACAGGTTAAGTTAAGCTCTTGTAGTGGCTTGTAATTACCACAAAATAAAAAAATAAAAAGTAGAAATCTGGGTTACAGTGAGGCACTAACAATGAAGGTAGATAGGGTCAATCTGTGTCAAAATATGTAAACTATGTGTGTTAACCCCCTGGTGCTACTCGTGTGCCAGCCAAAAATGACTTTTTTTTTTTTTTTTTAAATTGAAATAAATGTACTATATTTTAGTGAGATTTTTTTCTTTGTATTTTTAGGGGATTTTACTAAATTATATTTATGGTATAGTTATGACACATTTATTACCTGTTAACTACTTAGCACAGACCTGAAAATGAAATTTCCAAGTGAAACTATCATAAATCTTGAATGCTTTGGAGCACAGACTTAAGTTTGGTCTCTTTTTAAGAAACCAAAAAGACAAATTATGAAAAGAGTTACAGAAGTTTATTATTATGAGAAAGGCACAAAAATATTTTTCAATTTTATGTGAAATACATATTTTCCAAAACTTTTTTACTCTAAAAATGCATCAAAATCAAAGCCGTATATCTAAAGTTGTGTTCCAAATTTGAGGTTGATATCTCAAAAAAGAGCTTTCGGTGAGATTTAGTTTGAGTGCAGTACCAAACGTTTCCAGATCAAATTTGCTTTCAACTAATTTCCAGTGTGGTCATTTTTAACCACAAACAGAACAATGTGACAATTTGTTTTCAGGAACATTTAGCTTTTTTTAATTATGCTCATGATTTACCGAGTTTCCATTCAAGTCAAAAATTCTACAAAATAAAATCAACACGAATCACTTGCTAAATCAATCACTCAATAAATAAATAAATGAATAAATAAATGCTTGCAAATCTTTTCTAAATTTATATAACATTCAACAACTAAGCTGTTTTGACAATTCAAGGCCATAAACCCTAAAAGGACTGCTGAAATTATTTATAATTTTTTACATCTTAACATCTAAAATGACACAAATGACAAAAGCAACACACTTTTGCTTTTTTTCTGTGATTTACATTATACTACAAATGTTGTTGATTGAGCTTAAAGTATTAGTTCACCCCAAAATTAAAATTCTGTCATAATTTACTCACCCTCGTGTTGTTCCAACCCTGTAAGACTTTTTTTCAATGAAACATAAAATAAGATAATCTAAAAAATGCTGATAACCATTTTGGTTATCATTGTAGAGGGGGGGGCAATTAGACAAATCTTAGAGTATGCTTTAGAGTATTTTAATGTTTTCTCACATTAAAGAATTTGTGATTGTTTGACAGCTGTGAAGCTCAAATTGTCCAAAACTTTTCTGCTTTTCTTAAAGCTGGATGGCTGTTAAATTGAATGACATTTCTTAAAGGTTTAGCCCAAAATAAACAAATCAAAGATGACAGTTTGACACATCAGTGCCTAGAGAACTGCCTGATGTATACCTAATATAGGAGATGGCAGAAGATGGAAGTTGTCTTGTGTGTTCAGATGAGGCAGGTCAAGTTCACACATTCATAGGTTGCTATGGCCAGGGGTGTAGAAATGATTTCTAACAATGTTGGGAACACATTTAGCCACAGATCTTTGGGCACAAAATCATATCTTGCTTTTTTATGCACAAGTGTTTCAGGAATTAACAAGCACCAAAAAAGGACCAAAGCACCATAAAAATAGTAAAAATAAAAATACATCTGCATTATATTTGAAATCATCCAAAGCCATACATTAGCTTTGTGTGATAATTAATATTAAGGTGTAAAAATCCCAAAGCTTCAATGAATTTGGAATCTCTTCTTATATTAAAAATCTTAATATTTTTTATAATTAACAAGAGTTTATTTTGTTATAATTATATATTATTTAAATTAATATTATGTATCCATATTTTTATCTGTAGATTTTTCCTATTTTTTGATTGAAAATTAATAAATAGTTCCAAAAAATTAGAAAATCTGTCTCATAGCTCTCAAATATCATTTAAACTTTCACATATTCAAACTTCAAACCTTTTGTTTTAATTTTAAGGTGTTTTTGTCTGCAGTTCCAACTAAATTTCACATTTTGTGTAGAAAGAACAACATTTTACAATTATGGAACGACATGGTGTTTAGTTAATGATGACAGAATTTTGTTGTTCCTTTAACGACCCAATGAAATTGATTTTATGCAGATTTCTGTCCTGTGTTGACTTATTTACTATTAAAACAAAACAAACAAAAAAAGTTTAAGAAGGACATATTTAAGGGTCTGTCCCTTTTTTAGCCAATAACCATCACAGTCATAATTTGCTATGCTTGCAGGGGACCTTAAAATATAATGATCATCTCCTGAAAAACCAGCAGGACAGTTATGATGAACACCTCACCTACATTAAACATATCCTGTCTTCAGCCCATTCTACCTGAAGAGTATTTAAATATTCATAAGGTTTCATGAATAATGCAGTACCTGAGTGGTGATCCAGGCTGCTGAGAGGCTGATGGGAGCTCAGCTCCTCCCTCCTACTATCACAGGAAACATGACAATTGATTCTGAATTTGTGATTAAGAATGTCATATAGAATGATCATTGCCATCTGCTGGAATACACACACATCCACAACAGCTGCACACCGGTGGGGGAGGGGCTCTCACTGTGGTTGCCAAGCAACAGCAGATACACCATTCTCAGGATTGTGACTGTATGGGGGAAATGAGAGAGAGTTGAAAATAAAATGAATACTTCTGTGTAAAACTGCCTTCAAAATTGTTTTATTCATGCTGTAGTTGTCAGGTAAACAAGTGAATTGTCAGTTGTGACCAGGTTGTGACACCTTATATATAATGTGAAGAAAATATTGTTTTAACCAATTTCTGCATGTGTCTATACAGAAATCGGCTTTCAAAAATAAACCTTTCCTCAGAAATATTCACTGAAAGGATAATAAAAGTGTGACAACTAGCCCCAGTCACTTCCCTTATACATTTTACATAGTTCACCCAAAAACGAAAATTCTGTCATTAATTCATTAAAATCCTTACTATGTTCCTGTGCCTTGACCGTGATAGTACCCTTTAGTCTATGGAGGGTCAGAGAGCTTTCGGATTTCATAAAAAATATCATTTTTTTATGGATAAAGTCTTATGGGTTTGGAACAACATGAGGGTGAGTAATTAATGACAGAATTTTAATTTTTGGGAGAACTATCCCATTAAAATATTACTGATAAATAAGTTATTGACGGACATGTTGTGTGTCAACTAACCGTGTGTGAGCATCCAGTGCTGAGGAAAAAACTGTTCACAGATGGCTTGTCAAGTAACAAACACATCATCATTCCACACACACACACACACACACACACACACACACACACACACACACACACACACACACACACACACACACCCTACAGTGCCACAGCTGAGGTCGTATTTGTGCCAGTTTTCAGGCATTTTAACTCTTTGATCTTTGAAGATAATTTCAACCCCCCTTCTATTTCTCTCTCTATTTTCCCATTCTCACATATACACTTTATCACACTCAACATCAAAGCTTTGCACTGTTCACCATGGCAACTGCCTCCATTCAATTTTATCCCTCAGTTAAATAAAACAGCAGGAGAATCACAACATCCCTGATTGGCTGTGACAGGAGTGATGTGATTATTAGCCCCGCCCACCCGTCAGAAATACAGGCGGAAGAAGCGTGTCTGACTGACAAGATGAGGAGATCTGTTTCCATGGAGACAACACCTACGTAAGGAGAGTGGGAAGAAGAAAAACGAGCGAGAAAAACCCAGTGGAAACATTACATCAATTCAGGAAATAATAAAATAAATTATAATTTACTATGTAATTAAAATTTTCTTTACTAGGCCTACTATTAACAATTATTACTATTAAGAGAGAGATTCTACTACACACGCACACAAATCGACTCGTTGTATTTCTTCAGTTATTTGATCGGTGGTGCAGGCACAACTAATACTGAGTCAACATCGCCCTCTACAGGACAGACCTGCACTGCCACCTTTATGTGTGTGTATAATGCTTGTATTAAAATATAAATGTTGGTGACCCTTGGACCACAAAACCAGTCTTAAGTAGCACGGGTATATTTGTAGCAATGGCCAACAATACATTGTATGGGTCAAAATGATCGTTTTTTCTTTTAAGCCAAATAACATTAGGATATTAAGTAAAGGTCATGTTTCATGAAGATATTTTGTAAATTTCCTACCATTAATATAAAATAACCTAATTTTTGATTAGTAATATGCATTAAGAACTTCATTTGGACAACTTTAAAGGCGATTTTATTTATTCTCAATTAAAAAAATGACCCTTATGACTGGTTTTGTGGTCACATATATTCCGAATAACTTAATATGTAATTTAAAAACTATTTTTTAAATTAAGTCATTGGTGTTTGGTGATGAGTTTTTGGCTCAAGGTCTGCATTTACAGTCACACCAGAGGTGTTAAACTGGGATTAGGACTTGGTTTTATGCAGACCAGTCAAGTTCTTCCACACTGACTGAATCAATCATTTTCTTTTTGAACCTTGCATTATACACAGAGGCATTGTCATGTTAGAATAGAAAAGGGTCCTGTCCAAACTGTTGCTATAATATTAGAAGCACACAATTTCCTAGAATATCATTATATGCTTTAACATTAAGATTTGTACTCATAGAAATTACTAAAGTAGTCAAACCTGTTCATTAGAAGGGGGCGACCCAATACTTTTGGCAATATAGTGTACCTTAATTCGGCATCAGTTGCAACATTCCTACTAAAGTCAAAACAATAATAGTGCAGTCTGAAATATATTTATGAATGTTCACGTCATGTCAGTTTTTTTGTGATTAGCAGGTTACGACGAAAAAAAGAAAAAAAAAAATCTGACTTAACAGTCATGTCAAAAAAATAACAAAAATGTCAGTAGCCTAAACATGTGAAGTTATTTAGATACCTCAATAATTACTGTGCTTTTTGAAGCTTATGTACTTAAACATAATAGTAAACTGATAAACAATGTATACACTGCCCTCCAAAAGTTTGGAAACGCCCTAGAAAAGTGGGGTTTTGGACGATATCACACTTCCAAGCATGACCCCAAGCACACTTCCAAGCTGTGCAAATCCTATTTGGAGAGGAAACAGTCAGCTGGCATCATGTCTGTCATGGCATGGCCTCCCCAATCACCCGACCTCAACCCAACTGAGCTACTAGGAACTGGACCGTGATGTCCGTAAGAAGTGTCCAACCAGTGTGAATCATCTTTGGGCAATCCTTCAGGAGGCTTGGAGTAATATATCAAGTCAATGTTTGAATAAACTGACAGCTCGGATGCCCAGATTATGCAGAGCTGTAATAGCTGCTAATGGTGGATATTGTATGTATAAACTTTTTATGTAATAAAATATGTTTTTCGTAGTTTGTGTTGTCCCTTATCAGTGCCAAATTATCACAAATTAAAAAGGATTCATGCCAATATTGTCCAAAACCCCATTTTCTAAACTTTTGGAGGGCAGTGTATGTTTAATTATTTTGCTGTCAACAACAAAAAAAAGCTGCAGATGGGACCATTTTGGTTTTAAGTGTTGAATAAAATCTGGGTTTAGGGACATTAATAATTCTGAGAAGAATCTCAGTGTTACAATATTTCCGACATAACGTGAGGCATCGTCATGAATCTAAACGATCAAACATACAGAGCTTTATTTAAAAGAAGCCCATACCCTTATAAAAAATTAAACCCCTTTATTGTTTCTCAAATACAAAAGAAATACAAAAAGAAACACAGACAGCAAGAGAGACACTCAGTCATCGGCAGCAGTCTGAAGTACAGCTCAGTCTTTTGGTTAGGTACGCAGTCTGTTTTCCCCGTCCTCTAGGCCAGCTCGCTCTTGTCCGTGACCTCGGCATGGCTGGTGTCCGAGCCGCCCGGCGCCAGCAGAGTTCTGCGGTTGTAGTGGCCCTTCATGATGCCTGAGTTGTTGTTTTCATTGAGGATTTGTTTCTGTTTCTGCCGGTTGAGGGACTGGACCAGGCCGAGCACCACGGCGGCGAGCGAGTACTGGCCCGTGAGCTTCCTCGGCTGCATGATGAGTGGGTTGGGCTGCACGCGGCCCAGCAGGAAGTGCGTGCGGATCTTGCCTTCCTGTTCGCTGATGCCCTTCACGTAGATCTCGCCTCGGTACTCGAAGGCGAAGCCGCGCTCGTTCAGGATGGCGTAGGTCTCCTCTGGAAGCTGGATCTTCCCGCTGACACCCGTGCTGTCCATGCGACTTGACAGATTGACCGTTTTCCCCCAAATATCATACTGCGGCTTCTTAGCGCCGATCACTCCAGCCACCACAGAGCCATGAGCCATACCTGAGGAGAGAGAAAGCACAGCATGCATCAGCACATCTCACTGTTAAAAAGACTATATGGTCTAACATGCATTTCAGCCTTCTAATAGAGGGCTATTAAGAAAGTAAGCAGTAATAAAAATCCGGTCCCACTTCATATTAGGTGGCCTAAATTAATCATTTGATACAATGCACTTATTGTGTACATACATGTTTTTACATTGTACTTACATTTAAAACAAATACCTTACATCTGTAATTTGTAATCAATTTCTGTAATTACATTTATAATTACACTTTTGACCCATCCTTTACACCTTGACCACCCTTAAACCTACCCAATAACACCAAACCTGTCCCTAACCTTACCCGTATCCCACCTCAATAGCAGCAAAAGTGTTTAGCAATACAATAAGTACATAGCTGTTAATGCCACCTTATATAAAGTGCGACCAAAAATCCTCTTCACACTGATTTTGGTCATAATAAATAAATCATTCAAGACAGACCAGAGGTTGTCAAGTAAAGCCCCAAATGTATAATTTGAATTAATTAATTTATTAGACTGTTTTATACCATGACAGCCAATTTTTGTGGTAAGAACTGAGTAGAGTCGGCTAAAAAAATAAAAAAATAAAGATAATAAATAAATAAATTATTAAGAGTCCACCGGAGACACCGGCCCTCCAGGACCGAGTTTGGACAGCCCTGGGCAAGACAAACAGGATAAATAATTTATCATTTTTCTATTTTAATGAATTTTATAATGTAATTTATTTCTGTGATGCAAAGCTGAATTTTCAGCAGCCATTAGTCTAGTCTTCAGTGTCGCATGATCCTTCAGAAATCATGATAATATGCTGATTTGGTTCTTGGCAAACCTCACATCTTATCATTATTAGTTGAAAATGGCTGTGCTGCTTATTATTTTTAAAACAGAAATAGTAATACATTTTTTTTTCAGGATTCTGTGATTTCAAAAGAACAGCTTTTATTTGAAATAGAAATCTTTTGTAACATTTTTACTGTACCTTTTGACTAATTAAATGCATAATAAAAATATAAATTTCTTAAAAATAAAACCTTACTGACTACTTACTCAGTCTTTTGAATGGCAGTCTACAGTCTATTTTTTTTAGATGCCCTTGAGATAAAAAGAATACTAATAAAAAGTTTTCAGCATGATTTTAAAATAAATCCCATGGTGAAGAACTCCATTACCCATGATCCTGAAAGGACACTGACCAGTCAGAGAAGTAACCATGGAAACAGGAATAGTGACTGCCCACTCCCACAAAGCATTGCAAATGACATAATTGAGTGTCCTTAAAACCTCAAATATCTATTGCAATAATATTTTGTAAATACAATTTCCATAAAAAAATAGATTTCCCCCCCTCCTTTTTTTTGGATTCAAATCAAATTGTAATATTGTGAATAATCTCAGAGCTGATTTTGATTCATGGCTTCGAATCTTTAATAAAAATGTTCTGAAATGCCTATGGAGAAATACTTCCGGAATCAAGGCTGATCAAAAAGTGGGCAGTCACTGTTGCGTTCCAATCTCACTTTCTAATGTTCTTCTGAATTATTTGTTTGAATCATTGGACTCTTACCGATTCTCAGCTGGAAGTTGTTAAACGAATGTTTGTTGATCTCCTGAATGCTTTCATTCAGAGCAATGGCGAAATCGGCCAGTGCGCACAGATGCCCCCATTTATCCTCACATTGCTATGGTAACACACATATAGAAAAATCAGTGCACAAACTACACCCTTTGAATAGATTTAAACTACAAACACTATAGGCTTATAAGACATCAGATGCATTAGTGTGTAGGTTTCTGTAGGTGTGTGTGTGTGTTTTCATACTTGTTTCTCAGGAGACAGTCCTGACACGGCCATGTATGTGCTGCCGATGGTCTTTATCTTCTCGATGTCCTGAAATCGCTCCTCCCCCAGCAGCTGCAGACAGACAATCTTTCAGATATGACAGCCAACATATGTAGCATTAAACATTCACCAGCAGCTTCTGAGCAGGTGTGATGGATCTGTGTGTCTTAGAGAGAATCATTCTTATTAAAGGTATAGTTCAGTCTAAACTGACAATTCTGTCATTATTTACTTACCCTCATTTCATTACAAACCTGTACGCTGTGATTTTTGTCATGCTGAACTGTAATTGAATATGTTTGGATCAACATGGGGGTGAGTAAATATTGACAGAACTGTCATTTATTAGTGAACTATGCCTTTAAATACGTGTATGTTTGTGCTGGTAGCATTCTGACCTCATCAAAATCAGCGATGATCTCGTTGAGCAGCCGCAAACACTCCACACCCTGATTATTCATCTCAGTCTGCGAGTAAAAGTCAGCAAAGCCTGGAATGGAGGCGAACATCACTCCCACCGTGTCATATGACTGCGAGTAGAGCTCCTACGGATGGAGAGCACACGTTAGAAACCTCCTCACTGGAATGAGGTCAACTTTCAGAGTTTTCTTCCATTTGACACAAATGAGCTTTAAATCAACAGATGTGAATACATATAGAAATGCAGAACAATAATACAGTGTGTGTGGTATAAGCAGCATGGGGTGACTTTTTAAAACTGTCCACTAGAGAGCAGTGTTGCTTTATAACAAACACACTTAATTGACTCAGAAGAACAGAAGGCAGAACAGATGCATCTGATAAGACTGATATCTGATATATAATGCCAACAAAACACATACACCATACAAAAACCATGGTTTACACATTTTGTTATAAATTGTGCAATACAGTGTGTTTAAATATATATATGTTTTTAAGGGAGTCTCTTCTGCTCATCAAGGCTGTATTTATTCGATCAAAAATACAGAAAAAAACAGTAATATTGTGAAATCTTATTGCAATTTCTAATATTGGTTTCCTATTTTAATATACTTTGAAATAGAATTGATTTCTGTGAAGCAGCACTGAATTTTCAGCATCATTACTCCAGTCTTCAGTGTCACATGATCCTTCAGAAATCTTTATTCTAATATGTGTTGTGGTGCTGATTTATTATGCACATTTAGTGTTGAAACTGTTGTGCTGCTTCATATTGTTTTTAGATGTGCTCCCGCTTACATGTGTCAATAATCACAGCAGAGACTTTTTCTAAGACCAAGATTGATTCTTTGATGAATACATAAAATTAAGAAATGAATTTTTGAGTGACAGAGATAAAAAGAGCAGCATTTAGGCCAAATTTGTAACATGTGGATTCAAATCAAACTTAAATTGAGAGAACTGAGGAGGAAGCTGGACCAAACTCAGTAATCTCCGTTTTCGATTAATTAAGATGCAAGAAATTTGTAGACATCCAATTGGTTAAGTCTTTCAAACAGGCTGCCAAGATTAATATAATATATATATATATATATATATATATATATATATATATATATATATATATATATATATAATATTATATAATTATATAATATAATTATTTTAATATAGAATTAATGCAGCAAAAAAAGTATTGCAGTGGCATAAAAAAATTCTGCATGTGTGCAATAATTATAAAACAGAACCTGTGTGAACGAACTCTAAACAGCCTTAAAAATTCATAGCTTAAAGACACTTCCCATATACACATATAGTTATGCACAGACCTCACAGGTGCCACACAACATACACATCTACCACACCTTTCAAATTAGGTGTACAATTCATGTAAAGTTTGTGACGAATTAAGTACATTTAAGGTGCAATGTGTGCAAGCCACAAGGCCACTGCTCTAACTACTTTGCAGTTTAAAGAGGGAGCTGTGATCAATAGCATGATCAATATTAGAGGAGGTTAAACTCTCTCAATAAACCTCAAACATTCAGCATCGCACTGATACGCCCCACTGACGCATGATGTTATCACTGCCAGTACTGCTGAGCGATCATACGTATAAAAAGTCAGTGACTGCTGAAGACAAGTGTAGAAAACAGGTAATAATACACTTAATAAGTGTTAGTCACTGAACTAAATTACTGCAGTGCCCTTTAAGAGTGGCAGGTTTTGAGAGCAAGACAGTGTATGTGTGCATGTGTGAGGGAGAGGGATCATTTTCTCATCTTAATAATAGCAGAGAGTGACGTAAATTATAGTTCACACAAGCGCAGACACACACACACACACACACATTTTGCGTCAGCAGTTAAATCATGCCTCAATACTCCACCTGATTATAAATGAATGGGATAATTAAAGCAACTCAATACACTCTCTCTCTCTCCCACACACACATACACAAGCTTAATGGATGCATTTTTTATCTGTGAGTTATACAGCTCCATTATTTAGCCTCCCTATTGTCTGATTGACTGACAGCGGAAACATTCCAGAAATAAACAGAGGAGTCACGTCAGGACAAGAGAGCACATAAACACACAGCCCGCCTTTACAAAAAGAAAGAAAGGAAAGAAGGAAGAAATGAAAGATAGAAGGATGAAAGGAAGCAAAGAAAGGTAGGAAAGAAAGAAAAAAAGAAAAAGAAAGAAACTAGCAAAACAAAAACATGACTGCCAGAAGATAAACAATCTGTGTTACAGAAATTATCAGAATGCATTTCGACAAGCTCAGTAAAAGAAATACAAATTCAGTGTAATTAAAAAAAATGATTTGACCCAATATAAATTACCATTCAAAAGATTTTTTAAAATGTTTTTAAATCATAAGTCCCTTATGCTGAAATTATTTTTTAAATAATATAACAATGATAATATTACAGTATAACATTACATTAAACATAGCAAAAACAGTAATATTGTGAAATATTATTACAATTTTAATATATTTAAAAATGTTTTATAATTATAATTTATTCCTGTGATGGGAATACTGTATTTTCAGCATCGTTAATAAAGTTTTCAGTTTCACATGATCCTACAGAAATCATTCTACTATGTTGATTTGGGGCTCAAGCAACATTTCTGATATATTATCACTGTTTAAAACAGTTGTGCTATATAGTAATATTTGATTTTTTAAAGAAAGCAACAGCATTTAATTGAAATAGAAATCTTTTGTAAGATTATATATGTTTTACTGTCAACTTTGGTCAATTTAATACATCCTTGCTGAATAAAAATATTAATTTCTTAAAAAAATTATAAAATAAAATAATAAATAAATAAATTTGAATGGTAGTCTGTGTGCTCTGTGTTTTTTATTATTTTTAAAATAACGCGCCATTAACCTGCCATCATGCTAAAGTCACACTCAACTGAAATCAATACAACTACAGAGTTGTTACCTGTGCAGAACATTCCAGATCACTTATCACTTTTGAGGTTTTGGGACAGTAAGGATGCTGTCTATTTTGCAGCTCACTAGATTTTGGAACAGAGTTACAGACTTCACCTGTCCGTTTGGTATAGTCTTGTTTGTCATGTATATTAACTATTCATTTGTATAACTTGCTTAATTACTATTGACTTCCGTAGTTAACTGTCATGTCAATAAAGCACAATAAAGAAGAGAGAGAGTGAAAGTGTCAGTGATTCATCCTCTCCTCCTCACATGTTCTTGCTGTCTAAGTGCTGCCATGCTTTTCCTGTCAGACTAAAGGAGTGAGACACCCAGATCCATTCTGTCTCTCTACCTCATTGTCTCTGTCTTTCTCCAGGAAGTGGCGGGCGACATGGCTGGGGAGAATGTTCCGGAGCATGTTCTCATTGTGTTCACGCAGCTCTCTCATCTCATTTATCTCTTCCTTCGCCTGTACACGCCACAGGAAGTCCAGACGAGCGGTATACTCCAGCTGAGAGACAGAGAGAATAAAGCTAGTCAGAACTAAAAAGCATCACAAGATACATTGAATCAACACAAACAAGCAAAAACACAGGACAGCCAACCAGTGTTGCAGCCCTGTACAGTTATTTTACAAAGCATTCATCAGGCTCTCACAGTCCTTGGCTGAGAAAGATTGCCATATTCTACAGCTGTACAGGTCAGAGAGAAGCTCAATATCTGCCCAGATACACACATATCGTCTGATCTACTAAACTCACAACAGATAGACAGTGAGGGACAAAAAATACTAATAACAAAATATATAATTATAATCATCAATAATGTGCCATAGTTGAATAAATTTTTACTATCCTCAAACCTTTGTCTTATATATATAAGAAGAAAAGGCTTTACGCTTCAAAGAAGAGAGAGACAAAACATGGGTATATCTAATAACTGTCTGCAATACTAGGCAGATAAATCTCAAATACACACTCAGCAAACACAATCCAGTCACTGGAAAAAAACACACACAAAGCCTAGCAACCAGAGGAGGAAAGCATCTGTAGGTAATCAATGATAGGAAAGATGCAGAGAGGTGCACTTTCTTCTTAAATGTGGAAAATTAAAAAATATATATATACAAATGCTTTACAACATTGATTCCAAATGTCCTTATGGTTCATCTTTAAAAAATATTCTCAATTTAATGTAAAAGACAAGTATTAAATCCCCACATCTTACTATTTATAATGCCATCCATTTGCATCAATGACAATATTTTTACGTTATAAGTGCTTTAGCTAATTTTTGTAGGTGTGATTTTGGCCCATTGCTCCATGCAGATTTGCTCCGGTTTGTTGAGGTTAATCAGATTTCATTTTCAAACAGTGCCATATTCTCAGTTGAATTATACTAGTCTTTAACTAGGCCACTGTAGGTTGTTCACATTTTTGTTTTTGAACAAGTTAATTAAAAAGTTAATTTGGCTTTGGGATCATCGTTCTGCTAAAAGCATCAGGTTTTTGGCAGACTTCTCATCTATTCCTCCCACTGATTTAAGCTAATGCCCAGCCCTTGAGCAAGATGCCACAACCTCGTTACCAAACTACACTGACCGAATAACTTGTTTTACATTTGGACAGCACATATAAATTGAATTTCTTCTGGTTAAGCTGGCTCCATTTAGACCTTGTATAAAGATCCATCTCGGGTGATCAGACCAAGTGGTCAGCCGATACATTTTTGCTGTCTCCTGTGACCACTAGTGTTCAGTTTCAATAGGAGGGTTTCTGATTTCATGAATACACACATCACTCACAATGTTTATGTTATTTTGTGTAAACAAAGTGCAAAAAGTGCTGTCTATGAGGCATCAGGACAGATTAGTGTTTCACTATAAATCACATGCGCTTCTGACCACATCTGGTACAGTATGTGGGTTCAGTGATTGGATCACAAAACATAAGAATCATCTGAACTGAATCTTAATTTCATGTGTGAATAAAGTCAACATTCAGGTGTGTATCCCTTGCTGGCCTAGGACTTCTTTAGAGCTTTTAAAGTCTCTGTCTTTATTTCGCAGTGATATGTGGGACATTCTGCATCTGGGTCATTTCTACTTCCTGGTAACTAAACCAGTAGAGCCTTGTGCCCTCTGCCCAATTTATGCATTTGCTCTACTCCATTTAACTTTCTTTGGAACACTCCGTCTACATTCACAGCTGTCCTTCAGATTCACAAGATGAATCATGATTCCTCATCTGGGACTATCAGAGCAATATAAAACATCACTTTAAAATAATTAAGTTTCAGTGCTTTGAAATGTCACAGACAGTTTAATGAGGGTTTAAGATTTTCTCCTCCAATCTAAACTCCAACTTTACTCTATTAAAAGGACAAAGTACACCACCATTCAAAAGTTCAAGGTCAAATCAATTTTTTAAATGCTTTTGAAAATAAGTATTTTTTTACAATTACGTTTTTTTACATTTTAATACACTTTAAAATTAATTTAAATAAATAAAATTCCAAATACATTTAGCCATTACGTCAGTCTCTTTAGCATCACATGATCCTTCAGAAATAATATCAATATGCTGATTTGGTGCTCCAGAAACATTTCTTATTAAAATCAATGTTGAAAACCATAAAACGTTGTGACACATTTTGGGAAAACTGTGATACATTTTACTTTTCTAATTATCTGATGAATAAAAAGTTCAAAAGAACAGCATTTAGCTGAAATATAAAATATTTACTGACACATTTTTGATAATTTAATGTGTCCTTACCAAATAAAAATATCAATTTCTTTAACGAATAATTTTTTTTTTGTCCTTTTTGGAGCTTGACTACTTCTTACAAACTACTGCATGAAAAAACAGCCAAGATATTCTGAAAGCTAAAAATCTTCTTTTGTCCTCAAGCAACAAGAGTAGATGATGACATCATTTTTGACATCACTGTTTTCTTTCTTTCATACACTGTACGCAGTAAGTACCCTTAAATGCTTTGGCAGTGTCGTGACCCTTTGCGGTACGTCTCGACTCTAACAGGAAGTGAGCTGTGCTGCGTTTCTGATATCTCTGTTCATCCTGGCTTCCATTAGCTCTCTTCCAGCCAAAGAGCTCCAACAAGGTCCCCCTTAATTAAGCAGTAACACACGCTCATCTGCATACATTAATATCCAGCTTTAATTGGAACTGTTTCTCAAAGGCGTCCAGATTGAAAAATTAATTTACTAACAGTCAGGGTGTGATGTAAGTGTTTATGCATGTGTATGAGTGTAAAATGGATGTGTGTGTGTGCATTTATTTGCGTATGCTCTCAAAGATGATTTTATGAGGAGTAATTATGCAAGTGGGGCAGACAGGGGTGTGCGACTGTCCGACTGATTATTAAAAACACATCAACAAGACTAACCTCCATTAACCTCTAAAACACATGCACACACATAGAGATGGACGCACACACTCAGACATTAGGCAATTAAGGCAGTGCATATCAAGCAAATTACTTTTGACAAAAGCAAACTGTATGAAAAAAGTTTAATACAAATGAGTTTTAGAAATTTTAGGTGTCTTGGGAGGGCCGGTTTTGAATCTCACTACTGTCTGGAGTGGACCGGGATGCTATCAGAACAGTAATTTAAACAGTTAAAGTCTGGCTGGTGGAAGAGCAGCTGTTACAATAGTGGCTAAAATTAATGAATTGTTTTATCCATGATAAAATGATGTGCTAAGCTCTTCAGTGGTGACGTTCTGGTTCTCAAGGCTCTCACTCAGCAGATAATACAAAAGTTATATCCCTCATGCCTTATTCCTTTGAGCAAGGCATGTACCTGCATTCACAGTTTAATCAAGGGGAACATGTGCTGAATTTACGCCATTTTATTGCCTTTCAGAGCTCAGTAGACTCATTGGAGTTCTCCATTTATAGAAAGTATCTACTTTGTCCTAGATTTTTCTCCTAAATTCTTAAGAAAGACTAAAGAGACACACTAAAGGCTCTCTTTTTAATCACAGTTCTGTCTACTAGTGCTGTGTGCGATACATCGATACGACGATGTATCGTCACAGAGATTTGACGATACGAGTATCGATACAGCTGGCCCTGTATCGATATTGTGGCACGTGTGCAGCAGTGGACCACACTTAATTTGAATACAAGAACACAGTTTAAAATGTTTAACAACAATGTTTAATATGACCGCAGAAGAACACAACTGGGTTGCCTGATATAAAGAGACGTAATCCCCGAAACAGAGCTTCCCACTTGCACAATATGGAAATATCTGCTAAGTGTGTTACTTATCTTTGTCAACCTGGCAACCATGTGCACGCACGCTCTCTCCACTGTGGATAAACGCGCTTGATTTCTGAAAACACCGGCTAGCTTGCAGTTTAGCGATCTCCACTTCAATATTCTATTCTCAGAAAAGTGTAATTCATCAAGTGTTTGTTGAGAAAGAAAATGTAGCTCTTGAGCGATTAAGCTATTTTATTGATAAAATTGCAGGGCAGCGCTAAAAAGTTTGTTGCTGAATGTCTGCGTGCGGCCGCAACGTGACTGAGCGTGTGTGTGCGTTAGATTCAGTTAAGACAGCGCATTAATTTAGAACTCTTCTAATTTGTATTTTTTAAATGTAGAGAGTGCTTTACTTTGCGCAATGATAACCTACCCGCAATGTTAAGATGATTTTTTTATATATTAATATGAGTACATTACAATATAAATTTATTAGAACGAGTACATTATTATTTATGGGCTTAAAAACAAGATGCAAACAATCAGAATATTTTACCTGGTGGGGAGTGCCCAGTGTAAACATGAAACATATGCCATTACCTATATTGTACTGTGGTACAGTTATGGAGGCCCTTCATAATGCAGAGGTCAACTGCCTGCTCTGCCAATAGTTAGCAATGGCCCTATAGCATGGAGTGTTTAATAAACAGCTGTTTTACTAAATTCTTCTGAGGTGAAATTCAGTGCAGTCCCGTATCGTGATACGTATCGTATCGTGGCCTCTGTATCGTGATACGTATCATATCGTAACTTTGCTGGTGATACACATCACTACTGTCTACACTGCAAAAATAACTTCTTTGTATGTTTTTAATTATTCAGTTTTGTTAAAATATCTTTTTTTTTTTTAAATACTTTAAACAAAACTCATTTTCTTGAGAAGCCACAACGCATAATATATAAAGACTTGTTTTCAGAAAATGTATCTTTAATACAAGTCTATTTTGTCTTACTCCACTGATCATTTTTAAAAAGGGGCCCCTAAGGGGACAAAAATATGATATGAGAGGAAAAATTATATTTCAATGTTTCTGTGTTGGCTCACAAAACCTTTTGAATTCTCTTGCAAAAGTATTGCATTGCCCCAAACTTTGTTTGATCACAAAAGTATTAAAAATCTTCCTCATATTATTTCCATCTCAAAAGGTTTGTGAGCATCAAAAAACCACTGAAGTGTAATTTTCCTACCATCTCAGTGTTTTTCCCCATTACCATGTCCCATTAGGGGCTTCATTTTTTATTTTATTTTTTTACTTGTTTTAAGTATAAATAATTTATAAAAAGTGAATAAAACAACTGAAGAAGTAAGACACACTTAAAGGGTACCAATTATGCACCTTTTCACAAAATGTAATATAAGTCTCAGGTGTCCCCAGAATGTGTCTGTGAAGTTTCAGCTCAAAATACCCCACAGATAATGTATTATAGCATTTTGAAAATGCCTATTTTGAGTGGAAGCAGAAAC
The DNA here is from genome assembly GCA_027422415.1 of Schizothorax lantsangensis. NCBI lineage: Eukaryota > Metazoa > Chordata > Actinopteri > Cypriniformes > Cyprinidae > Schizothorax > Schizothorax lantsangensis. The sequence goes on from CM049845.1 coordinate 29,716,753, forward strand.
GGGCTGTTTTTGTGTATGTCTCTTTAAATGCAAATGAGCTGCTGGTCCCCACCCCCTTTTCCAGAATAGGGCTGTGCCTGTATCTCAGATACTCTGCTAAAAAACATCTGTTTGGTTTTGATTATCATGTCTATCGCGCTGAAATCATGCGTTTTAAAGCCATATCAGTTTAACTGAGCGCACACAGAAAGCGGCTGTCACACGGTATGTGAGTACTCTCTTTCATGTCTTATTGTGCTTAAACTGTCAAATACACACAAGTTTATGTTAAAAATACACAAGTTACAAAACACAGTCGGTTATATCTGTGAAGTTAAACAGCTGGGAAAGAAATCGCATGTTTTTATCAGATCTGTGTATTAAGTGATCACTGCTCATCCAGAATAACGTCTATAGCTTTAAAAATAAGACATTTCTTACTTGAATGCTGCTTTTAAATGTTCTAGTTTAAAGATAAACATGGCGGATTGTGTGCGGCATACTCAGGGCAGGGTCTCTGCTAATACGGCACTGTCCATAAACAGTTGTGGGCGGGGCTTGCAAAATGTGACATCATATTTTATGGATTCTGTGAATGGCTTGTTCTGAGAGACTGCTTATGATTTATGGGTGAACTGCTTATGATTTTAGCGGGTAGATTTTTTTTTTCATTATAGGGTGGTTGTGTACACACTGCCAACACTCATTTATGTACAAACAAGTAAAAGTGAATTTTACATAATAGGTGTAATAAATTTGCGATAAAATGCAGGATAACAAGCATTAATGACTTATGCAGTGTTGCATCAAGTAATTATCTTGTTTTATCACATTTTGAGAAATTTTAATTATTTAATTATTAATAATTTTTCTTATGAATGTTTTTAAAATATTAAGATATTTTTGCAGTGTAGAAGCAATTAAACTATTACATAATTTTAAATAACTGTAAATATACATACAGTAGGCTTCAAAGGATGAAAGCACCAGTGATACTTTTGATTAAAAAGTAAATAAATAAAATAAAATATAATTTTATTAAAACTCATTTAACAACACAACATGTCTTTGTCTTATTTTTTTTTTCAAAATCCAAAAATTTTCAAAAACTTTTTCATTTTAAATTGAATGTTGATTCCCAAATTATCAGTGTGTTCTCAGACCTTTGCACCCCACTGTATATGCAAATAAATGTCTCATAAAAACAACAGCATATGAAGAATAAAGCCTCATAGACACTGGCCTGCAGTGACAGAGTGCTTGTTCATTCATCCGACACACACACACACACACACACACACACACACACACACCAAGATGAGCATAAATAAGAAATGATCAAATCACTGTCCAAGAAACACACGCCAAGTCCCAATCCATAGGCCAAGCAGTGCCAGTGGCACCACCTGCCTAAACGACACGCTGTTGCCATAGATACGAGGAGGGGGGGGGCAAATACAGGCAGACAGTTTATAGCTGGACACAACACATGGCACAAGCACAAAGCATTTCGGTCATATGTGAGATTCCATGCGCCTTAATCAGAGCGGCGCCGACACCACACACACACACACACACCTACAAAAACCCAGCAGCGCTCATTTCTCTTTCTCTCTCGCTCATCACCACTCAGACCGGCTATTTCCCCTGATCTACGGCATCAAAGACAACAATCAGTAGAGTGAACTTAAAAAGCTCCGCACACACTGTGCGTCAGAGAGAGAGAGCAGGGCTTTTATATATTGACTGTGAGACCTTATGAAGCAGCCAATAACTTGCAGCCGTTTCTTAGAAACGTGACATTATAAAATAGGCACTGAATGGCCCCTGATCCGCTGTCAGGTTAGCGTTTGTGTGCGTGTCTGCTACCTGTTGGCCGTGGTAGAACACAGCTAAAAGGAACATCGCCATGAGAAGCAGAGACGTTTCCTTGGTTCCCAGGAAGCTATTGCTGTAACCAGAGAAACAGGACAGAAGGTTTCATGAGTTCTGCAGAATGTTTATAATGTCCACAGTGCAGTTAGTTAAGAGAAACATCTGTCATAAATGTCATAAAGAGCCTTGATGATATAATCACAGCGTACACTGTTTCTCAAACACTTATGATATCTGTTATATGAAAAAACGATTTGTTTGTAAAGGGGTCATGAACTGCCTTTTTTTTTTTTTTACCGTTCTCTGAGGTCCACTTATGTTTTTTTTTTTACATAAAAAACAGAATTTAGAAGTAATAGGCTATTTTCTATCCTGTTTTTAACCCCCTCATCAGAACACTGTTTGAATAGGCGTGGCGGATTGTAGACTCAGAAGTAAACGTCCACTGCTATGATTGGCTAATAGTTGTGTATGTTTGACAGCCTACACCCTTCATAGAGGGACACTGCTGTGATAGGTTAAAACTGCATAAATACTCAGTATATATCAAACAATCTGTAATAACAGACAAAGCAATAGTGACTATGTATTAAAAACAGTTACTCGCACTTGTGTGGTGAGACATTACTGTAGGATCCAATACAGCTGGAAACAGCATTTTCTTTTAGTTTCAATCTTTCTGAAAATCCTGCGTCAAATTGTGCCTTGTTAGTAATCGAATCTGTGTAAAAATGAAGTGAACAAAGGACCAAGTTCTTACTGACGTGGTCTGGCACTTCATTAAAAATAAAGTTAATCAAATAAAGTTTATCGTTTGGTTTCTGCATAGACCTGCATTTGCCCATCTCGTTATTTACACTACATGTGTGAATCGGTGGGCGGGGCTAAACAGGCAGTGATGTAGAAGCAGGCGTTGATCTTCTTCTGCAGAGGCAGTGCTTATCCACACTATTACATCACAAAGTAGCACATTCAACAAGCTGTCGTTTTGGCAGACTGGCTTCAATATAAGCTATTTTTAGACTAACAGGAAAGTTTTGAGATCTGAAACTTACAGGATGTTTTAATAGCACAATGACCTCTTATACGTCAAAAGATCAAGGGAATTTAGATTTTTGAGTTCATGACCCCTTTAGGTGGTACCTTGTTCAGGATTTGGTTCAGAGGCTTAGTTCTTGTTTAGGGGTTGTATTTGGTAGATTGTTTTATCCTAAGTGATTTACAGTGTTCTAATTACTTAAGTAAATGTGGAGGACAATGATGATAGCTAGGGTGAAAAAAAATAAACAAAATAAATAAATTATATATATATATATATCATTAATATTAATAAAAAGTATCTCACTCACGAAGGCTACATTTATTTGATCAAAAATACAGTAAATACAGTAATATTGTGAAATATTATTACAATTTAAAAGAACTATTTCCTATTTCCTATTTCTTTCCTATTTTGTAATATTGTAAAATGTAATTCTTTCCTGTGATGGCAAAGCTGAATTTTCAGCATCATTACTCCAGTCTTCAGTGTCACATGATCCTTCAGAAATCATCCTTATACACTAATTTGGTGCTCAAGAAACATTTGTAATTATTATCAATGTTGAAAACAGTTGTGTTGCTTAATATTTTTGTGGAAACTATTTTTTCATAATCTTTTGTCTAACATGAAGTTCAAAGAACAGCATTTATATATAGCATTTGATATGCAAATCTTTTGTAACATGGCAAATGTCTTTATCAATATTTAATACAGTCTTGCTGAGTTAAAAAACACACAAAAAAAACACATACTGACCCAAACTTTTGACAGTGTATGTAGGCGGTAACAGAAGTGTATGTGCATGTCATGAGACAGAAAAATTACAACCCCTTCAGGATTTAAACCCATAAACTTACAGCTGCCAACCTAAATTTTGACCACCAGGCCACACCACTCAAATTTACTTTCTGGTTTAGAGTTTGAGGTGTCCTTTTCATTAAGAATATGGCGGAAGACAGAAATTTATGACTGGCTGACGTCAATCATAAAACTTGCAGAAATCTATTAAAACACTTGCAGACTGCTGCTTTAGAAGCAGCATGACATTTATTGCTCTTATAGCTGGTCCACGTCATCTTACGAATTTGCTTGAGTCATCACAATTACATCCATACTGTTAAAGTGTGATGTATAATTTTGCTCTTTATAATTTGTTCCTTAATGGCTCCTGAATGGCACAATGTGGGAGTTTGCATACCTCTGATTAAGTGTAAGTTTGTCATAGCGGATGAACAGTGGTGTGTAGAAGGCCTCGGTCAGCACAGCGTAGATAGCGATCATGATTAGCAGGATGGCCAGCTTCAGAATCGAGTTCAGTCTGAGGAACACTGCACACGTCACCATCGCCAACACTCCAGTAAACACGAAATACTGTCAATAAACAGGCAGACAACCTCATTATTAGCAACCCATCGCTCGATGTACAGTGAATTAATTGATTTTAAACAGTTTACACATTTGCTAGAATTTTATCAATCCTTTTAACGGACTGAAACTGTCAAGAATCTGTGGGTCTGATTGTGTGGGAGGCAGTGGATGAAAAGACCTCTGGGTAGAAGCAGATATCGGGGATTGAGGCAGATGCATTAAACGTCTGGTTCCTGAATGAGCCGGATTTATCGAAATCACACCAAAGCTACAATAAAAGAGAAAGAGAGTGCTAAGGTTAGTGAATTGATTGCATTTGAGAATTCATCTGTATAAAGAGCAATATAATTACATTTCCAATAACTTTCTAGCTGTAGGTTTATGTAACTGAAAAATGGCTGATATAATATTCTACTGAAAGCAGTAACTGATAATATTCTATTAAAATAAATAAAAAATATGAAAAAATTAAGATCAAATGTTTTACATATAATTTAGGCATCACAACATTATAAAAGATTAATTTAACTGACATTGAGTGTTTTTAAAGATCAACTTGATGATGGAAAAAGTAATCTAAATGTAAAAATTAGGGAAGTTAAAAATCCACATGAAATATTGACTAATACAATGCATTTGAAAAAATTGCTAATATCAGCCAATAACCAATATTATATTGATATGAGTCAAAATCTGCTAAAGGGTAAATATGGAACAACAATTTCAAGTGATTTTACACTATTATTTACAACAGGATCTGTATTTTCATGGGTTTAAATAAATGATTTTTGTTATAAGAGACAACAAAAATAACTTTGTCCATCAAAACCACTCCTGGCAAAAAATAAATAAATAAATAAATAAAAAAGTTAACTTAATTTTCAAAGTCAATGAATTTGCGACAGCTAAAATGTAAAATGTTTTACAAGCCAAAGCTGTCAGTCTCTAAGTGACGCAATTTATTTAGGCCATGAAATAAAATTAATTCTGTAAAATAGTATAATGAACTACGCAAAAAGCATTTTGAACATTTTATAATACCCAAAAAAGATGTTACATTTAATTACCTGTTTGCAGATTTTGAGCCATGCATTGTGCAATTTTTTGTCACTAGATTCTATAATGAATATAAATTCATTTATACTCCACAGTGGGACTATAATTCTTGAATTGAAATTGGTTCAGCTCACAAATTAAAACTCAATATATCCATGATAACATTTGCAAGAGTATAATGATGAAATTAAAACTAAAATAAAAAATGTTTGCTCACTATGTTGATCATGGCAGCCAGGAAGTTGATGAGGATGGAGAGGAAGATGACGACGTTCCGTGCAGCGTACGTTTCGTTCACCCAGCAACATGCTTTTCGCAAAACCAGCGGCAAACACTTATAATCCTCCGCCGTTGTCACAACAACAAGGCAACAGTGCAGCAAGATGAGGACGGAGAACTGTATCACCATAGTGACCATCCTACAAACATGAGCGATTTCATATTATATGATGCTCTCTGGGGAGTAATCGAATATTTGAGACTGGTGTGGATCAAATTTCATTGAAAAAGCCACATCGAACACTACTGGAAATATTAATCCATGACTTCTATATGCAGTATAAACCCAAACAGATCATGTGTCAACCTCAATGTCTGTGGTGGTTAAAGGCCATCAGTATATGTACATGTTTTACCTTGCAGAGGGAAGTAAGCTCTGTATTCCAGTGATGAAGAAGAGAACAATGAAGGCACACACAAGATTAGACTTAAACACCTCGTCTCGCATCTGGGAATACTGTAGAGGAAACACACACACATACACACACACAGACACACACACACACACACACACACACAGACACACACACACACACACACACACACACACACACACACACACACACACACAGAGAAAAGTAAGGACAAAAATTCCTCTTCACATGACGACCACAATGACACCATGAAAGCAATGCTAACCACATAGGAAAGAGCAGGGTAGGCGCTCATAAACACACATACACACAACTCCTGTGCTCTCTGGGTTAGTGAGAGGACGTGTGATGTCAGGGCATCATGGAGGTGGGGCAAACCAAAAATCTCAAGCACAAAGAGTGGCACAGAGTCAAAGGCCAAGCAGGGGGCAAAGGTCAACTCAAACGAGCAGAAATGAGGTAAGGGACAAATAAACAGAATAAAAAGCGTTTTAACTAAGATGAAAACATGCATGGTAGTGGATCATGAGTAACTCGAAGGCCCGTCTGTGGGCAAATCCCGGTTGTTCAGGAAGAATTAACGTTCATATGATGAACCAAGTTCATCAGTGATGGTGATTAAAACCAATCAATTTGGAGACCAATCCAATCGGCTAAATTCACTGGCTCATTATCCTAAGTGTTGATTTAAATTCACTCTCTTTTTCTTTGTTAGAACCTGCTGATCAGATCAGGAAACAACCTTCTTGTCAGACTAATGGCCAGAGCGGCTCTCAAGTTAAAGGGTTAGTTCACCCAAAAATGAAAATTCTGTCATTAATTACTCACCCTCATGTCGTTCCAAACCCGTAAGACCTTTGTTCATCTTTGGAACAAAAAATAAGATATCTCAATATCTTTGTCGTTCAAGGCCCAGAAATGATGCATACATTGTACTCATACATTGACTGACGCGGAAGAGAAGAAATCATTGAATGAAGTCGTTATTTGTTTTCTTTGCACACAAAAAGTATTCTCGTAGCTTCATAAAATTATGGTTGAACCACTGATGTCACATGGACCATTTTAATGATGTCCTTTCTACGTTTCTGGGGCTGGGAACATTTCAGTTGCGTTGATGTCTGTGCAGGGTCAGAAAGCTCTCAGATGTCATCAAAAGTATCTTAATTTGTTTTCTTTACGGCTTTGGAACAACATAATTAATGACAGAATTTTCATTTTTGGTGAACTATCCCTTTAACAGCTCAAGAACTGTAGCACGATTCATAAATGAAACATTCAGACCATGTCATAAAAACAATCTTTTTGGAGTTTTTTAATTATTTTTGGAGCTGTGGTCGCTATATATGAACTGTCATTGAATAACTTGAAGACTCTTCAAAATATAAATTTTTTCGTTCCACAGAAGAAAGCCTGATGGTGAAAATAATAACAGAATTGTGTTTTGGGGAGAACTATCCATTCAAGTGATCTTAAAAGTAAATTGCCTTTTAGTGGTGTCAGAAGTGTCATCGCTCCTGCTAGAAAATCAAAATAAAGCTGGTGGCAGATGGTTCCTGTGACCATTAATATGGTGCAAATTGGTCTAGATAGAAGGTCCATCTGGTTGACCATCTTGGACTAACGAAAAAGCAGCAACCATGCTCTAAAAACAGCTGGACCACCTTAACTTGTTTTTTTTTCAGATGGGATATAGAAATTGAGAACATTTTAAACCGCTGTGCATGTTCTAGAAAGTATCGACTGCTATTGCTGGCACATAACGTTCTTTAGTTTACTCATGACAAAAACACTCTCTCGCCTCCTTCTCTTGCACCTCCAAAACAAAAATAAAGCAAAAAAGAGCGAGTGAGAGAGCAGAGAGGGAGGACAGGATGGCTGGAAGATGGGAGCAGGCTACCTTGTGCTCCAGCAGTGCTTCTCTAAAGGTGAGAGAGAAGGGGGAGATATGTTCTTGGCGGAGCTTGTCCCCGCTGCGCAGGGCGATGGCGCTCTGCATGCGAGCATTAATTTCCTGTGAGCCGGCGCGCACATGCAGGGCTTGAGCCAGGTGGTTGGGGAGCAGGTTAATGGAGTGACGTGTGAGCGCAGCCAGAGTCTACAGAGGAAAAGCACATGCAGCGCCCATGAGTCTAAGAGAGTGTGTGTTGGTGTGTGTGTTGGTGTGTATCTGTTCATCCAAGAGCTCTGCACAACATGAATGTATGACAATCAAAGAAACATTAGAAAATGACTGCACAAACACATGCACGATTACTTGGCTAATGGAGGACAAATTACAGACTTCAAATTTTTATATAAGGCTAATTATAATTAAATATATACCAACCCAAACTCCATGCCTAAAAGAAAACTTTTGCATTATTTAATTTATTTATGAACTGTTTTTCCACATACAGCATCCCCAAAGGAGGTTTTGCCAGATTTAGTTCACTTCTCATGACAATTTTGTCCCCAAACGACAGCTAAGTACGCACACACACACAAACGCACACACACATAACACTTACACATAACATGATTATTTTTTGTACAGCGAATGCTCTGGACTGTAAGTAATAGGCTTTTCTAACTGCCTACAGCTCAGCCCATCTTTTAGAGTGGATCTAGAAAATCAACACACTATTGCAATGTCTAATAATTCCACTGCCTTAATGCCGGAAAGCCGGACCTTTTATATCAGATATTTTAATAATCAAAATATGAGGCTGTTCCAGTTAGTTCTCTCTGCTGGAAAATCCAGTTAAAACCAGGTTGATTGCTGATTTTTCATGGTTTCTATATGGTCTATGGTTGATTGATGGTGGTAGACCACCTTGGGTAAGGAAAGAACCCTTTACCATGTGCTGAAAACACCCCATTGTGTTGATATGACCTATTTAAGCTATTTTTCAGCAAACTTTGTGTTATACATGTTAAAGATTTAAAAATACAGTTAAAGATACAGTGGTGGCCAAAATTGTTAGAACACTTGGCATATTTAAGAGGTTTCAGTTGTTTTTGTTGAACTGGCCATTATAATATCCATAAATTGAACTATTGCCTGAACTAAGTGTGACAGAAGAAATCTGCTGGAACATTGAAAATGATGGACTGGCCCCCTCAAAATCCGGACATCTACCCAATTGAGAAAATTTGGGGTGAGTTGGAAAATAGAATGGACAGATCTATTGTACATTCAAGGGAAAGCCTTTAGTTGCAGAAGGCATGGGATAACATTAGTGTTGAAGTTCTCAGAAAATATATTGACACTAGGTGGACATACCAAATATTAAAGTTGAAAGTGGATAAAAACAGTACAACTCACTTCATCTGATATTTGTTGTGCTCAGAGCAACCATCTGCATGTTTCATTATGAAATTAACATTATGCATGAACATTATGAAATGAAATCATGTATTGGAGGCAAAAAAAGGTCAATATTTTCAGATCTGTCAGGTGTTCTAACAATTTTGGCCACCACTGTATATAATCCAATGTCAACTGATCCAAATCCAATACCAAGACAAGACTGTGTCACATATATGCTTCGAATGTAAACAGCTTAGTTGATAATAATGTGAGTAATTTAGCTTGGCTAATAAATAAAAAGATAATGTCACTTTTATTTTAAAATGTTTAAATTATGTAACATTTGGAGGTTGAATTTCCAGAAAAAGGTTTTATCAAATTTCCATGATATAAACTTTATAACACTGGATTTTGTTAACGCAGCTCAACTCTAGTAAACACTTGTAAAATAGAGGCTGACACACAAGATTTCAATAGCTCAGAGGTTCATATGAGGATAGAGGTTAAACAAAGATATCACTTGCTTTAAACACACTGTACAACATCAGGACACAAATGAAAAATGGCATGAACAGGACCTGGCTAAGTTCAGGCCACTCAACTAAAGCTGATGACTGTACACGGAAAGGGAGGCAACCTTACATGACCTGCAAAATGTTACCTCAGACTGGCTATACCATGGCTCTGTTCCAAATTCTAGTTTACATGAGACATCCTACATGGGCAGCAACGCCCATGCATGCAAACAAACTCACACACCCAAATAAACAATTACGTGCAATACACGTAAAGTGAGACTTGACTAATGCAAGTGTCTAACTAGCTAATTCAGCCGACTAATCTGCCTTCCACACAAAAGAGGGCAAAATCCTATAAAACAGAGTATGATATTTGCAAGTTGCTAAGCTAAACACTCAATACTTTAAAAAGCACAAAAATATTGCACAATAAAATTGTCATGTTTCTTATTAACAGAACTGAATAAAATGTGTATTTTTCATAATCTAATGAACATGTCCCTTGAATGGTGGCTCTTGCTTATTCATAAAACCCATTTGAAAGATACTTAGTTCAAACCTGACAGAATCAGCCAACCTTTGTCTAGTGGCATGTGTTGTATTGTATTTGAGCGTGTTTAATAGTGGAAATGTCAGCACAGGGGCGGAGGTCAAATTGAAGGATGACTAGCAGAGGATATTGCATAAACAGGATCTGACACAGACGTTTGATTTTGTTTTGACCGCTGAAAGTATCTTTAAAGAGGACTATCATCTGTGCTGTGAGCTGGAGCTGTGGTCACTGTGAGCTGTGAGTCATCTAGAGAAACACTAGAATTACAAAACTCGCACCCAGACTCACTCTCTTACATACACAACGGACTATGCACGCACAAACATACATAGACAAGGTGCTGTTTTACCCAAAAATTCATAATATACATACTGTATACATTATTTTCTTATTTTCTGGTCTGTGGAAGAAAAATAATCTTATGGGTTTGCTTATGGTACATGGGTGAGTAAATGGAGAAATGTTTAGGTGAAATATACCTTTAAGTCAAACTTAATGGCGTTTATTTTAAAACAAGACATAAAACATTTCACAAAAACATGCTTGCTTGTTTTAAATGATAAAACTGTAGATATAATGGAAACAAATTGTATTTGGGCAATTTTTAGTTGTTCATAGTTAATGTGATGAACTACAGCTATGGTTACTCTGTTAGGACACCTGTGTGAATTTAAGGGGCAATGACTTTATACATTCACTGAAATAAAAATAAAGTGTGGCTTAAGTGCCCCAAATAATTTTTTGGGCCCTGTATATGGACTTTTCATTCATCAGATGTTAGATCTACAACCGTGTTTGCTCATGTGTGTAATCGGAATTATATTAACTGATGTGGGCAAATCTGCTGGGATTAGGCACCGTTAATCTACTGTTAGCACTGGGATTTTCACTGAAAGAGATTTTAAATACAGATGTGTGTGAGAGGTGTTTGTCTGCCATGAGTGCATTGAGAAAACATTCAATAAATGTTCTTCTAACAAGTGAAAGGAATGAAAATTGACAATATCTTATGGCCTTGAAGACCTAAAGGGACTTTTGAAAAGTTATTTTATATTCAATAAGAGTTATTCTCTCTAGCAATTGCAGAGAAGAGTTCTGACTTGGACGCAATATTAAACTGCTTAACATTGTTCTTTGCACAAGGTCGTACAGCAATGTTATTAAATTTGCATTAAACTGATCAAAAGTGATGACTTCTATTTAAAAATAAAATAAAATAAAAAGTAAAACAAAAGTTCAAAACTTGACCCTCTAAAACTAGCACTCTCTATTTCTAATCTATCTACTTGTTTTGTATTTATTTATTATTTTAAAAAAAACTGACTATCTAACAATAGCATTCTCTATTATTTTTCTATTCTATCTACTTGTTTTCTTTTTTATTTATTATAAAAAAAAAAAATCTATTCATCAAATAACCCTAATATTAAGATCAAGCAGCACAACTGTTGTCAATACTGATAATATTAAGAAATGTGTATTAAGTACCAAATCAGCATATTATAATGATTTCTGAAGGATCATGTGACACTGAAGACTGGAGTAATGGCTGATGAAAATTAATCTTTGCCGTCACAAGAATAAATTACACTTTAAAATATATTAAAATGAATGAAATACATATATGAATTAAAATACATAAATACAGTAAAATAAATATATTAAAATACAAAGCAGTTATTAGTTTTTCTTATCTAATAAATGAAGCCTTGGTGACAAGAAGAAATTTCCTTCAAAAACATTTAAAAAATCTTACTGAATGGTAGTTTAAATTAGGAAAAACTGGGGCTTTCAATTTAATAAATTAATTTAATACAATTATGATTAATCATGCCCCCTAATGCGTCAAATCATACTTTTAGAGAGTAAAGAGTGATTTACATTTATTAGCCTGCACTACAATTTAGATGCATGCAAGGTATACTTTTTATCTCACTGTGAACAGATTAGCAATACCGCTTTCTTTTGAATCAAGCTGAATATGACTTTTTTTGTTTGCATCAATGTTTTCCATTCTGGTTGAGGTATTAGTAAAATTATGAACTGAATGAAGCAAAAAAAAATCTGGGTGGAGTAGAAGAGATGGAAAAGCTTCTGGGTGGAGATGTCGGAGAATCAATTTGAGTTATCCTCAATCCCAAAGTTGGAGAAATAAAGCTTTTAAGAGCTCTGATGCTTTTCAGAACAGCAAAGCTTCCCAGAATTGCTTATGGGGTGGAGTTTAAATGGCTTTTAATAGTGTGGTCAGATGGCAGAAGTCATGGGCAGGGCTCCAGACAAAAAAAAAAAATCACTTAAGCAGCCATTGGCTCCTATCAGAAACAAAACTAGGCACCAAATTATTTTTTGTGCCACAGAATAAATGTGTTTTCTTTCTTTGTTTTTAACCACTTTTTCAGCCATACTGTCATTTGTTTATGTCTCTCCTCCTTTTACATCATTAGCATTTTAATCCATCTTATAGTTGTCCTGGGAATTAGATTCACTTAAAGTGGGAACTAAATGTATTTTCCCAACTTGAGACAGTTACAAAGAATTGTTTATTACACAGAATCTGTGCCAATATCATGGACCATAACTATGTTAGCATCACTTGGCAATTGAGTGTAGTTTGGGCTCCTCCCAAAGACTATAGAAATACAAAGAAGGTTCACTCCTATACTTATGAATGGGAGAAAGTGCAATGCGCAATATGGCGGGATAGTCCCGCCTTCTAAATGAAAGAGCCAATTGCTGATTGGTAAAGTCATTGCGTCACTGCAGCGGCCGTTAGAAGCTCCGGTTTCTATAGAAACCTGGGGCTAGACCAGCAGCTGCGCGTGCGCAGTCATAAGCGCGTTGGAGCTACGCATGCGCATTGGCTGATCTAGCCTGAAAAATAAGCTTTTTAAACACTATTTGAGCATAAGAAACAACATTCATGGGGCAGTTCATTTCAGAGTTTGTTGCTGATTTGAAATATGTAATTTAATCACGAGTTCAGCGAGCAGTTTTTGAGATTTCAGGATTCCCCCATTCATTTAGATAGGACTTGGTGGCTAGGAATATGGCGGCCAAGTGAACGGACTTTCCTTGAAAGGGACTTTGCTCCTCTTCAATGCATCCTATAAATGTTGTCATATGTCTTGCACACATCCAATATGTTTTTCTTCATAAGTAACATGCAATTATATAGGAGATGCTGAATTTCATCTTCAACTTCAACTTGCATTCTTTCTTATCATGTAGACAACTATGCACTATAATTAGCAAAATGCTCATCTTAATAGTTAGTTTTTCTAGCGGACTAAAGAGCTTATACCAATTGGTTATTCTGAGGTAAATGTATTGTTACGTGGCACTGTTTAGTGTTTACAAACTTTAGTTATTATCCGCAGTTTAAAACACTGAATGAGCGATTACATGAGACATTTCAGTAAGTTGTACTGTAGCTTATACCTTTTGATGTCCATTCATGTTTATTTCGTACTATGGTAGTCAAGAGAAAGATATGATGGGTTGACATGCCGCTTAAACTGAGGCGCTAAAGCAATCGCTCATGCCACATTAAAGAGCGCCAAAACAGCATTTATTATTTGAATTTCGTTATGAATTTGGCAGAATTTTAAAGCTGATATTTTGTTTATTAAAAGGCAACAGAGCACAAAGCTTATTGCGATTATTGGACAGAAAGCGCACAACAAATAATATGAAGTTCACGCATTAACAGAAAACAGCATATAAGATCTTGATAACAAGAAGCCATATTAATATCGATTATAAAAAAATATTTTTTACGATATTGTTAATGGCCACACAGCTGACAGCTTTACCTGCTGTAGTTTGTTCAAGTTGTGCACGAAATGCTTTTCTGCATTTCTCCGTCATTTTCGATCTCTCTTGCCGCTACAACTGGAGCTGCTTTTAGCAGGTGTGCCGTCAACGCTGGTGTTCGGCAGAGACGAGGACTGTTTGAAAGTGTTTTTTCCTCTAAAACTTTAATGTGCAAAACAAGCAGGAAAAAAGGCATTACAAGCAAATTAAGACATAACCTGTCAATTGATATAGTCGCCAGTGGCGACCACAGCAAAAATATCACTAGCAAATGAATATTTTTGGTCGTAAATGCAACCGTTTTAGGCGCAGTCTGGAGCCCTGATGGGTCAGGGATACTATGATAAAAGAAGAGAGGTGCACTTCTCTTCTTCTTCTGTAAGTCTTTGGCTCTACCAACATGGAGGGGCTCCAATAAACAAACGCCTGGTTATTAATATATTTCAGTAATATACAGCTTTAAACCTGGAGAGCACAAAAATGACTTCCCAATCAGTAGTTCTCTCAAAATTTAGATCCATGTTTTGATCTAGATTTATTTATTGATTTTGGAACACAAGCATTGCAGAGGTTTTTTGGCTGATCAATAATAAATGCTTTCACTTCCAAATAAAATAGACGAGGTCTCTGTTAAACTCCAAAGGAAATACTCTCAGGTTGCAGTGTTTATATGCATGTGTGTGTATGTGTATGTTTTGAGTCCATGAAGTTTTGGATTACACACAAAAACACAAGGACTGAGACACTAAATCCATTAACAGAACCGCCCTTTGGCAGAACACACACACCCAAACACCCACTAAAACACACACACACACACACACACACACACTGTGGCTGCAATGCGTCACTCAGGACAAAGCCTGAACAGGGAGACGGAGACGGAGAAGAGAGAGGGAGAGGATGTGAGATAAAGGAGAAGAAAAGAACAGCAGATGAAAGAGGAGAGACAGAGAGGGAGGGATAAACGGAGCGTGAAGGAGGAAAAAGAATCCTGTTACTGCCTTACAGACATTCCTGTTGTCATGGAGACCAGACCTATAATCTTACATACACAGATGAACATGTCAGCATACTTCTGTTTGAACATCTAGAATCTAGAATAGCTCAGACATACACACACACTCGTCTAATCAACGTGAAAGCTTGTGCTCTCAGCTGATGTGTAATTGGCTGGTTGCCCTGCCAGTCATACAGTGAGAGCTCTTTGATGTGTTAAGATGACTGCATGACAAAGGCAACAAAAGCGCCGCATTAATCAAAGACAACATTCCCTTATGTTAACCACGTCACCATAGCAACAGCCTGGCAACTCGGCCCACACCAAGAGAGAGTTCTGCATCATAATCAGCAGCACATGCCATGGAAACCTTCTAGAACATTGTTGTGAGCCATTCAGCCCTGAGAACCCTTCAGAACACAGTGCCTGCCCTACAGGCTTGAGAACCCCTCCAAAATACTTTCCCCATCTTGCAACCTTGACAATCCACAAGAATAGTGTCTTTACCCTACAGCCTTGTGAAAACTCTAAAACCGGGGTGTGAAACTCAGCTCCTGGAGCGCCACTGTCCTGCAGAGTTTCTCTCCAATCCTAATTAAACACACCTGATCAAGCTAATCACGGTCTTTAGGAGTGCTAGAAACTTCCAGGCAGGTGTGTTGGAGCTGGTTGGAGCTAAACTCTTCAGGAAAGTGGACCTTCACCTGTTAAGTTTGACAACTCTGCTCTAAAACACTGTCCCTTCCTTACAACTTTAAGAATCAGTGAGAACAGTCCTTACACCACAAGTTTGAAAAGCAGCTGGAATCATCCCTCTGCCTTACAGACTTGAGAACCCTCCAACTAGAACATGATTTTTGTCCTAAAGTATTGAAAGCACTCAAAAACATTGTGCATAGTCTACATCTTTGAGAACCCTATATAATACTGTCACTGCCCTACAGCTTTGAGAACCATTTAGAACACTATTTACCTTATAGCCTTATTGGAACATTGATCCCGTCAACAGCCCTAAGAACCCACTTGAACACTGGCCCTACGTCTCAACATTGAGAACCCTTTAGAAAACTATCCTCATCTTACAGCCTCGAAAATTTACTAGAATACTGTTCGCTGGAACTCTGTTCCCATCCTACAGCCCTGACAACCCACTAGAACTTTATTCCTACCCTTAATCCTTCAGAACTCACTGGAACTCTGTTTCCAGCCTTGAGACTTGAGAATGAATGTGTGAGTGAGTGACGTGACATGTGGCCAAGTATGGTTACCTTATTGGAACATTGATCCCGTCCATACTCGGAATTTGTACTCTGCATTTAACCCATACAAAGTGCACACACACAGCAGTGAACACACATACACCGTGAACACACACCCGGAGCAGTGGGCAGCCATTTATGCTGCGGCTCCTGGGGAGCAGTTGGGGGTTCGGTGCCTTGCTCAAGGGCACCTCAGTCGTGGTATTGAAGGTGGAAGAGAATATTCTAGAATATTCTGTAAAATATTCTAGAAAAACATCCTACAACCATGAAGAACTTCTAGAATGCTGTCTAATAACAAATCAATGCCCACCAGTTCTGAGAGTCCGCAAGTGTGCGGTTTTAGAAGGTTCTGAGGCTATAGGAAGAAGGTTCTGAACATAGGTATTCAACACTGATCTTAGGGACCCACTGTCCTGTAAAGTTTATTTCCAACTTGCTTCAGCATACCAGGCCTGTGACTTTTCAAGTGATCCTGAAGACCCTGATTAGGTGCTTCAGGTGTGTTTGATTATGGTTGAAACTGAACTCTGCAGGAGCAGGGTTGAAGACCTATGTTCTAGAACCTTCTTTCTAAAGCCTGAGAAGCTTCTAGAATACCATCTATTTTTAACAGCCCTTTAGAACCCTTTGAAAATTGTCCTCAAGCAACAGTCTAGATGGCCTTTTAGAACACTATCCTTCACCCTACAGTCCTGAGATCTTCTAGACTAGACCACTATACCTTTCCAACAGCACTAAAAACATAAGCCATGCTAAAAAGATCTAGAGACCTCTGCTTGTACACTGCTTTTCCATTGTATGTTACATTAACATTGAGGCAGGAAAACTGTTCTAAAGGATTCCCAAACCTGCATGCCAGAAACAGTGTTTTCAGAGTATATATTCACATTTTAAACTTCCTTGGGGAGGTACTGTCACTGAGTAGTTGTCTAGATCTCTAACTTCAGTGTAATTACTGATCTACTGGGTGTAGAACATCTAAAATCTTAAATTAGAATCTTCATGTAAAGAAGAACATTTAGGGGGGTGTTCAACAGAATACATTTCTACATCTAAAAAAATATAATAAGCAGGGCAGAGGAATGGAAAAATAGTCTCCAGACACATTTTGTATTACATTTTGAACTTGAGTGCCATGTCTTTAGATTGCTGTGTAATGTTACTGCAACAGATGCGAGACACAAATGGAACGGTCAAAGATGTCCGTCTAATGCATATTTACATAGAAAATCAATGGATAAGGCAGCGCAGTGGAATGCAAAAACATTTTCTGTTAATAGCACTTTGCAAGTCGACAGACCAGATCGCCATATAGGCTATGAAGTAACTACACACAACTATCCAGAACAAACCAACCATGCAGGAGGAACATGAAAGAAATCAGGAGCTTACACTGAAATGAAAGACAGGTGCAGTGAACAGATACAGAGCCTCAATTTAAGCTCCATTTGCCTGCAGTGTTTGAGGTTCAGAATTGCTGATGTTGCATTAATGCGTGTTTTCTTAACTGTGCTTGTTTGGTTGTTTGCTTGCGTGTGTATTGCACTCACATTCTGTTTGCCCACTATGTTATGGAAGGGAAGTTCAGGGCTCCATGTTCCCTCTGTGAAGGAAGTGTTAGAGGGTCTGTGATCTGATTGGTTGGTGGAATCTCTCATGATGTCCTCTGGCAGTGTGAGTAAGCTCTCCTCTGGCTGCTTGATCAGGAAGGTCTCGATGTTATGCCTGCGCAGGAAATCGTTGCGGTCCTTACCGTGACCCTCCTCCACCTCATAATCACCGTTCAGACAGTCTAGAGCCGCTTTAGAGATGTGGATCCTCCTGAGAGGGTCAAAATTAACTACAGTTGCATCTCACACATCCAAAACAAAACACCTTTTTCAAAATGAGAATAAACAAAAACTCAATTAATTTCCTCCCACACAATCACACAAGAGGGGAAGGTGTCCAATATCTCTTTTCCATCACAGTTGAGCATATTTGAGGGCTAATGGATAATCCCACTGTACTTCCTTACTTTTTAATCACCAAAGAGAGCTTTTGTGTGCACATTTGTGTGTGTGTTTTACCCAGGTATTCCCCCAGATTCCAGTTTGTTGGCTATGTCGACATCCCAAGACCAGACGTCAAACTGCCATTTCCGCAAACCAAGAACTCCGCATAGAACCGAGCCAGAGTGGATGCCAATGCGCATGTCTATGTCATGCTTTGTACGTGAGCGCACATACCTAAACATACAAATACAAAAAGGTTAGGATGGATAGCTAGCTAGCTGTGATGCAACTCTGTAATGCTGCCGCTAAACAACTGTTGAGCTAGAGAAGTCACACTGGGTTTATAGGCAAGTTGAAATACACATCATACTATTACTCCTGAACGGGGTAACAGGCAGAAGTAAGTGGCTGTTTATAAAAAGTGGAATCGAGGTCATACTGTCACTGCTGTGTGAGTGTTGAGTGGTAGTGTGAGTGCTGTGATATCTGACAGCACTCACACTAGTGCAGCACACACATACACACCTGCTGAACAAGGGCTTCTCATCTGCTATATAGCCTCTATTAAGGGTCAACAGGACTGGTCTAATGACTTCTCTCTCTGTCATTCACTCACTCACTTTACCTTACTACAGACATACTATAGACTTCCATTGTTTTAAAATAATGCTAATAATACCTAATACAGACTAATTCAAATGTAACCTGTGAAGCAGATATTAATGTTAGACAAACTCAAATGTAACCTGTGATGTAGATATTAATGTTAGACTAACTCAAATGTAACCTGTGAAGCATATATTAATGTTATGTCTCATTTTGTGCATTCCTTTTCCCAATTTCCAATCTGTAGGAAAGAAGCATAGCTAATGAGTTCCCTTTACTTGCACTCTTGTCATCACCAGTTGGTATTACTTTCTTCAGTGGAAATCAAAAATGAGAAATTAAATAAAATTAAGTAAATGGATGGTTGTTTGAATAGCTGGAGAGTGGAGCTGTCAAGCTTTGAAAAGTTCCATAAATACATCTTAAAAATAGACCATACAACTCATGCATATTTGACAGCTTCTCAAGCCATACAACAGCTTTGTGTGCAACAAACACATGAAAGGTCTTTATTCACTGACAATCTTCTGCTCCAGTGGGCCATTTACCACTAAGATTGAGTCAGTGAGCTGAACTCGCTAAGATCAGTCTGATTCATGATTCGAATCATTTAGACAAGCTTTGTGAACTGGATCAACTGATTCTTAGACAAGATCTGACTCAATAGATCGATTCAGTTACAAATTGGGCATTATTACATTATTAGTATGGTGGATGTCAAGATAGATGAAAATCAGTAGCTGCGTTTCCATTACCCTTCAACCCTTGCGCAAACTGAAATTGCGAACTGAAAATGCACCCAATGGAAACACGTCAATTTCGCAAAAACTCCCATATATCTCCCCCCAAAAAATACGCTTGCATAAGGTAGTTTTTCAGCCGATTTTAAAAATAAATATTTCACAAAACTGCATTGGAAACAGTTTTTTTGCATTTACAGGTCACCTGGTATATGTAAAAATCACATGATCATTCTGTAAAGTGTCCAGTGTACTATAACCTTCAAGAAACCCTTCATACATGGCCGCTCTTATGTATTAGGGGCTTTCCTTGCTATTAATGCTTGGACACACGACATGGCTGTATTAATCCTTTGACTAAAAATAATGGCTAGTGTGGTCGCGGGAAGAAAAAAATATGTTTTAGTCATATATAACATTGGTTAATGGAAATGCTGTCATTTCGCAATTTTTTTTTTACTGACATTTATAAAATATCGCAAACGTTTTGTGCAAATCTGTAATGGAAACGCAGCTAGTGAATGGCTTAAAAAAGTTATAGTATAGTTTTAGAAGATGTGAAATATTGTGCATGAGTCATATCCCAGACAGCAACATAGTGTTGGCCCAGATTCGGCCCACATCTGGCCCACTTGAAATCCTGGTGGGCCAGTTGTGGGCCGAATCTGGGAAGACACAGGTTGCTGTCTGGGATGGATCACTTTAAAGATGCTTTTTATCATTTTGGAGATTGAATGACCCCATTCTTTAATCACATTTATTAAAACAATGCAAAATCTTCTGAAATGTTTTGTGTTCTGTGCAAAGAAGAAAGCTGTACAGGTTTGGAAAGCTATGAAACTGAGAAAACAATGTCAATTTAGTATCTGCATGTGTCTCCTGAGCACTAGGCTATTATATCCACATTCATTTTATAGATATATACTCTACTATGTCAACACTTGTCTCATTTGTGTCTATTTAAGCAATAAAATTTCTCAGCAATCTGGTCAATAACCTGAGCAATAAAATCTTGCTTTTGGAACATTACATGCTTACTGAAACACTGAATCACTCATTTAGTGTTGGCTGGCAGTATAAAACATGAAATGTTTCATTACCTGATGGTTTTGATCATGCTGAGGCCCATCTCAACACAGCAGTGGGCATGATCCGGTCGAGGCTCGGGAAGGCCAGAAACACAATAATAACAATCCCCTAGTATCTTGATCCTCAGGCAATGATTCTCCTAAGAGGAAAAGGAGAAGATATTTTTACATTTAATATGTCAAACTGTTGACAATATTTTTATTTAATACAACTGAATCAATCAAAATACATTGTTATCCCAATAAAAATAATTAAGGGTAGAAATAGCTATTTTTTAGGTAACAATTGAACAGTTTCATGTTTTACAGTGTGAGAGGGATATATGAGGGTTTGAGCATTTATAACTGTAATTGCCCTATAATTTCCACTGCAGTCTCTATCTGTTCTAGTTATCTCTCAGCCTGCCAGGTTTTTGTGTAGAGCTCAGAGAGGGTGGTAATTATAAGGCCGCCACTCACTCATTCGGTCTCTCTAAGATCCATTACTCATGCCTACTGTCGTATTAATGTCTTTTCACACTCAGTAAATGGCTGTATGGAAACAAAGAGTCGTTACGCCCGTAACTGTCATTTGTCAATCGCTAAAAACACCACCTACAGCCTGATTAGCTCTGGACTGACTCATGATAGAATGTTTGAAGCACTAGTGCTAATCTACAGGCTAAGTGCTGCAGGCTAAGTGAATGCCTTTTGCATAATCAATACCAAACCGTGGGCCAATTTAATGGATATAAACACAGAAACTAGCATTAAATGCTAGTGTAAGAACACACTCCATACTCAAAACATCAACATTATGGCATGACACTAATAAAGAACCCATTAAATTAAACTTGAACCTGCTCTTAGTTGGATTGAGCCTTATGGAAAAAGTACAGTGGTAGTACATTGAAGGTATCAGATGGTAATACCATGGTATTTTTATATACACACACAACTGTTCAAAAGTTTGGGATTGGTAATGTTTCATGTATTTTTTTTAAAGGTATCTTATGCTCACCAAGGTGCATTTATTTGATCAAAAATACAGAAACATTGGTATTCTAAAATATTATCACTAATAATTTTTTTTAAATGTATTTTAAAATATATTCCTGTGATGGTGAAGCTTATAAGTAATCATTACTCCAGTCTTCAGTGTCACATGATCCTTCAGAAATCATTCTAATATTCTGATTTGCTGCTCAAGAAACATTTCTGATTGTTATAAATGCTTTAAAACTGTTGTGCTGCTTAATATTTTTGTGGAAACTGTGATAGTTTTTTAAGATTCTCTCAATAGAAAATTCAAAAGAACACCATTTATTTAAAATAGAAATTCTAAGGCATTATAAATGTCTTTACTGTCAATTTTGATCAATTTAATGCACACTTACTGAATAAAAGTATTAATTTCTTTAAAAAAAATGAATGGTAGTGTACCATTAGTAGCAAATAATTACATACTCATATTATTCATAGATTTCTGTAGGTCAAATGCTAGACCATACTGCTAGCAACATCAAGGTCATGGATTAGTTTCCAAGGGAACAGACATAGTGATAACATAATATGGTACTCCAATATACAGTAATTCATTAAATATCATGGCATAACCAGGGTATATGTCCAAAAACATGGTATTTCCATGGCACAAGTTATAATAAAAAATATACCAACTTTTGTCAGATGTTTAGTGTTTCTATATATATCACTCATATAAATCATATGTCAAGTAACGAAATGGTTAATGTACATTTCCCATTAGGCAATGTGAGGCCATAGAAGAAAAATAAAGAGCTAGGGAGAGACAGACAGCAAGAGAGTGAGACAGATTTATGGAAGATAATGCTACTGTAAGACAGGGTCTTTGGAGTTCAAAATGTTGTCAGGATGTGGCATGACGCAAGCAATCAAAACAATTACATCTGTAAATGTTGAACGCGACAGCTCAACCACACAGTTAACCAGTACAGCACTAACCGCACACATGTGAAATCTCTGAATAAACATTGCCATCAGGAAAGAAAATGAATACTGCTCATCACGATAAACACTGCTGCAAAATTTAATACAACACCAGGCCTGCTCGCATGAGTGTGACGGCAGATTCACACAAACACGCGCAAGGACACGAGGATATTTAAATATGACATACTGATACAACCATCCGCAAGCACACATATGCCACATTTGAATATCTGCATTATGCATCAGAAAGCCACTTTATGGTTGGTTAATCTCCAATGATTATTGTACTGACTCATGAATAAGATTATTGGAGAGTTGCAGCACGAGGATGGAGTTTAATATTCTTCATAATGCATTTATTTCCTCCATTCTGAACAACAGAACAAAAAAAACACATTTGTTAAATACACAAAATCAATCTGCCCGTATAAATGTGTGTAAGTAATGTTGTTCTTTCTTCAAAGGGCAGCTATCAAGATTTGCACTAGCTGTTGACAGTTGTACCCTTGCGCTAACACACATACACTCATATATCAATGTCATTAATGTTGGGGACGCGGCCACATTTTTATTTATGTGACTTTTGCATCAGGCATTTAGCACATCAGTGCACTGCAGGGTGAGCCGGCACATATTTCAACCTCCTCTGTACTCTAACTGAACTCAGTTTATCTGGTGCCACTATAAACGCCAAGCCAAGATATGCTGGCGCTGCCCTTGGCACACAAACATAACACTTCTCTTTGTTTCACACATCCTGCATCAAATATGTGCAAGCGAAGCAGGAGTGTAACAGCAATTTTCTGAGGTAAACAGCGCTGACTTATGTGAATAAAGCACTAAAATAAGCCTAATTTACACAGAAAGGTGTGCTGAATGACAATGACTTAAAGGGATAGTTTGCCAAAAATGAAAATTGTCATCATTTACTCACCCTCATGTCGTTCCAAACCTGTAAAGCTTTCTCAAGAAGACAGTCTGTTTGTTTTTTGTCCATACAATGCAAGTCAACTGGGGTTGTTTTGAACCCCCACTGACTTAAATTATATGGACAAAAACAGTTCTTTAAAATATTTTCTTTTTTGTCGCACAGAAGAAAGTAAGTCATACAAATGCAGTGCAATAAATCAGTGCAGACGGTGCCTGGTTAAACTGGATTACAGAAGGATAAGACACAAGTTTGTAAACAAGATCTGAGTTTTTGGGCTGAAATGCTCAAGTGGATCAACTATTTAATGAATTTGTTCTTGAGTATTTAATTTTTATAATGGCCATAAATGAAAATGGTTATCAGGAGAGGGCCATTGATAATTATACAACCTTGATTGTCATGAAATCTAATCAACATAAGAAGGGGGACCGCATTTACATCCTACCCAAACCTCAAGGAGTAACCATGAAATGTTCAAATCAAATCATTGGGATTTAGTCTATAGAATAGAACAGAAAATGCTATTTGATTTCCATTACAGGGGTCATGATCTGCCTTTTTTATTTTGTACTGTTCTCTGAGGTACACTTATGATTATCAAGACTTTTACATCAAAAAACATTATAATTTAGAAGAAATAAGCTGTTTTCTGTCTAGTTTTTAACCCCTTTTTGAAAATCCCACGTCAAATCGTGCCTTGTTTGTAAAAAAATCCGTGGTAAAATGAAGTGAACAAAGGACCAAGTTCTTACTGACATAGCCTGGATCTTCATTAAAAATAAAACTCATTCAGTCTTTCCTAATGTTGGGATCAGATGGGAGGCAACGCAAACACTGTTTTTCCACAACTTGGCACTGCACAGCATCTTGTTGTCTTCGGAGCATCTTTATCATTTGGTTTCTGCATAGACCTGCGCGTTCGCCTCTATTGTAAACACTACATGCACGAATCGGTGGGCGGGGCTAAACAGGCAGTGATGTAGAAGCAGGTGTTGATCTTCCTCTGCGGAGGTGGTACTTATCCACACTATTACATCATAAAGTAGAACATACCACAAGCTGTTGTTTTAGCAGATTGTCTTCAATATAAGCTGTTTTTAGACTAACGACAAAGTTTTGAGTTCTGAAACTTGACCTCTTATATGTCAAAAGTAAGACAAGGAAAGGGGGAATTTTGGTTTCTCAGTTCATGACCCCTTTAGGCAAGCATGAGATGTAATGCCTAAGTAGAAGAACTACTCAACTTAAAAATGCTAATTGTTTTGAATGTCAAGGTAACCTTCTTACAGAACCATCAGCATTTCATGGCAACACTTGGATATCAAACAAACAATATTAAACAAGCCAGAGACTAATTGTGATATCCAAGATATAAACAGCATGACTTAATTAATTTCCAACTGCTATTTCAAGGACCCCAAAATGACACTGTGATGTGGCTTGCAGAATGTCATGTACTGTATGTGTGCTAGGTCACTTACGTGTGCCAGTCGGTCAAAGCGTGCAAAGAGTTCATTGAGCATTCGAACGAGTTCCTGAGCGGAGAGTGTGGTGGAAAGATTGGTGAAGCCCTTCACATCAGCAAAGAGAATGCTGCACACAACACACATGCACATAGATCAGCTAGAAAAATCACAACAATTTTCCAAAACATTTTACAGCCAATCAGCGAATTTTAATCTGAGATAAACAGGCAAAACTTCATGAATACACAAGCTAGTTGTACTAATGAGTTTAAATATACTAGCTATGCAAGCTACGCTACTGTTAAAATATTTAGGTTAGTAATTTTTTTTGAATGCATTAAATTGATCAAAAGCGACAGTAAAAACATTCATAATGTTACAAAAGATGTCTATCTCAGATAAATGATAAATACTGTTCTCTTGAACTTTCAATTTATCAAAAATTGAAGCAGTACAACTGTTTTTAACATTGATAATAATGAGAGATGTTTCTTGAGCACCAGATCAGCATATTGCCTGAAGGATCATGTGACACTGAAGACTGATCATTTGCCATAACAGGAATAAATTCTATTTAAAATACAGTAAAATAGAAAACAGTAGTTTCAAATTGCTACAATATTTTACAACATCATCACTGTTTTTACTGTATTTCTGATCAAATAAATGCAACCTTGGTAAGCAAGTTATGCCTTTCAAAAATATAAAAAAAATCTTACTGACTGAATATTTGAACAGTAGTGTAACTACACAAATAACAAACAGATTACAGAAATTATGCTGTGGAACATGCCATTTGTATACATTTCTATATGAAGGAATTTCATGTTAAGAACAGATTAATTGACATTAAATGTTGTTTTATGACAGTACACGTATTCTGTCTGTGATCACTCTGAATGCATTTATGTTATTATATCTATATTATATAAAACAATTTAGTTAATAGTGTAAAAATAAGGGCAAGCCATTAAAAATGGCCAAAATGGCTTCATTTAGGCTCAAATGGCCATGAACTGGCATTTTTAGGGCCTATTTGGTGCTCTTATGGTGACTGACTGTGCTTAACTGGGCTACTTGTTTGGGTTATAAAAGAGAGTGACTCAGCCACAATCAAGGGTGACTGAGCTGGAATGGTGGGCGACCGAGCCTTAATGGCGGATGACTGATTCAATTCCATTTGACTCTCTTCTATTCAATTCATGATGACTGTACCACAATGGAATAAATTACCTCACGTTCTCATAGCGGTGAATGTAGATACGGTGAAACTGGTGCTGTAGGGTCTCGTCCTCCACGTTGGTCATGTCGTTAATCATCTCCAGCACTACAAAGCGCGGCAGCACCGACAAGACCAGACGCTCCTAACACAGGTGCAGCATGGGTAATGTGCTTCATTAAACATGGACTTAAATCATTCAGTCTCTGAATGCACACTTACACAAACAAAAACATAATTTTCATATTATACACATCAATTCCCTTTTAGTTTCAACCTGTTTACCAATTCAACTACCAGTCTTACCTTTCAAATGATAAGGTAGAATTTCATTAGCAAACAGTTTTTGCATTATTTTATTATTTAACCCAACACATTACAATGTGATACAGTTTCTTTTTACTGCAATAACAGCTTCAAGTCATTTTTATCCAGTGTTAGTTCCCTTAATGGTTCACCAGTCAATCAAATAACCCCAGGCGTCCAGCACACAGGGCTAAATATAAATGCATAACAGTGTCTAACAATTTCCCCAAAATTAAAATGTATTTATAATTCAGTACAATGTGCTTTTACAAAACACTCCAAACATATGTCTGCCAAATACATTAAAGCTGAAGTGTGTAATTTGATTTGACAAACAGTTCCCAGTCTTCCATTGGTTGGACTCGAAAACCATGCCATTGGTTGAGCCAATATTGTGGTGTTGGGCTGGTCAGATGCACAAAGAAACAGCAATCACAGCGTTTACAGTTTTTATGAGAAATATAACTAACAGTTGCCTCTCCATATTAGTTTGGCTGAGGTAGGAGAAAGTATTTTCAAATAGCAAAAAGTTACACACCTCAGCTATAATTCACCTTTGTGATGCTGCATGGATAAAGAGCAGGCACTGCAAATATGCATTCAACAAGCCAGAGTTTGTACTCTCACCACTGGCTGGGCTAAAAGCAGGGGAAATTTGGATAGATGGACATACAAAAGAAGAGGAAATGCAAGCGCGTGCACACACACACACACACACAGTGGTACCAGCATGGGCTCCACTTGACTGGCAAATAAAACCCACTTCAGCAAAC
The DNA here is from genome assembly GCA_027422415.1 of Schizothorax lantsangensis. Taxonomy (NCBI): domain Eukaryota; kingdom Metazoa; phylum Chordata; class Actinopteri; order Cypriniformes; family Cyprinidae; genus Schizothorax; species Schizothorax lantsangensis. The sequence goes on from CM049845.1 coordinate 29,744,237, forward strand.
AGCCGGAGAGCTCTCAGAGAAAGAGATGGGTGGGGGGAGGGGGAGACGGAGAGAGATTCCCTAAGGAGTCTCGGAACCTTTCTACACTAGCTTCTGTCCCCATGAGATGCTGTTCTCATCTTTAAATCAATTACTCGCACCCACTGCGGCCCATTGCTGGTGAAGGAGTGCAATATAGCAACATTACGTTTGTGCATGAGTGTGCACACACTTTTAAAAGGCTGGGGTCAGTCAGATTTTTTTGGAAAGGAATTGAATATTTGTCCTCAGCAAAGAGGTATTAAACTGATCAAAAGTGACAGTAAATACATTTATACTGTTACAAAAGTTTTCTATTTAAAATAAATGTTCTTTTGAACTATCTTTATCAAAGAATCCTGAAAAAATTTATCACGTTCAATAAAAAAAAAATCAGACAGCACAACTGTTTTTACATTGATAATAATAAATGTTATCAGGATCATGCCTGAAGACTGGAGTAATGGCTGCTGAAAATTCAGCTTTGCCATCACAGAAATAAATTACATTTTTAAATATACTCAAAAAACAATATTACAATATTACTGTTTTTGTATTTGTAATCAAATAAATGAAGCTTTGTTGCGCAAACTAGACTTATTTCAGAAACATTGAAATAATCGTACCAACCCCAAACTTTTGAACGGCAGTTGTATGTGTACAGAACTGCCTTTTTTTTACTTTTCTTTGTGTAGTGTTGTACAAACCTTCACCATAAACAAAAATTTACCATGGAAACCACAGTTTCTGCCAAAATGCCCAATGCAATGATGGATATATTGTACAATCATAATAATAGTTGAATTTCTTTTTTTGATGGCAAAAACTTAAACAATTATTTATTTAAATTTAAAAACAGAAATGGTTTACCCTTCACTGACAAAGCTGCCAGTAGAATAAACATTTCTCTTAATTGATCAAAAAGACAGTTACTAAAATTGTCAAATATTGACTGATTAATTGACGTTTATGACAGATACATGTCAATCACTAGGAGTAATTGGTATTTTGCCAGAAAGTATGGTTAGCATTGCAATTTGAAGAAGTTGTTTTGTTTACTACACATACAGTATATATACACTTCCTGGAAACATCCTAAAGCACGTGAGCCACAAATATGTTTACATGTGTCACGCGAGTGTGTGTGAAGGAAACTTTTAAAGTTTGTGAACACTAACCTGTCGCTGGTTCTCGGTCTCCAGGCGGAGACGTGCCTCGATGCACCTGCGTGTCTCCAGAAAGGCCTGTCGCTGGGCGCGGTCTGACAGGTAGCTGATAAACATCCCTGCAGTGTTTATACATAAGAACAGCAGCACCTGAGCTAACAGCTGAAGAGAAAGAGAAGAAAAACAGAGAATTTTACCAACCTTAAGCAATTAGAGAGCTAAACTGCAGGTGAAACTACTCTACATCCATTTATCGGCTGTATATGTCCATATGTGGAATTTTACACTGGAAACTCGAACACAAAAACAGCATAAACAGTGTCCAAAATTAATATTTTGAAACTTGAGCTAATGGCGAGTGAACTGAAAACATTTTCCAGCAATAAATATGAAACAATGGAACAGTATCTTGAATTTTCACTAAAAATATATTTTTGGCATTACGACAATGGGAAAATTTTGCTGATTGCGGTTCACTGTGTCACTGCCAGCATTATCGTGCAAGATGAACCTGCACAGTGATGCAGAGAACATGCAGAGAAAGCGTGATTTTGTCCCTCATATTTTAATTTTGGTGGATTAATGTAAAGAATATTTCCTCATTTAGCAGATACCAGCCACTGCCAAGTAAGTTTATTTACTCGCCAAAGGCTTTTTTCTTTTTCTTTTGCATTTGGCAAGTGTAAATTTTAGACCCTGAGCATACAAGAGAAAAATACTTAAATGCTTATTTTAATTTAAACGAAATATTATTCCCTAGGAGACAGAAGCTAAATGTCATCTCTCTCTCTATTTCACACAAACACACACAATGACACACATGCACATACATAACTGCACATTAATGTGAAATGAATAAATGTCAGTCATATACTGGAGGCAGAGTACAATATTTTACAGTTAATAAGCATGCTATTATTTTAAATGTACTCATTTAAAAGCAAAAGCAAAGAGGTTTTAGAAAAAAATCTGTCTTTTGTGTTTGTGCTTTTCAGGTCCAATTATTTAACTGTTAACTGTGTCACTGTTAGATTCATAAATTAAACTTCATACACACTGTGATTTTCTTATGATAAATCTGTCAAAATATTTTGAGTCTATATAAAGTTAAAACCATGCTGATTTTCCATTGCTGTTTTTTGTCTTCCTTGCCTATCTTATGTCCAACTACATTAGAATTGAACAAACAAAATCACACTTACAAACACGTCACTTACTTCAAGTGATTTGCATGTTTTAGCTTGAAAAAAAAATCCAATTTCTTTCCATTTTCTGATTGGCTTATCACAGCCCAGTAGAAACCAAGCAAACAAAACAAAGGACTCATCCAGCCCATCCACTAGGAGTCACAGAGGTCAGAGAAAATTGGGGATTGATTCCAAATTGACTCATAAACACAACATGTTTAAGTTATTGAATCTGGATTAAACCAATTAGCCCTCTGAAATCAATAGGATATCAAATATACTGACTTTCTAATAAATGTAGACACATTTTCATATAAGACTGACAGTTAGGCCACCAAAAAACAAACAAACAAACATGAATAAAGCCTTCCAAAATTGTAATCTCCAGAATGATTGGCTGGATACTAAAAAAAATTCCAGGGCTTAATAAAGTGAATATATTGTATTTACAAGGTACAATTAGTGTCTAATTATGCAGTCACCAACACCATAAGATACACTCTTTATGTTTTTCCAGTAAAGTAGCCACCGAGGCATAGCAAATATGTTATACACACATAGGTGCATATTTATATTTAGACATGGGAACAAACACTGTTACTTTACTGCATTTGGAACATATACTGTCATGCCTCTCGGAGGAATCCAAAAATACACACGTTTTACCAAACATGTCGTAAAATCTCCGGAGAGTATGATGTAACCACCTGCAATAATTAACACTCTAAAACAATCACTGCAGGAACATGTTTAAGCATGTCTCCACACCTATTACTACAAAAGCCTCATAGGCACTTGTGTGTGCGTGTATGTGTGCACGTCGGTGAGACACATCCCTCATGGGAATATACATTTTATGACTGATTAACAAGCCCCCATCCTATACAGTTTCAATTACTTCAGTTTTTTTGTCCCGCGGGGGCATTAAAGGGTTGCCATTTCAGACAGAGGCCCTAATTAATACAACCCCTCCAGTACACACACACATACTGCACACACACAAACACACACAGCAGAATTAATGCAGTAAACATCATCAACATTCAAGAATCAAGCTAGCATGCAAATTGACTAAAATATGACTTTTAATAATTGTAATCTTTGCTGTCTGTAATTGTAAATGATATTAACAAACACATAAACAACACCAGCATGCAACACCTTTAGCGATGTGTGTAATAATATACAATAGCGCACACACAGAGGTCAGTGATGTGGACAGTTTTAATAGGAAAGCTCATTATTTCAGACTTTTCCTATTCAAATCACTGACCTTAAAAACACATCATCTCACATTGCACAAATCCCTCTCCACATATGAAAACATGAACAGCCTACAGACTAATGAAGATGAGTCTTTGTGCATTTCTTAGAATATTAATCTTAACCATATAGATGGTCAGTTACTCTTTTTAGCTTTACATTTATCTACAGTAAAGGTAATTTTCCCATGTCGTTTTAATACGTTTTAAATCAGTTCCCCACAGGTGTAGTTCATCACAGTAATTATGGCTCTGATCCACTAATATTCAACAGACAGAAAGTGTCAATAATTTGGAACAATGTATTTTTTAAACAAGAAATATCTGTTTGTGAAATGTTTTTTGCAAAAAACGTATGGAGGCCTGTTTCTGACTCAGAATAAAAAAGGTAACTGTGACAAAGTTTAAAATAAACTTTTTTTGTGAGGTATAAAGTTGTACTTATGAGAAACGATCAAAATAGTTGTGACTTGTGAGACATAAGACTCAATTATGAGAAATAATCTCTAATGTGAGATATGGATTTGCAACTGTGAAATATAAAGGTGCAATTATGAGAACAAAAGTCCCAATTGTAAGATATCAAATCCCAAATGTTAGATGTAAAGTTGCAATTATGAGAAACAGTCCCATTTGTGAGATATAAAGGCGTAAGTACAAGAACAGGTTTCTACAGAAAATAGTGCTTCTGCTAACTTTATTTAAAATAAATGCCATTTGATTTGGTATTTTACTTATGAAATTAATACCAATAATAAATTTCTATGTGCAACATAAATATAAAAATATGTTTTGGGGCCACTGTACATTTCATACGGAGTGTGTGTGTGTGTGTGTGTGTGTGCGTGCGTCCATCAACACAGCAGGAGAATTAATAGAACAAATCTGACTGTACAGTTAAATCACTGACTTTTAAATGAATACTTCAAAGCAGACATGCACACACAAACACAGTGCACTTCAACTATAGTCACCATAATTATCTCAGCAAAGTACAGTGATATCCGTCAGCATGCAGCAGAAATCGTTAAGTGTGATTGACTCCCATTGACTGCAGCAAATTAAAAAAAAATCTAAATAATAAACTGCATAGTGGCTCGTAGACCAACAGATCTAATGAAACTGTTAATATCAACACTGTACTCCAGCCAGAGAGTCTTCGCCATGCTGAGGAGCCGAACTGAGATTTAATTAACACTCCATTTAATTACTGGGGTTGATTACAGTTGTAAAATGCTGCCTCTGAGATTTCCAATAGATGGGCTGCTGTCCACTGATAATTCAGCCGGTGAGCAGAAACATCATAATGCCCAATTGATAAACTTTGAAATTGAAATTTGACATTTGTTTTTTTTTTAAGTGATGTGCTGCATGCAGCCAGTCTCCATGGAGCACCTAAGCAGATGCACTTTGGGAATAACTGTATTTAATATATAACTGACACCGAGTCGCTCGCTGTAGTCCTGATATTGAAGGAACAGTTCACCCAAACCAAGATATAGATGACTTTGTTTCTTCATCGGAACAGATTTGAAGAAATTTAGCATTACAGCACTACATCGTCAGAATGAGAGGCAAACCAGCTGATTAAAAACATCACAATAATCCACAAGTAATACAGATGACTCCAGTCCATCAATGAATGTCTTTTTAAGTGAAAAGCTGTGTTTGTATGAAACTAATGCATCATTAAGGCATTTGAACTTTAAACTTTCACTTCTAGACAAAATACGAGTCTGTACAGCAAACAAAATCCAGCCCCTGTTGTCATCTCACATCCAAATCCACTGACACACTTGTTTTGAACTGTTTTGGACTATTTCCACTTGCTTGATCTGTGCATATTTCTCTCCTGATACAGATTAGATGACATTTTAACTGGAAACATCTATATTATGGATAGAGGTCTCATATTTTAGCCATGAAGCAACAATTTTATGTTAAAAATGTCTTAATAGTGGATTTATTTATTACAAACACAGATTATTGATTCATAAGACATTAACTAATATATTGGAATCATGTTTTTTTGTTGTTGTTTGGACTCTCATTCAGATGGCACCCATTCACTGCAAAGGATCCATTGGTGAGCAAATGATGTAATGCTAAATTTATCTTAATCTGTTCTTAGATGTGAGGTGAGTGTGAGTAAACATAGCTAATTTTAATTTTTGGATGAACTATTCCTTTAAACCCCCACAACCTTTTCCTCTGAAAGCTAAGACCTTTAAGTGCTATACAGAAGAATCGTTGCACCTATAGAGCACTTTTACTAATTTTATTCCCAGCACTTTTCACTGATGCGGTCAGGGTTAGTCACAATCTATTTTAAATGACTGTAATGGTCAGAGTAGATGTTGTATTTATTTTGATTATTCAGTCTGTTTAATATGTTGGCGTTTTTATTCCACTGGCAATTTACTGAGAGATGCATTTTTATAACTGACACCCAAGTATACAACAGCATTTTGAACAGTAGAGTTTACTTTTATCCATCACAGTCTCATTGTTGTGTCAAATTAAATATTACTGAGCTCTATTATGAAGCCAAAAACTCACCACTGCATTTCCATTCAGGCTTTTTGCCATTTCTTTAATATAAAACCAGGACGATCCTTCTCGCTGGAAGCTGTTGAGGTCTGTCTCAGGCATTTTGCCTAATCAAACCTGATGCATCGGACCGTTACCTACTAATCCAGACCGTGTTGCCCTCTACAGTGTAATACTGATCTCAGGACAACTTTACACTGTCATTGTTAGCAGCAGTTGATTGTTCTGAAGGTTTTGATGACACGGCAGGACCATCTACAGTGTCAGCGATCAAGTGCTAGATTGAAAAATACATTATTAATCACTCAGACATAAAAACTTTTAATTGACCAGGCAGCCTGCTGTTATTGATCTCTGAACGTGTGAAAATCTCCATGAGCAAAATAGACCATAAATGTGTTCGGTGTGTGCTCACCTTACACATAAAGTGTGTACAGTAAAGTTTCTGCACGTACCACTGGATACTGTGTCATAGGCTTTGCTAGACCCCATTTATTTAATCTAATCCCCCCAAAAATCTGCACTGAATTCAGCCGCCTTAAAAATATGTGACCTCTCTCTTCACGTTTGCTAAAAATGCGGCTGCAGCAAGCTGTCTGAAGTTATTTCACTCCGAATCCTCCCCTTAAACTAAACTTTGTTATATTAAGTATCATCTTTCCCTCAAGTCAATGGCAGATCACAGCATATGTAGGGCAGCAATGTTCGGCACGGAGTGCTGCCCCCACAAACAGTGCTCTAATTCGCTGTTCCGCAAAACAAAATGCAACAAAAGATGCTACCTTTACTTATATAAAACATTTGCATATATATATTGGTCACATTGTAAAAAGTCTGGATTTCATTGCATTAGATACAAAATATTGAACCAAGTCATATCTGCAAACAAATGATGCTAGAGCTTTTCTCAGATCTAACATCACTTTTTTATTTTTTATTATTTTTTACCAATTGCTCTCAAGGGCATTTTCCGTTAATGTATGAAGTAAGCTCACCTCACATTCATACGTCCTAGCAGAATTACCACTTGTGAATTTCATTATATATATTTATACATACACACTACTGTTCAGGGTCTATGTTTGGGGTCATTACGATTTATTTATTTAATAATAATAATATTTATTTATATAAAACAGCTGTTTTCAACATTGATAATAAAAAGAAATGTTTCTTGAGCACCAAATCAGCATATTGTAATGATTTCTGAAGGATCATGTGACACTAAAGACTGGAGTAATAGCTTCTGAAAATTCAGCTTTATAATCACAGGAATAAATTACATTTTAAAATATATTCAAATAGAAAACAATGCTTTTAAACTGAGATAATATTTCACAATATTACTGTTTTACTGTATTGTTGATCAAATAAATGCAGCCTTGCAGTGTGCACAGAAGACTTCTTTTTAAAGAAACATTTTTAAAAAATCTTAGTAACAAGAGATATATATGTATGTGGGTGTATTTATTGCCAGTCAAGTAAGATTTGAACTCGCAACCTCTCGTACTGAAAGCAGGAAACACTCTTCTGACCCACATCATCACCCTGCACTTTGTCTATCGACAATCTGTCCTACTGCACACAACACTCTCACACTAGTCTGGTGGAGTTTGTGAAGTGTCTTATAAATGATTGATGGAGACCCTGCATGAGTTTCCATAAACCCAGAGAGAGCACAAGAAAGCAAGCGCATGCTAACTGACGTCCATCTTACCCAGGCACTGATGACATTCTACATACGTAGCACTAAACAACGAAGCAGGTGTGCGGTCAGGTCTGAGGGTGTGTGTGTGAGCGTGTCCTGCAGTATGAGCGAAGGAGAGGGAAACAGAGACCGGAAACGAAGAGATGCTGGCAGACAAGTGTGTGAGTCAGAGAGCCCTTCTCCATATCTCCCTCCCACGCTTGCTATTTTTACAGTCTACCTCACAGCATCTTCGACCACTGCTTGGACACACACACACACACATTTTTGGGTCTGATTGGCTGAGTTTGGCTATTTTGACCTGAATCTGCATACAGACATCTGGATCTGGCCTGAATCTGTGTGTGAAAGGACACCAAACAACTCTGTCTGTCTGCCTCTCTCTGCTGTGATCACAGTGAATAATCTTTGCACACTAGAATTAACTCGCACGGCTTCCTGTCTCCTCACTGTTGCATGTCTGTGCACTTGTTTTTGTGTACAGCACATTTGCTTGTTTGTGTACATTGTGTGTGTGTGTGTGTGTGTGTGTGTGTGTGCAGGTGAAAGCCACACAATAACTGTAGTGCCACTATGACTCAATTTAAATGTGATATGATCACATGTGGATTGGCATGACCTCAGGTCATCTTGTCATTTAGAATCTCTTAGCATCTGACAGAGAGAAAAAGAGGCTTTGCTGATCAGTATACAAACACATGCAACTGTGCCAATGCAATGTATAAGGGATAGTTCACCTAAAAATTAAAATCTTGTTGACCAAAACCTGTATGAACACTGTGGAGCACAAAAGAAGAAATTTTGAAGAACACTGGTGTCCAAACTACTTTGAACCCCATTGACTTTCAATGTAAAGACAAAAAGACATTTGTCAAAATATCTTTTGTGTTACACAAGAAGTAAACGACGTATATGTTTTCATTTTGGGTGAACTATTCCTTTAATTCTCCCGTATTTTTGTCATTTTTGTTTTTGTAAATGTACACAATTCGTTTTGCAAATATGTCTTTATAAATATATTGGAAGAGCTCACAATGCTCAAGCTCTTCTCAGATGTTACTGAAATGTGTAAGTGACTGCAGTGCTCGAATATGACTGCTTTGCCGCATTCACGAGCTCTTCTTGACCTTTACTGACCTCTATAAAATTTAAACCGCAAAAACAAGTCATAAATATCAGACAGAACAGCACGATGCAGTCTGCGAAGAACGACCTTAAAATGTCACTTTCAGCACCATGTTGGATGGACAGCGACCGTTGCGCTTTGGTTAAATGCCTCGAGCGCTGAAAACATCAAGTGTTGCACCCAAACTTGGCATGATGCAATATCGCACATTTCTCTGTCTCACCTGATTCGTGGAGATCTGTGCTCGAGGGGGCACCAGCAGCTGGATCGCGATGTGCAGCGCGGAGGTCAGCAGTCCCGCCACGATGGCCCAGGTGAGAGGCAGCGGCAGCATGCTGTAGGCGGCAAAGAGCGTGAAGAGCACGTACCCTATCCCATCCCCGAGCAAACCGTAGCCCAGTCCCGTCGCGAGGATCTGCGTGGCCATGGCGACCCAGGTCACCGCGCCGCTGTACTGCAGGTAACCGTGCGAGCTCGTGTCCTTGCGTACCACCACCAGCGCGCAGATGACCACCTCGATGCCCGTGAAGAAGCCGAGCAGCATTCCTTTGATCGGGTCCATCGGCGTGGACGCCAGGGTTAGGTGCAGCACGAGCAGGGTCAGCTTGGTCACCACGTCCAGAATGTTCATGACCACCACCGACTTCCGTCGCTGACCCAGGAAGTAGCGCTGGTACAGACGCTCGAGGTCCCTGGACTTGAAGGCGTAGCGCAGCGTGGGGAAGATGACCCCGCGGTACGTGTAGCCCCAGCTCAGGAAGAAGTCGGAGTTGCTGGGAGCGCAGTCGATCTGAAGGAAACCCAGGTCGCTGCTCGAGCGCTCGGGGAAGACTTTAGTGCCGCCGTTGTTGTGCCGGTCGCTCACCGACGTCCTGCCGGCGGACTGTTTGCGCGAGCCCTGCGCGTGAGGTTCGTCCGGTGAGGCGGGTTTAGGGCTGTGCTCGTGAATGAAGCGCTGCTCGGTGATGTGTCGCACGGCGTTCTGCCACAGCAGGCGCTTCGGTCGGTTCCCGTTGTTGTTGCTGGGGGTCTTGTTGATGGTGTACAGCTCCTCGCTCGCGCTGGAACAGCGAACCTCAGACAACTCCATTGTTCCCAACGCGGTTCTATTTACCCACGCGCGTTCCTAGAACAGAGACAGCGAAGACGAGCAGGTGTGTGCGAGGAAGAGTGAAGGCGAACCGAACGGAGAGTGGAGAACGCATCGGGACAAGCAGACTGGTCCCACGGCAGCTGCCGCTCATCATCATACGTCTGGTCCTCCGCGAACGTCAGAGCGATTCGGTCGCGCTGGCTCGTGCCATTTGGCTGCGCAGCGCTACAGCATGGCATGCGCCCGCTGGCGTGCTGAAAAACAACGCATCTTAACGCGGTCTGACGAAGAAAATGCCCCCCGTTGTCTGCGCTGCTGTAGAAGGTCCTTGGTGTGGCTCTTTTCTCTTTAACGTAACCAGAGTGCACATACAAGAATGTTAAGGAGTCCTTTCCACAACGCCATTCCGCGGTACAGTCCAGTCTTTTCCGATATGCGAGTCTTCTGTGGTATGTTTTCTCCTCAGGAACTGACTCCAGGAATCTTTGTCATATCCAGAGGTGAGGTTTAGGGTTGGAGGAGTGTCGAGAAGACCTTCCTCTTTGTCAGTTTTGGGGGTCTCGGATAGCAGAACCGGTCGCGAAGGATATGGAGTGCTGAAATCCAAGAATAATATCACATAAAACAAACAAGTAAGCAACCATAAACAACAGAAACGTCTGTATGAGCCAGTGAATATGCTGAAGGCTTCTGTGATGTTATACAGAAGCATTCAGTGCGACCGCGCTCATCTGGTGGAGATGGTATTTACACTGAGTGAAAGAGAGAGAGGAGGAGGAGTGTGTGTGTGAGTCTTCCCGACGTCACGAGCTCCTTACCTCTTGCGCGCAGCTTTTGTTTCGAGCACCGCAGAGGAGCGCGCGCAGTCGGGACAGTGGGGGTACACAAAGCATTTAAGAACATAATTTAGCTATGTCTGCTTTCAAAAACAGAAAATAGATCAGTTTATCCAAAACCAAAATCAATAAAATCATTACTCATTTATTATTAATAATATAGGCATAAATAATAACAATACAACTATAGAATAGCCTATAAATGGCTCCTCTTTGCACAGAAAGTCAGAACTTCAAGGATCTCATACATTTATTCACAAAACCCTTTTTTGGTCATACTTGAGAAATATCTCAGTATCACTTAAACTAGTCGCATCCTTCTACTTCCAAAACAAAAACTGCAGGCCTATTTTCTGCTGTGCCTTCATAATTGGTAATGTTACCCTCAATGATTGGAATCAAAACAGAAACATTTGTACTAATTTAGGCCTATTCATTTAAATAAAAAGTGGGCTACCAAGTGCTTCAGATCAGACACAATTTTTTTTGTCTATTAGTTTCAGTTAGCTAATTTATTTAGGCAATTTCTTTTAATTTCGTAAGTTGCATTATACATTGTTTATAACTTTTATTTACATTTTGATGTCATTTATTTTTGTTGTCCTCATTCCATTTTCCAAGAGTAGGCTACAATATCCGTCTAACTGCCGTCGTTTTCAATAAGAAAGCGTGACTTGTCTGGTAAAAATGGCGGTAAAAACGAAACACTCAAATATTATTAAAGTTATATTGCAATTGTCTTTTATCATTTTCATCGAATTTTTCAGGTTATTTTTAGCAACATAACACACTTTGCTCGAGTGCCGTTACCGTGACTCACCGGCTATTCGTCTTTTTCAAATATTTTACAGCGCGAGACCCTCACCGCGGCTGATCAGAGCAGGCAGACAGCGCCTCGCGAGTGACTCATCACGTCCCCCGCTCGCGCTGCCGGCTCGTTTTTTAACGGCTGTGGGATTGTACCATAAGACACTCAGACTTTCCAGGAGTTTCTCAATGCGTTGCTCACTTCCTTCCATTTTCTGCTTGCTCTGAAAAAAAAGAAGGATGATAAACTTCCACAGGAAACTCGCTCACGGCTGCTCTGGGCCTCCGCATCACCCAGCTGTTACACTCATTCACTTCATAGAAACAACAAAAGCAGTGAATCAAGTCTACCTAATATCCTAGTCTACCTAAACTTAATCAAGTCTACCTAATACCAGGGCTGGATCATGGTCCTGCAAAACCCCTTCGAACTCCTATCATCCCTAATCGCAGACCCCTTATCTGACTTGAAGTGACAAGGGTGATTTGGCAAAATCCAGGTTAACATTAGGAACAATAGTGGTCTGACAGTTTTGGTGTTGCACTGAATGCAGCACACAATACAATAAAAAAACATGACTCATTTTGGAATTGTTCACCTAAAAATAAAAATTCTATCATCATTTACTCACCCTCATGTTGTTCCAAACCTTTCTTTTGAGGAACACAAATGAAGAAGTTTATCAGAATGTTGATGCTTTACTCTACAATGAAAGCATGCAGTGGAAGGCAATTATCTATATCTCTAAAGAGGACAAAAATACCGTAAAAGTATGATGAAACTAGAACAACCAGCCCAGGCACCATATTCCAAGTTATTTGAAGCAAAAGATAGCTTTGTTTGGAGGAACAGAAACACTCATGCATATTCAAATATGGCATGCTGTGATCAGTTCTATGAGACCAATGGTGACGTCAAATCAGTGTCCTCATGTGCCAAGTTTGAACACGTTCCATGTTCCCCAGAAGAAAGTCCTAAAGGTTTGGAATGACATGAGGGTGAGTAAATGTTGACCGAATCTGTCATTCCATTAAAGTTCTTCTGAGGTTTCTGTTGGCCAAACATCAAGTCCCCATCAAACCAGTGTCTGACTTATCTTTATTTAGAACAATTACTGGTCACATAAACAAGTACTGTACACTGTTAAAAAAAACTTAGGGTTGGTAAGATTTTTTAAATCATAAGTACAGTAAAAAGTAATATTGTGAAATATTATTATTACAATTTAGAATTTTTCTTTCCAAGTTTAATGTAGTCAAGCTGAATTTCCAGCAGCCATCATTACTCACACGAGCCTTCAGAAATCTGTTTGTTTTTGTTTTTTTGGTGTTTTGCCTTTATTATGATAAGACAGTGGAGAGCAGACTGGAAGCAAGGTGAGAGAGAGAGAGGGGATGGGATTGGGAAAGGTCCTTGAGCCGGATTGGAACTCGGGACGCCCATAACGCAATGGTGTCATACGTCGGTGCACTTGCCTATAGGCTATCGGCGCCAACATCCTTCAGAAATATTTTTAATATGCAGATTTAATTATCATAAAAACATTTCTTCATAGAAAACAGATGGTTTTGTTGACTGATGGAAACTACAATTTTTTTTTAAACTGACATATTTTGTAATAATGCACCCTTGCTGAATAAAAGTAATAATTTCTTTAAAAAAATAAAATACTGCCCCAAACTTTTGCACTGTATTGTATGTCACATTGGAGATACCACATAGCCTAATGTATATTCACATGCAGAGCTGAAGTCGTAGGTCTATGTTTGTCAGAGATGAGGACTGCTGAAAAGATTTATTGTTAAGGACACACTATTGCAAATACAATACATGAGTCATGAACAAAACACGTGTCTGAGGATGTCTTGCTGTATATGACAGCGTCACTATGCGTTTTGCATGTTGCGGTTTGCATGTTGTGCAAGCTGAGGTGGAGGAGGAGGTTACTGTCAGGATGAGTGATGTAAACGGGCTGATTATACTGCTAATGATGTGATTGGAGGAACTGGTGAAGACATGAATGAAGACAGAACGTCATTTGAGTGTTTATGCAAGAAAAGCATCACACGTTTGGGGAGGAATTAAATAAAACTGAGTCACGTTTTTCATGGTTAAGTCTGTGAATGCTGCTATACTGTGCTGTTAATAGACCAAAGCCTGTGTGCGAGTGCCTATTTGTACATTTTTGTGGTTCATTTGTGTTTGGTTTCCAATTAAAGTGTGACATTTGAGCTGATCCCATTGAGGCGCAAGAGTCAGATCTCTTTCTCTCTGTTTAGTTAAATGTGAATCAGACGAGAACAGGTCAACATCATGTCTTTTATCTCAAAAACAGAATATTAGAATGATTTCTGAAGGATCATGTGACACTGAAGACTGAAGTAATGATGCTGAAAATTCAGCTTTGCATCACAGGAATAAAATTACATTTTAACACATATTCAAATAGAAAAACGTTATTTTAAATTGAAATACCATTACTATATTTCTGATCAAATAAATGCAGCCTCAGTGAGACTTCTTTTTAAAAAAACATAAAAAAAATATTATTAATATATTAAAACAGAAAACACTTTAACATAATTGTAATCATATTAAACAATATTACTGTTCTACTCTATATCTCAATATCCATTTTATCATATCATCCATCTAAACGAGGACATAACAGTTAATCTAAAGAAAAACGTTCAGCATTTTTAGAATAAAAACAAATATAATTTATTTTATAAATCATTTTAACAAATACATCTGGTTATTAGATATTCCATAAGGTTCTGTGGTAAACAACAACTATAGTTCACCCAAAAATGAACACTCTGTCATCATTTATTCACCCTCATGTTGTTCCAAACTTGTATGATTTTCTATCATTTGCAGAACACGCAAGTCCAAATCATAGATAAATAAAAACTCAGACATTTATCATAGAAAAAAAGAAAGGCATACATGTTTAGAGGTGAGTAAATGATGACCAAATTTTTTTTTTTTTTGGTGAACTATCCCTTTAAGCTGCGGTCAAACTAGGCTTCGAGCATGTGAAATTACATAAAACCCTGCAGCTTTTAAGTTTATGCAGAGGTTAATCTTTTATGTTTACAGTAGAAGCTCTATTCTCTCAAAAGTCTAGAATCCACCAACTTGAATCTGGGTACTGAGGACAAAACTTTAAACATGTGCTTGCATTTCCAGTCTTACACATTTACATACAGTATGTCTGACTGCAAGTGAGTTAAGCACAAATTCTACTGTATTCGCAGTTTTATAAATCACTTTTGATACATAACAGCTGATTAATACCAGCATAATTTTAATTTGTGACATTTTAAATGTGTCACATGTAATTGAGTCATCAGCGTCCCTATGTTTCAAAGGCCCTTGCTAATGCAAGAATTCATGTTCATTGATTCACGTTATAGGGAACTAGGGAGTGGAACGATCCACTCATTCTTCTCAAATTCACCTCACACACCTGTGCGTGTTAAAGCGTCTTGATTACAGCAATTATTGGCAGAGATCATGGCTCAATGCTAAGAAAGACATCACCGACATGATACACACCTCTCTCTCTTTGTCTGCCGCTCTCTCCTCCTCCATCAGGCCGTCTGGTGAATAAGTGACTGAGAAGATCAGGAAAAAGGGAGACTGCAACACACACATCCCGACACAACTCACACACTCACAACTGAAACACAGCAAAGAGGAAACCTTCACTAAAATAGCCACTGAAAAAAAGACACAGAAAATACATTAGCACTTCTGCAGAAAAAACATTACCACACACACACACATACTGTGGCTGAGTGTTTGGGCTCAGATAGGCATGAAAGACATTCTATATTCAGCAGACACATTTGCGTAATTATAGAATCTCTGCCTGGAAAGACCAGGTGCCTGTGTTAGGTGCTTAATTTGTGTTTATCATGGTCAGGGTGTTTAAAATTAAATGCCTGGTCATAGTTTAATTCACTCTCCTTAATGTCATCGTGTCTCTCTGGTTACACATACACACAGAACCCAACAAAGCAGCTTACATTTTCATAAACCTTTATGAATTTGTTTGCAGGTTAAGCCCTTCATGTCTCTACCCAAAAAAACACAAGACAGCAGGAGGCAGTAGAGAGCAGCCATCCAAATCTCTCTCTCTCACACACACACACACACACACACACACACACACACACGTTTGTTTTTGGGAAAAGTGGGGACATTCCATAGGCGTAATGGTTTTTATACTGTACAAACTGTATGTGCTATTGTCCTATACCTACCCTACACCTAAACTTAGCCCTCACAGGAGACTGTGCATTTCTAATTTTCCCCCAAAAAACTCACTCTGTATGATTTATAAGCGTTTTGAAAAGTGGGGACATGGGGCAACGTCCTCATAAGTCACCTTCACCTTGTAATACCTGTGTCATACCCGTGTCATTATTCAAATTTATGTCCTCATTTGTCACAAAAACACGCGCGCACACACACACACACACACAAAATGATATAAAATTAAGTTATTTTTACACTGTACACACTTTACATTTGCTTTTCTGCATTTTTACATTCAACAAAAAAAATTGCATGATTTAAAAGCTGTTTTTAACAACAATTTTTATTTGTAAAACGTTGTCACAGGTTAAAACCACAGTTACATTTTTCATTATAACTGGATATTTAAAAGCTGTTTTATTCCCACAACATCAAAAAAGTTCAGGGTTTACTAAATGTACCCACAACAAAGGGAATACCTGGATATTACTCACATATGTGTTATTTTTCTTATATATATATATATAAGCTATATTATTTTTGTCTTTTGAGGCAATTATTATTTAAATAGAGCAAATTTAATTATATAAAACACTACTGATCAAAAGTTTGGGGTTAACATTTAATTTTAATTCAGCAAGGATGCATTAAATTGATCAAAAGTGAAAGTAAAGACATTTATAAATGATTTTATAAAGCATTTATAAAGGACATTTGTAAAGTACAAGTAAATGTTGTTCTTTTGGGAAAAAATAAGCAGCACAACCGTTTTCAACATTGATAAGAAATGTTTCTTGAGCACTAAATCAACATATTAGAATGATTTCTGAAGGATCATGTGACACTGAGGACTTGTATTGCATCACAGGTATAAATTACATTTTAAAATATATATAAAAAATAGAAAACAGTTATTTTAAATTGTAACAGTATTCCACAATATCAAATAAATGCAGCCATTTGTGAGCATAAAAGTATTACCAACCCCAAACATTTGTTCCAATTTTACTCAATATTACTTAATTTTACTAAAATTGCAGTCAACTTTAACTTCAAATTTCACCAAATATGGAAACATTGTCTGTGCTATGCTTACTTCTAGTGGATTTTTTGAATCAATCCTTTTTTCAAATAATATTTAGTGCCTTGGTAATTACTTTGTCATTGTATTTTTCTCATCATATTTGTGTCAGTAATATGTTTTATACGCAATCATTTAATTATCATCAATATGCGCCATAATGTCTCGCCTTCATTTTTGACAAAATAAAAAACAATGTTAAAACATTTGTCAGAATTTCATTAACAAGTCACACAATCTTGAAAGTAAAACAACATTTGAATGTGAATAATTTGTTCCTTTGATTTCTAACAAGGTTAAAGGTCACAAAATAAATGAGAAACCACAGAGAAAGAAACCAAGTAGTTAAAACTTAAGTTCCCATAATTCCACCCACATTTCTGCTAACATGCTGTCTTGTGCAGGCTTGCATGTGTTTGCTTGTGTGTCGTGTGTGTATGTGTGGATTCAGCCACCTGTCAGCTCATTCTGCTGTTGATGTTTTAGGTTCCAGAACTGTGGGAGAGATCCATGAAATTCAGCCCCAGAGTCCAGTGCTGTTCACACATGCTGCCGTTACTATGAGAGACGTGAAGAAGTAGGAAAAAGCAAGAAGAATATCACAGCAAACAAACAAATTACAGACTGCCTATAATTAAATACACATATCTGCCTGTTTCTGTCTCTCTCTCTCTCACCTGCTTCATAATTAATAGTTTCTCTTTTTATAGCTTCACTTCCACGCACATCGCTCTTTCATTTAGCCTTTTCACTTTTATTTTGAGTTTCCCTTTCAGAGGCAGCCAACATTGTGTGTGTGAGAGAGAAAGAGACAGTACCAGAGTTTCACAGCATGAGAGAGTACACTTAACAACTATAAATAATGAAAACCTTCCATATCAAATCTGTTCCATTCATAACCCTGCAGTAGAGAGACAGAACATAATCCTAAACAGAATTACTCAAAAGATAGAAGTAAAAATGAACATGAATATAAAAAGATATTTAAATGATAATTTACACTATTTTTCAATTGTTTGTGGTTGGTAAGATTGTTTAAATGCATTTAAAAGAAGTCTTGTAAGCTGGATATATTTGATCAAAAATAAAACAGTAAAAAAAACATAAAAAAAAAAAAAGTAAAAACAGTAATATTGTGAAATATTATTACAATATAAAATAATGCAATATTATTTAAGTATTATATTGTTACTCCAGTCTTTAGTGCTGCATAATCCTTTAGAAATCATTCTAATACGCTGATTTGCTGATCAAGAAACATTTCTTATTGAAAACATTTCATGAAAAGAGTCATGCTGTTTAATATTTTTCTTAAAACAGATAATTTTACAAGACTCTTTGATGAATAGAAAGTTCAAACGAACAGCATTTATTATTCACAACTGCTACTTTTGATCAATTTAATTCAATCTTAAAATAAAAAATAAAAATTGTACCGACCCCAAATTTTTGAACAGTAGTGTATTTATATATTTTAAACACACACAATAGAGTATTCAATATTATTAATGTTTTATACTTAAATGTATGCTTACTTTGTATTAAACAAATCTGTTTAAAATTATATAAACTCACATGCTTTGTATGCAGCTCTGCTTCTGCAATGACTTTGTCTTTTGGTTGATGGCATCTAAGCTGTGAGGGTGAGAAAAAGCCAAATAGCTATTTATACATTGAGTACTGTTGTAGGTAATGCAGCGGTTACAGGTCATTTGACACTAATATAATACAAGTTATGTGATAATAGCAAATAACAATAGATCTGAAAAAGAAGCGTTACCATTGGGAAATTAGGAAAAGCACTGGAGGGGAAACTTTATCTTCAGCGTCCATGTCCAGGGTCACTATTTCTGTTCCAAACAGGTCAACTACTGCATTCAGCTAGAGAAATAAATAAATAATAATGATAAAAAAAAAAAAAATCACAACTGGGTCACAATTTCTGTTCCAAACAGGTCAACTACTAAATTCAGATAGATTTAATAAATAAATACTTAAATCACAGATAGGGAGAGTTTGGGAAACCTTGTTTGGAAAAGACCATTATTGCAATTTGGTTTTGTGAAATTACACACTGCAGCTTTAAACAAAAAGATTTAATGTGTCATTCATATTGATGTACCCACATTCCCTCACATGTAATGCCTTACTTTGAGACTTTACAGAAACTTAATGTCTTCAAAAATATGGGATCAGGTTGTATATTATACTCATGTCCAGTGTTGGGTAAAGTTACTTTTAAAAGTAATGCATTACAATATTGCGTTACTCCCTAAAAAAGTAACTAATTACATTACTTAGCTACTTTTTATGGAAAGTAATGCGTTACGTTACTTTTGCGTTACTTTTTAAATATGAGCAGGGCTTGATTGTTTTTAATACAAGAAGTTGTAATTATAGCAAATGTAAAAGCCCTTTCACACCAAAAAGTGTAATGAATAAACCTCAGCCTGAAGGAAAAGTAAATTCACATCTGTAAAATAGAACGCAGGAGAAGAAGGTTCAACACTCTTCAGCAATAAAAAACAATGAAGCACAATTGATAGTTTATCTAAAGTCATTTTTGCTTATTAGTATGTTTTAACTGGATCATCAAAGGTCAGCAGCAAAGACATTGGTTAATAAAATGGGATTAGATACATTTGTGTTATTTAACATATTTAATTATTGCAGGTTTGCGTCATATTCTGAGTTTGCATTTCATTGTTTTAATTCATTTTGATGAATACTAAATATTTTGCGAGTGAGAAGAATTAATGCACATTCACATTTAGTCTAGAACTACAGTAACATGTTCACACAGCGCACTGTCAGTCAATAAATGGGAAAAAAGTAACTGCCTTTACTTTTTTGAAAAAGTAACTCAGATATTTTTTTGTAAATTAAAAAGTAATGCGTTACTTTACTAGTTACTTGAAAAAAGTAATATTATTACGTAACTCGCGTTACCCCCCAACACTGCTCATGTCACATCAAATGTCAAAGTCAAACGTGACATGACTGGCCAATTGCTGAAAAGAAAAAAAATATCTCTGAAAAGCACGTTTCATTTTGAATTGTTTCTTTAAGGTGAAAAATTAAATGACCGACCTTCACCTGTTCTCTCTAGCAGCTACTCTAGCAAGTACTTTTAAAATGAGAAGCATTTTAGCTCATTTTATTCAAATGCTGATGTCTGTTCACTAAACCTACACTGTTGTTTCCTTCTGAATAATATTCAAAATCTATTCCTTTGGCATGAAATATGATTGACAGTTACACAAGTACATTAATAATGCTTCAGAAAAACCACATCTCAAGAGCCTTGAGACATTTTGCATAGACTGAATGTTGAATCCCTCACTTTTCACACTGCAGAACACAGGCCGATGCTAATTCCTTTTTATCACTTCAAGTTAATTGCATACGGTTTTTAATCATTCAAAATAGAACAGTTATCTATACAGAAGCTTACAATTCAGTGGGATTTTGTATTCATGGTTTGAAACCACACCTACAAAACACTCCATATTATTTAACATAAGTTTTCAGTCATGTGTTGTTAAAGGGATACTCCACCCCAAAATGAAAATGTTGACGTTTTTCACTTACCCCATGTCATTCCGAACCCGTAAAAGCCTCGTTAGTCTTCAGAACACAATTTAAGATATTTTGGATGAAAACCGGGAGGCTTGTGACTGTCCCATTGACTGCCAAGTAAATTGCACTTTCAAGGTCCATAAAAGTATGAAAAGCATCGCCAGAATACTCCATCTGCCATCAGTGGTTCAATCATAAT
Source organism: Schizothorax lantsangensis (assembly GCA_027422415.1). NCBI lineage: Eukaryota > Metazoa > Chordata > Actinopteri > Cypriniformes > Cyprinidae > Schizothorax > Schizothorax lantsangensis. The sequence continues at coordinate 29,765,116 of CM049845.1, forward strand.
GTTATGAAGCGACGAGAATACTTTTTGTACGGAAATAAAACAAAAATAACGACTTTATTCAACAATTAGGCACCGTAACGTCTCCTCTGTGTCAGCGTAGCGCCATTTTGGAGATTATCCCCTGGACGCAAAATGCATACTCTTCTGTATCAGCCGGGCCACAAAGGTGCGCTGTTTGCGTTCAAATCAGAGCGTAAATCGACGAAGAAGACGCAACCCTGTGTCGAGGCTGATACAGAAGACTGAGACACAGAGGAGACATTACTGTGCCTAATTTTTGAATAAAGTCGTTATTTTTGTTTTATTTCCGTACAAAAAGTATTCTCGTCGCTTCATAACATTATGATTGAACCACTGATGGCAGATGGAGTATCCTGGCGATGCTTTTCATACTTTTATGGACCTTGACAGTGCAATTTTCTTGGCAGTCAATGGGACAGTCACAAGCCTCCCGGTTTTCATCCAAAATATCTTAAATTGTGTTCTGAAGACTAACAAAGCTTTTACGGGTTCGGAACGACATGGGGGTAAGTGAAAAACGACAAAATTTTAATTTTGGGGTGGAGTATCCCTTTAACATATTGCATATAACACCTCGTCACTTTCCCAGACAATTTTAATATATAAAACTAATGTTGCCAGTGTTGTTTAAATCTTCTAAAGCCGTGTACACACTGTGTGATTTATATTAGTCCGACTGCTGCTTGTCAGACTGTATGAACATGTTAGCGATATGTTTGGTGTCGGTGAGCTGGATTTACATTTGGAAATGAAATGGTGACTAGCAAACAAAAACAGCTAGCATTAATTTTGACCATGGCTTTTATTAAAAAGAAAATATGGGGAAAAAAAGATGTGTGTGGAGCAAGTGGTTTGTTGTCACAGTAATTGCTTAATAAGGTTCTGTGCTCTTAAAGGGATAGTTCACCCAAAAATGAAACTTCTGTCATCATTTACTCACCCTCAAGTTGTTCCAAACCTGTATGAGTTCCTTTCTTGTGGAATAAAACACTAGGAAGTCAATGTTTAGTTACCAACATTCTTCTTTTGTGTTCAAAAGAAGACAGAAATTCATACAGATTTGGAACAACTTGTGCACCAGGCTTAAAATGTGTGAAAATCAAATTAAATGTTAAGTTAATATTAAGACTTGAGTTAGAATTACGAATTGACTGAGTTCCTTCACACAGTCTCAATCACTGGATAACAAAATATCAAAAATGATATTCAATGAGAAAAAAAAAAGTAGGGTAGGGTATGATTTTCTCCAGATTTGGTTGGACATTGAAAAAGTTTTGATGAAAGATTACGAAGGCAAGCATTGCAAGCAGAGTGCACCAAAGAATTCAGCACAAAAACACCATAGTAGCAGCCACTGTTCATTTTGATTTTATGCTGACTTTAAAAGCATGACAAGTTTTAGAATATCATGACAAATAAAAATTGTCAGAATTAACTCTTACTGTTATACTAAAATAGCATGCACACTGTATATACCCTGCATTCATAATTTCAAAGCCTAACAAGTATGTTAGAAAATAACGTCTGTAGGAATCAGCTCACCGATGGAAATTTCAGAATGGTGAGTTGAGCTCTCAGAAATCCAATTCACTGTATTCCTGCTTGCTTTCAAACTGATCTTGTGTCTTTACACATTCCAGTCCAATAAACTGACACTCAGTTACATTTCACCTTTCTATCTCCCCTCATCTCAGAAAAGATCTCTGCATTCAACTCTGATGCATCAACTGGTTGCCTACTCATCACCCTAGAGCTTTACCTCGAATGTGCTCATCCTCTCCCATGAATCTGCACTACACTCATATTTCTACTGAGTTTACAAGACCTATTGACTCATCCTTAATGACTAGTGTTTCCTGACAGGTTCTGTCTGTCTGTCTGTCATCATGATCTTGGTATTATTCCTAGTACTGAGGGTCTAAATTTAGCACTTGACTTGATTTTTTGCTACCTGTCCTAGTAGCTGCTACTTTATATATATACTTTTTATTAAGCATAAGAAAATAAACCTAAACAGGCTTATGGTTAATATGAATGCAATGGTAATGCAGTTTAACATTAGCAAGATTTCTGTGTTGTAGACAGATGACCTTAAATTTTACATAAATAGCCATTCAATTCAAAATGTTTAAAAAGGCAACATTTCAATGTCTTTCATGATCTTCATTCTTTGAAATTTGCTCTGACAGAGTGATCTGTTCTCTCAGAGTCATAATAATGTTTGTGGGCGCTTCTCAGACATTTGATAAAAATAAGATGCCCAGCCAGCCATCCAGCTTTTCTTTTTTGTTATAAAATCATTGTCATTTTGAATCATCATGTAGGAGTCTAGCTTTTTTTTTTTTATCTTGTCAGGGGTTTGAGAGAATATTCAGAAGTCTCTCTCAATTGCAAATATCATGTGTGTGTTTATTATGCAATCCATCCATACATCGATTCTTACTGAAGACACTGAATAGACATTGCACCTAAATGCTAGTTGGTGAAAAATGTCAAACCCCCTCCGGAGACAGAAAAAAATCAAACTGTCTATTTCTCTCTCACACAAACAGTTGTTCTATGGGTCAATATTGATCTGAAGCTCAGTGTGAAGCTTGTAGGTGGAAAACTGAAAATCCTTAAAGGTGGACATGTTGTGTAAGTATGTAAAAAATGGTTGAGCCCTATTTTGGCATGTATACAGGTATGAATTAAAAAATTAATTGTGTGTGTTTTCAGAGCATTATATAGAAAAAGCACAATGAGGATGGAAAACAACAGCATTTACCATACATTGTGTCATTAAAAACGATTTTCACTCTCAGATTGCTAGCAAACAACAGGGAATTAAATGTGAAATATTGAAGAATTTTTGTAAAACATACTCCAAAACTTAAAATTTGTATTTATCCTTTAGTTGTTCCAAACTTTATTTCTTCCCTAGACAACAAAATTATTTTTTCTCTTATACAAGTGTAATGGGCTGTCAAGATTTAAAAATGATAAATAAAAAAACAAGTACTATAAAAGTATGAATTGTGCAATATATTCCAAGTTTTCTAGCGAAGAACAGAGCAAAATTAGTTTGTTATAATCTGGAAATTAAAATAACATTATTCATAATACTGTATTTACTTTTATTTTCTACATATATGCAAGAAATAATATGCAAGTTACCAAATCAAGAAAAATGTACATTTGCGTTTCACACAAATTCAAGTATTCAGACCGATTAAGAGAATAATAAGCAAGAGTATGTGTGGTATCTGTAAGTAGCTGAAAAATAATATACTGTATACATTAACTTAATTTTAAACATGTAGATTTTAGGTTAAAATGCTACACATACAAAAGAAAAGTGCATATTTTAGGTGCAATCACTGCATTGCGTGCGCGTGCATGCAATATTCAAATAACGACAGCACTTTACTGAATGACTGGCAATACCAGCTGCCATTTGTGCGAACACACACACACACACACACACACATAGCTAAACCATTACTCAATCAATCAAACTGCCCAAACTTTCATGCTTCATTAAACCACCAATATCAATGAGGCAGAACACATTGTGTGTGTGTGTGTGTGTGTGTGTGTGTGTGTGTGACCACGGAGAAATCACATCACACAGATTTGATGGAGATAATTGGTGAAATAGGATTATTTGGCCAGCATTTCAGTAATTATTATGCAAATGTTTGCATCTGTAGATGCCAGCGCTGTATCAAACCAGTTTGTGCACCAGCAATGCTGTTTCCCTGCACATTGTGTTAAACATTTAAGCCATGATACAATGTAAACGCACCTAGTTACAGAGACTTGTACGTATGCATGAGAAAGTGAGTGATTGAGACTGCATGTGTGTTTTCAGTGTTTTAACAGATGTTTGGATAAAATGGAGTTTAATCACACATAATTCCTGTAAAGCAAAGGTATTATCTTAATACTGTGTATTCACTCTCTCTCTCTCTCTCTCTCCATCACAGACACACATGCTCAGGTCTTCATAGTTTAGGCTGTTTGACTGGATGGTTTCAGCTTATCCTAATATAATCCAGTTATACACAGGAGGTCTGACACAGGCAGACATTACTGGGTATTATTATTATTCATTATGACTACTGTAAATGATCGGATTCTGCCCATAATATGTCGTAATGAAGTGGCAGGTTTTTGTAACAACAAAGACATCAAAAGCCAGTTAAAGCAAAACCCCTTCATTTCATCAGTAATATCTTTTCTAACCTAAAAGAGTTTGTTGCAACTTGGTACATGTGCTCTGATGTTTTAAAAGGTCAGGCAACTGGTTGCAGATTTCAAAGAAATTGTTCACCCGAAAATTTTAATTATAGTTTACTCACATTTCACATTTCTAAACCTATTACATTCATTCTTCTGTGGAACAGAAAAGGAGAAATTATTAAGACTTCAATGAAGGCATGTCACACTGACTCATTCAGTTACAATGAATAGGAACCAAAGCTTTTATGGTTCGAAAAAGCCTCATAAAAGTGGTTCTTATGACTATATTCCAAGTTTTCTGACTGAAACGATACAATACCAAAATGTATAAGTTATTCACTGATAATCTTTCCCTCCAGTGGACCATTAAAGGGGTCATATGATGCGATTTCAAGTTTTCCTTTCTCTTTGGAGTGTTACAAGCTGATTGTGCATAGATAAGATCCCTGAAGTTGCAAAGACTAAAGTCTCAAAACCAAAGAGACATTCTTTATCAAAGTTAAGACTCTGCCACGCCCCCCTAAAACGGCTCATTCAAACACGCCCCCACATGTCTACATCATGATGTGGAAATATTTGCTTAATGCCGCCCAAATGTTCACGCAAAGAAAGAAGGTGTGGTTTCAGTAACCGCAGTAGTGTTGATGCAGCCATGTCAGGGAGACGCTGTGTGTTTCTAGGCGAAAGCAAAAGCACTTTATTTGGCCTTCCGAAAGTAGATGCATTTAGAAATCATTAAGATTACTTACAACAGAACAGCACAACCCAGATGTTATCACAACACATTTTATGGATGACCGTTTCGTGAACCTAGGAGAGGAGGTAATTCTGACTTTACTGTGACAATCTGGCGCTTCTGAATCAGCGACTGTATGTTTTGTTATTAGTTTAAGTATTTGCTATTGACTGTTCAAATGCAGAGTTTTGCGCGTCGTGTGTGTGTGTGAGAGAGAGAGAGAGAGAGAGAGAATGTCACATCACAGCGTCGTGTGTGTGTGTGTGTGCGTGTGTGTGTGAGAGAGAAAGAGAGAGGGTCACAGCGTCCTGTGTGTGTGTGTGTGTGTGTGTGTGTGCTCGCGTGTGTGAGAGGGAGACACGGTCACACAACAGCGGCTTGTGTACTGCAAACACATACGAGCATCATCACTGTGTCTGTCACACGACTCTGTTCCCCTCTCGGGCTTGAACTGATGGTAAAACTAAGGACATTATTAACTGTCTTTACATTTATTTTGAAAGCTACAGCTCGCGATTATGGAAAGGGACATTACATTTCCTACGTGACTTGTGGTGTTCGGCCAATCACAATGCACTGTGCCAGTTGGCCAATCAGAGCAGACTGTGCTTGTCGGAAGGAGGGACTTTGTAGAAAACGAAGCATTTGAGAGAGGCGGGGCATAGAGGACCTACAATAATGTACAGTATTTGAAAAATAATGTGTTTTTTGAACATTAAAGCATGTCAACATATTCCGTTACACCAAATACACAAAATAATGATCTTGAAAAAAGCATCATGTGACCCCTTTAACTGGTGATTGGGACCAAATAATTAGGCTAAGTATTGAAATTGAACTTGAGAAGGGAATCTATCAAATTCCTGAACAAATAAGTGAGAGCAGTTTTATGAACTGGATTAAATGCTTAATTGATAAAATGCAAAAAATGATTTTGAATATGAATTGGAATATAGCAAAACTGGGTCCAGGTCAGGAGGACTGCAAAGTAGTACTAGTGGGTCCGTGGAAATTTGTAGAGAATATACTAAAAATGTAAAAATAAATAAATATGTAAAAAAATAAACTAAATAAACATTTAAATAATAAATATACAATATAAAATGAATAAATTATAATTTTTTTGAAATTAAAATCAAAATAAACAAATAAATAATACGCCTAACAGAACAGTATAGTGAGTAAAACAATAATAATGTAACAAAAAAAGTAATCTTTTCCAAATGATATTTTACACATATTTATAATAGTAATTTTTCACAGTGTAAATTGGGTTTTTATACATGAATATAGCTGCCTTTAAAAATTTTGGAAGGGGATCCTTTGCATGAGGATTATCATAACTGGGGGTCCATGGCACCTAAAAGATTGAAAAGCCCTGGAATAAACTACATTATGATGATTCTATGGTGCATTTAATACTTTTTGCTGCTTACAAGGTCCAGATCATTGTACTGCCATTGGAAAAGCAAGCAACAGAATGTCTCTTGTAGAGCGCCATAGAGTAAGACAAAGTCATTACAGAGTAAAATGATACAAGTTTCATTTTTTGGTTGATCAACTCCTTTAAAAAGAAACTGAGAGTAAAAATAATCTGGCCACATGCCATGCAAAACTCCTAGAGCGGTAATAGCTCTTTTAATGACTTTTTATCCACCAACCTCTACACACACACGAACAGTTCATTAACCTAAATCAAAAGCAACTGAGATTGCCCTGCTTATTAATTTTAGAAGCTGGATGGGAGAGCAGATAATATTCACACAAACTTCCAGAGGCTTGTTATTATAATGCAATATAACAAAGCAAACAACTTCTTTCTTCTACACACCTGTTCCACTCAGTGAATCCCCGCAGCGTGTGCGGTGTTTTTGTTTTTTTCAAACTCGACGCTCCTCTCTCTTCTCAGCGCCGCGCGACTCTCACTTCCGTGTTGGCGTGTCCCAACGTCACGCGGAATGTGAAGCAGGAAACGCGGATGTGTTGCGCTTAATCTGCATCTACAGGTATTCACACACAACTCTCTTTCTTTACTT